>JAGFNQ010001788.1:73650-267960 GCA_024364735.1 Boesenbergia rotunda | reverse complement strand
GTAGCCCGCATTGCTCCTTGTGGGTGGAGAAACCTCGCCACAACACCTCGGACACTATCTGGGCACAAAAGACTACTAACACGCTTTACCCAAGCGAGTTTCGTCAAGAAACTCAGCCACCACGAAGTCCTCTTTAAATAAGACTCGGGGCTGATTTCTTGCTACCAGTCGACTGCCCCCAGGGCAGTCGACTGGTGCTAGCCAAATTCGACCGTTGACACCCCCAACGTTCGAATTTGCCAGGTCACCAGGCACCTACCAGTCGACTGCCCCGACTGGTACCCTGCTAATCCTAGGGTTACACTCCCCGAGTACATTCCACTCCGCACTTGAACCCTGGGATTTCCCGAGTACAATCACACAGCACTCGTACCCTCACAACTCGACTGACTCCTCCTCCGCGGCCTCGACTGTTTCCTTCGCGCCCTCTTCATCTTCGGCTCTCGTCCCTCGGATGCACGCAAGCCTCCAGCTTGCCTCTATGTAATGCTTCACGCATGCCTCGAAGTTCGCGCCCATCAACTCATCGTCCCTGCTCTCCATGGTCCCTCAGATGCGCACACAAGCCTCCATGCCATCCTTCACTGTACTAAGGCCGTCCAGTCAAGTCTATATGTGTAACCTGTACAACCTGCACACTCAACATACGCATATAAGAATACAAGGGTAATCCTAACTTAAACCCTTTGCCCAAACATCAAAACCCATGGTCACACCGGACCATCTTACACTAGTACAAAAAAGACCTTTAACAACGGCTTTTAACACCGGTTGTATTAAAACCGGTGTTAAAAAAAAAGGCGGTGTCATTTTTGTAATTATTTGAACTTTAAAATACTTTTAACACCGGTACTTTTAACAACCGGTGTTAAAAATATATTTAACTACGGTTTTATAAATAACCGGGGTCATATCCTCCCCGGTTAAAAATATATTTTATCTAAAATAGCAATATAAATATCCTCCCCGTGCCCTAGCCACCCGATCCCTAATCCTCTTCCTCGTCTCTCGATTCTCTCCGAGCCGCCGTCGCCGATCGATCCTTTGCCATCGCCGCCCACTTCCAGCCTTTGCCGAAGTACTGTGAACAGCCGATCGTCTCTCCCTCTCACACATCTCCCGCACGACCTCGCGATCGTGCGAGCGCCGACGCCACCGCCCACCGTTGTGCTCACCGTCGTCGCCGGAAGGATGGAGACGATTTAGAGCTGCCGTGGTCTCTCCTTGTGGTCTGAGAAGCAACAACTGCTACCACAAATGCGGCCATCGCCCGTTTGCGTGACCCTCCTCCCGATCTTCAGCCGTCGCTGTTGCTGCCCCTCTCTCCGGCCTTCTTCTTGATCCGATCCCGTTTAACTGCTTGAGGCCAGTCTACAGCTACGACCTTCCCTCGTGAGCATCCTTTCTCCTCTCCCGATTGACCAGCTCTTCCGCCCCATCGAGCACAGTGGGGGATCCACGACCGCCGACTCTTAGGTGGCTAAGAGTAAATCCACCGGCGCTCTGAGACACTAGAGAAGAAGGAGTTAAGGTAACAGTTGGCTTATCATTGGAATGAATTAAGTTGATTGCTTGGAAGAGGAAATAATGGATTGGGATTCGTATTGTTCTAATTTGGAGTAATGTCGTATTAATAAGGTGAACTAGTTAAATCGTGATCATTGAAGGAAGGAGGTAATGAGATTTCCCTTGATTAGCTAAACTTTAATTGAATCTGATTGCTATTGGGTTAATTTGAGGTTTTGATTAATTGTATGATTAATTAAGCTATGGTAATAGGATTGGTTAAATACCTGAATGATTAGTAAATTACTCGAGGGGAGAATCATTAAGGTTGATTAATGGATTGGTTAATAGTGAAACTAATTGATGATTAAATGGGAACTAATTATCAAATAATGCATATTTATCAAATAATGCTACGGAGAGACAAGGAATATTAAGGTGGATGATTTCACAAGGATACTTGTTTACGGTCATTATGTCAATTTCAAATTTTATCCTAATGTTTGATCACAAAACCTAATAATGTGTATTTATGATTTTGATTATGTGACTTCTTTTCTATAGGTGTTAGTAGTGCTTACTTACTATGTTTAGTTTAACTCATGGTAGGGCACTTGCTTAAGTACATTTGCAAGTTTCTTGTGATGAACTTTCTTTTTGATAACTTAATTTTTTTCTATTTATGTACCAATGCTAAGTCTTCCTAATCATTGATTTTGATTTTTATGTTTTTTTATATTCCTTTTGATAACTCGATTCTTAATCTTCCTTTTAATGTCTTTCTCAAACAGTCCGTGCATATATGGATCGTAGTTGGATAAATGCTTTACGCACAAGTGATGAGTATGAGAATGGGGTGAAAGAGTTCTTAGAATTTGCTAAAAGAAATGCTCGTGATAATACTGAAATATTTTTTTGTCCTTGTGTAAAATGTGTGAACCTAAGACGTTTGCTAAGGTAAGTCATTTAATTTAATTAGTTGTTAGATAATACTGAAATATTCTTAGACGTTTGCTAAGCGAAGTCAAGTCAATCAAAACAGTTGCTAAGGTAAACATTTAATTTAATTAGTTGTGATATATATTGTTAAGCTTTTGATACATAATGTTTGTAACGCAGAAGAGTTGTTCTTCATCAACCAACAAAACTGGGGGCAAGAAAAGGCAAAGATTAATGGAAAGAGCTTCTCCATTGTCAACCTTTAAGGTACGGTGATGAATAACGATCAGATCTTTGGCCTTTGTACTAGCTTTCCCTTTTACTTGGTTTGCAGGTGAGGAAGGAGAAATTAGGAGACAGAATCACTGCTCTTCAGCAGCTAGTTTCGCCTTTTGGCAAGGTTATAATTAATCTCATTAATAAATGAATTTCTTTAGGCTTCTCTTCGATCGTGTGTGGTTGAGTAATTGAACCATTGATTCCATTAATGACAGACCGATACTACATCAGTTCTTCAAGAAGCCATTGACTACATTAAGTGCCTTCATGGCCAAGTTGGTGTAAGTGCAAATTAAAGAAAAACACACTGAATCCATCTAACTTTGTATTAACTGTATGATTGAACTTTAGGCTCTCAGCAGTCCCTACTTGAAACATGGATTTCCCATCAAACAAAAACAGGTTTACCTTTCTGTGAATTTATTGCTAATCATATATATTAATTATAAATATGCAGCGTATATTTAGTGATTCCTATTACAATGCAGAGGATGTATGAGCAGCTGAAGAAGAATACTGATGAAGAGAAGCGATCGGACCTGGAAAGCAGAGGACTATGCCTGGTTCCGATCACCGGCACCTATCCGGCGACTGCAAGTGAGACATCCGTTGATTTCTGGCATCCTGGTTCAGTTCTATTTGGAGGAAGCTTCAGATATAGCAAGAGCAAGCTAGCTGAAGAGTAGATGAAGCTGATAAAGAACTAATTAAGCATGCTAAAGTTGAATTGATATGAAAATACAACTAAAGCTGAACCAACTAATTGTAGTGGCAGCTGAATGAGAACGAGTGCTAAATTTGGCAGGAGGAATTTGGAGGAACATTTAATTAACTACTTGAGATAAGGAGAAGATTTTGATTTGTTTATAAGG
The DNA here is from genome assembly GCA_024364735.1 of Boesenbergia rotunda. Lineage (NCBI taxonomy): Eukaryota > Viridiplantae > Streptophyta > Magnoliopsida > Zingiberales > Zingiberaceae > Boesenbergia > Boesenbergia rotunda. The sequence continues at coordinate 264,364 of JAGFNQ010001788.1, read as the reverse complement.
TTTGATGGACCTTGGTAATTGGCATATATTTGTCTTCTCGTATGTTTTCCTGCAGAAATCTGAGTGGATGACTTGGCTCTTTTAATGTTCTTTCTAGAATAACGCTAACGTACGTAGTCATCGTGAAGCTCTTTTATGAAATTATTAATAAATATGAAATTTATATAAAAAATTAAGACTTTTGACACCGGTTGTTTCTAGAACCGGTATTAAAACATCATTTTTAACATCGGTTGTTTCTAGAACCGGTGTTAAAATGATGTTTTAACACCGGTTGTTTAAAATAATCGGTGTCTAAAATGGCTTTCCAGCCTCATAATTGAACTTTTAACAACGGTTATTAACCGGTGTTAAATCTATATATTACACCGGTTTGTTAACCGGTGTTAAAAGTCTATACTTACAATACCGGCTGGATCAACATCGGTTCCGGAACCGGTGTTAAAAGTCGAAAATAATCGGTGTTAAAAGCCTTTTTTCCACTAGTGTTAGGGCCGATTGCTCCAACAAACATTACCTATTACTGTGGATCCCTGCAGAATATATAAATTGGTGGTTCTCCTTAGTCCATTTATCACAACAAGAGACCCTTTACTGACCTTCATAGCTCCACCTTCACCAGTGTACTTGTACCCTTTAGAATCAAGAATACCCAAAGAGATCATATTTCTCTTCAAATCAGGGACGTACCTCACATCACCAAGTGTCCGAATGACACCATCAAACATCTTAATTTTGATCGTACCAATGCCAGCGATTCTGCTGAATGCATTATTGCCCATCAAAACGGCACCACTTGAAACCGTTTTATATGTTGAAAACTAGTCCCGAATGGGACACATATGAAACGTACAACCAGAATCTGTTGGTGCAGGAAGCACCAGATCGAACCTTGTTTTGATATTGGCAAAGGATTCAAAGTTAAGGGTTGTTTGGTATCTAACAATACTGCTTGAGTGTGCAGGAAACCAAGTCCTAGCGAAGGGCTGCTAGGCACCTGACGAAGGGCTGTCAGGAAACCAAGTCCTGGCGAAGGGCTGCTGGGCAAAAACCAAGTCCTGGCGAAGGGCTGCTGGGCGAAACTCAAGTCCTGGCGAAGGGCTGCTAGGCGAAAACCAAGTCCTGGCGAAGGACTGCTAGGCTCTGGCGAAGGACTGCCAGAATGGACAAACCCTAGCGAAGGAATGCTAGGCACTGGCAAAGGGCTGCCAGAAGAAAAGACCTAGCGAAGGGCTGCTAGGCACCAAGCGATGGGCTGCGTGGTACTCAAGACCTGGCGGAGGGCTGCCGGGCAAAAGTCCAACTGGAGGAGCCGGTTGGCACCAGGTAAACTCTCCCGAGAGGAGTAGGTGAGGACGCGTTCCCCTTGAGGGAACATTAGGCGTCGGTTCGACCTAGGGCTCCATTTTGGAGACCAAAGTCAGAACCAAGACAGCTAAGGCTGTATAAAATATAATTGTTATTTGGACTAACCCTGGATGCAGGATCGAAGGACTGAGTATCTGCAGCTCAGAGAGCCTCGAAGAAGTGAGGCAGAAGCTGAGCAGGGCGCCCCCAAGGTCAACCCAAGTCTGTAACAACCTCGACGCGCTTCGCCCCGCTTGTCGCGGGCGCCCCGCGTGTCTCGGGCGCCCCCACTGCCAGCTGCCGAAGCACATCCCTGCGAAGCCGAAGAGATGAGGCGTTGACCGGTCAATCCGGGCGCCCCGAGTCCTCCGGGCGCCCCGGTCAAACCGGATCCCGAGGATAATGGGATCAGACGGCGACCGAGCTACAACCGGATCTGCTGCCACGTGGGGGGCGCCCCCGTCGACCAGGGCGCTCCTAGGCCCTATATAAAGGGCCCTTGACCTCCTTCTTCAGAGCATCAATTACTGCGACGCTTCCACGCTCTTCTGCTTCCACGACACGCTCCCGAACTCTTCCAACTCGAGCTGACGACGTCCTGCTGCTCCAACACTTCGATCTACACCGGACGTCGGTAACGAAGAGCTTGATTAAGTTTACTACTCTGAATCTGTAATACTTTTTATTGTAAACTTTCTCGAACGTATAGAATTGTCCGCAGAAAACGGTCAACGACCGTGGGCCTTGGAGTAGGAGTCGACACAGGCTCCGAACAAAGTAAAACGACATTGTTAGCATTGTTTTTGTGTCTTATTTCCGCTGTGCACTTACTCTTTTTAAATCCGAACGATTTGCGACATTCACCCCCCCCCCCTCTCTCGCATTTCTCGATCCAACATAATCAAGAATCCATTCCTCACTCTGCTTTAAATCAGCATCAGATGCAACGAGAAGTTCACCATCACTGTGATTTTCGGCAATATCAGCTTTACCAGACTTCTCTGATTGTTTTCCCTCGAATTTTCACCTGCCCTTTTATTCTTATTCTGCAGCTTGTAATATTCTGATTTGATATGACCCTTCTTCTTACAATAATTATATATTTTATTGCTATTTCTGGAATTCGACCTGCCTCTGATATTACCATCAGAGTTTTCCTCCTGAGTCCTTCCTCGAATAGTAAGACCCTCACCCTAAGCCTCAGATCCTTCGACAAGCTGTTTCATTTTCTCTTTTGAAAATAATGAATCATAAACTTCATTCAAAGTAAGAGTATCACAACTATATAAAATAGTATTTCTAAAAGTCGTATATGACAAGGGTAAAGAACACAGTAAGATCAATGTTAAATCTTCATCGTCATATTTGACCTCCAAAGCCTTTAGGTCAGAGTCAATTCCCTTAAACACGGCAAGTGATCACTTAACGACGTACCTTCTGCCATGCGATGAGAATACAAATGTTGTTTCAGACCCAGTTTGCTCGTAAAACTTTTTCTCATGCACCACTACTCTAGTTTTAGCCTCACCAGACTTATCTGATTGTTCTCCTTCAAAACATCCTGTAAAATCTCATTCGATAGGTGAAGATAGATCTGAGATAGGGCTTTTTGATCCTTACGTTTCTTTTCCTCCTTTGTCCATGTCGAGGGCATGTTGTCTATCCCAAACACTGCGTCGCCCAAGTCCAAATGCGCTAGCACCGCTCGCATCTTAACTTGCCACAGCGTAAACCTGGTTTTGCGCAAAAACGGAATATCATACTTCGTGCTTGCCGTTGTCATTAATCCCGATTGAAATTCTTAAAATCAACTTGCTCTGATATCACTTGTAACGAGATTAGTATAAAAAATGACAACTAGAATAATAAAGAGCATATCAGATTTACATAAAAAACCTTTGACGGCAATCTTTAACTCCTGAAAGATACACCAAATTTACACGAAAAACACTTGAATGCGATAAAATTGTGATTGTAATCGATCCACTGATTCAATCTGACTGCCATCCTTCGAGGTTAAATCACGATAACTGCACGAATCTAATGGCAGTATGGAAGCTGACCACGGCTTCTAATGGTTTAAGAATCCAGGTTTTTGCCGACCCAGGACGCAGCCGCGTCGAGTGGCCAAACGGAAGATGAAGCTGGTGAAGAATCCGTGTTTGCGTTTGACGACACTCTGCCGCCGCCACGCCTCCTCCTCATCCACCGCCGCCGCTGCCAACGACTTCGATAGCGATGGTAGCTTAGGCACACGGAGCGACGGGAAGCACCAGAAACCCTCTAGCAATGCCTCACTTCGCCATTTTAACTACCGACTCCGTTCCCTGCTCGGCTCCGCCGCTCCTGGCCACCTCTACTCCGCCTTGTCGAACCTCCGCAGCATGCTTTCCGCCGACTCCACTTCCCCGCCTGATGCCCTCACTCGGTCGATTGTTTTCTCCGGCCTGGTCAAGCGAAGCCAGCCCCTGAACGAGGAGTCCCTCGCCCTTCTCGTCGAGATGGCCAAGATGGGGTTTTTTCCGCATGACGCCATCCTGTTCACTCGGTTCATCACCAAGCTGTGCCGCGGCGGCGCCACCTCCGGGGCCTGGGATTTCTGCCACGCGGTAAAGGATGCTGGTGGCTCCATCGAGACCTGTGTGCGATGCCCTCTTGACTGGCCTCGCTGAAATTCGAGACTTCGCGAGGATGAATCTTCTGTTCTCGGAGATGAAAGGCTTGGGCGTGCGGCCCGGCGTAGTCATCATCGGTATACTCATCAATCACCTATGCAAATCCCGTCGCCTCGACGATGCACTGAACATGTTCGACGCAATGTCAAGCCCAGGTTCGGGGGTGTCCCTTAACACAATCATTTTTAACACTCTCATCGATGGGCTCTGCAAGGCAGGAAGGCTTCACGATGGTCTCTCCTTGCTTGATAGGATGAAGTCAAGCCATGCTTGTGATCCTGACAGTGTGACTTACAGCATCTTGATCGATGCCTTCTGCAAGGCTGCAGAATTGGACATGGCTCGTGAATTGCTTGCCAGGATGGAGAAGGAAAAGGTGGCCGTCGATGTGGTTACGCTGAACTCCTTTGTAAATGGAATGTGCAAGCATGGGATGATCGAAAGCGGCCTCAATTTTTTTCAAAAGAAAAAGGTCGAGTGGCCGGATGTCAAAGGCAATGCTATCACCTATAACATCCTGATTGGTGCTTTTCTTCATTATTCCCACAATATAGGAAGGGCGACGGCATTGCTTGATGAGATGATCAAGGAAGGGGTTTCCCCTGATTCTGTGACATACTCCACTCTCATCTCTGGGTTGACTCAAGTTGGTAAAGTGGATGATGCTTATTCGATCGTGCCGTTGATGAGAAAGAATGGTTTTCGAGTGGACATAAGAAGCTATAACACATTGATCAGTGGGTTTTGCAAGAAAAAGAGGTTGGATAAGGCATTGGAGATACACGACGAAATGTGCAAGGCAGGGCTTAGGCCTGATATCTTCACATACACTTCTTTGATTGGTGCTTTCTGCAAGGCTGGTGATTTTTCGAAGGCTGATAAATTCCTCAGTGAAATGGTTGATGATGGATGGAAACCCGATGCTGTCACATATGGAACTCTGATCAATGGTTACTGCAAAGTTGGTGATCTTGACCTGGCCATGAAGATCTTCAGGAGCATGGATGTGTCAGCTGTGTCGGCCACCACTGTTACTTATACCATCCTCATAGATTCATATTGTAAGAATAAAAACGTTGGCGCCGCAATAGAGCTCTTCGACGAGATGCATAAACATGATATATTGCCTAACGTCGTAACCTACACTGTTATTTTCAAGGGTCTTAAGGAGCATAACATGTCTAATAAAGCCTTCGAGCTTATGGACAAGATGAGTTCGCAGGGATGCAAACCAAACTATGGGATAATGAATTTTCTTACAGAATGGTTAACTGCAATCGGTGAAACGGAGAGACTGAGGCTATTTGTTCAACGGACGACATCTTCTGATGTCGACTCGGGCAATCCCGATGTTTAATCTTATGGATGCTTCTGATTTAGTGTTGAGTTGTACTATACGTGAACAAATGGGACGAAAGATTTTTTAGTTACGCAAAAGTTATGCATAAGCTTCTACTCAGCATGATTTCTAAAGCTCCTTTTCATAATTTATGTCTGTCAATGTGTTTCAGATCATTGCCTGAACCTGCAAAAAAAAAAAAGTGGAAATTGGATTTAGTAACTCTTTTGTAGTTCTTTATATAGGGGTGTAAAAAAAAACGAACCTGCTCAACTACTTGATCCGAGTCCATTCGAAAAAAATCAAGTTCGAATTCGGAGTTTTTTTATTTAGGTTGGGAGTTTTTGAGTTGGTTTAATTTCGGATCGATTCGGATTGATCTAAATTTAAAATTTGAAAGTATTTTTGAGGTTAAATTAAATTTTATTTTTAAAATTAAGATGTTTTACGTAAAGAAATAATAGAATGTTGTATAACATGAATAAAATATTGAGAAAAAAGTTAAAAATTATAGGGAATAAAAAAAATTCAGGCTTGGAGGTTTATTCGGGTTATCCGGATTCGAATTCAAATTTAAGATTTTTGAGTTATGTTCGAGTTTGGATTGGAAAGTTTTTTAGTAACCGCTTTTCAATCCAACCCTAATCTACCCAAATTGACACCCTTACCAGGTGTATAATTGCACATTTTAATTTGTAATATGAAACTGTTTAGTTCTTCTATAATTGTTTCCTTTTCTCATCCTAATCATGTTCAACCCTTCCAAGATTTCATAAAGTTCAATGCCTCAAGTTGCAGTTTTGCTGTGCTTAGTGTAGAGCAATAGTAGTGGGAAGAGTTTGATTAGGACACCTCACATCTACGTGATTTTATATGGATTTCCTTTGAATAAAAGTTCCATATATTATAGTCTATTTCTATCGAGTCATCTCATCTCAACAATCCTACCATCTTACTTTTATGGCATTCGATCCTTTTAGGCCTTCTTTTCCTTTCTTTCATCCATGCCCAGCAATATTCGACGTGGACAAAACTAAATCTATTATGATCATGTCAATATCGCATCAAATATGCTTTGCGGAATGTGTTATTATCGTAAGTTAGCTTGGGCAAAATGTGAGGGATCATAACTAGAGTGCAAGTTGAGGTTCATTGAAGCCGCTCGCTGCAGCCGCCGCCGACAGCTGCGGACGTGCGCGGTCGCAGGAGGACGTGCACGGCAGTGCGAGGCAACTGTGGCCGCGCGCGACCTCATACGGCAGCTGCGGTCGTGCACAACAGTTGCAACCGCTCGCGGCCGCAAGAGTTCCCGCGTGAACCGGCAGCAGGGGAGGAAAAATACACCATTTGCATACTTGTAACCGGAGGAGGAGATCACCGGACGAGATGTAACTAGATTAGTAAAAAAACGACAACAAGAACAATAGAGAACACACCAGATTTATGTGGAAAACTCTTGACGAGAAAAATCACGGGCAGAGGAGAAAAAATTACTACAAACGGTGGAATACAAATTCAGCGGCTCTGATAAAGTAAAGAGAAATAGAGAGAAAAGAGAGGTAGAGAGAAAGAAAGAATAGGTAACCAAATAACTTTCTCGATTGATAAAACTTGTCCATGAGATATACAATTTATAGAAACCTTAGGATACTTAGTCAAATAAAAAATTAATAACGAAACTGTTAATTAACTGCACGTAGCAGGCGCCGTCGCCGCCTCCGGCCACCGTCGCACGCTGTCGTGCCAAGGAAGAAGACGCCCGCTGTCGCGCCATCCGGCTGCCATCGCCGCCTCCGGCCACCGTCGCAAGCTGTCGCACCAAGGAAGAAGACGAGCGCTGCCCGCCGCACGCTGTCGCGCCAACGAAGAAGACGAGCGAGGCGAGGAAAAAAAAGAGGAAATGTTAATTTCCAAAAAAAAGGAAAAACACGCGGTCGCGCATGGGCACGTACTGTTTGGAGCGTATAATATCAATTATATATATATATAGAGGAATGATATGGTGCACAACCATGGGCACCTGCATAGGTGGCAACTTGCACTTCACCCATCAAAAATACATGATAGAGATGAATGATCAAGATTTCGCTACCTATGCAGGTGCTCATGGTTGTGCACCATAAGTTTGCATCATAACATTATATTATATATATGAGGAATGATATGGTGCACAACTTATGGTGCACAACCATGGGCACCTGCATAGGTGGCAACTTGCACATCACTCATCAAAAATGCATGATAGAGATGAATGATCAAGATTTTGCCACCTATGCAGGTGTTCATGGTTGTACACCATAAGTTGTGCATCATAACATTATATTATATATATGAGGAATGATATGGTGCACAACCATGGGCACCTGCATAGGTGGCAACTTGCACATCACCCATCAAAAATGGTAAATCTTATTCTCCTATCTAATAGTATTAATTAGAGCATCCATAGTTGGAGCGTCAGAAGTGTGGCTCTATGAGGTGCTTCTTCTAGGGGTGTGTAAAAATTTAAAAAAATCGAATTAATCGAATCGAATTTTAAAATTCAATTCGATTAATTTGGTTTTCGATTTTTTTTATTCGATTCAATTTTTGTTTAAATCGGTTCAATTTCGATCTTGAATTTTATAATTCGGTTAAATTGAATAAAAATATTAATTTAATTATTTTTTATTTAAAAATATAATTAATTAAATAAAATCTTATTATTTTAATTAAAAATCAAATAAAATTTAAATTTTTGATTAATTCGATTAATTCAGTCGAAAAACGAATTAACTAAAATTTTATCGATTCGATAAATTCAATTTCTAAGAAAATTCAATCGGTTAAAAAAAAATCGAATAATTCAATTAACGATCTATTCGATTCAATGGATTTCATTTTGACCAAATGCTCAACCTAGGCTCCGTCCCTTTTCAGACATGCAAGGAGCCAGGGGTAAATTTTCTTAAACTCCCCACTTCCAAACTCACATTTGCATGCAATTCCTACCCAAACTTTTATTTGCATGCAGTCCCTAATGGGATTGACAAGACAACTTTGTGAGTATTATTTGAAGAAAGTTGAGTATAAAAGTTAGAAAATTGAGTATGTAAGGTTGCATCCACCACATCAAGAAACTGCATACTCAATTTTCACTCTTTTATATTTAATTTTCACTCTTTTATACTCATTTTTCACTGATGTATACTCAATTTTCACTCTTTTATACTCAATCCATTAGGGAGTTAATACAAAGAAATACTCAAATGGGGACTGAATGCAAAGTTTGACTTGCCATTAGGGATTTAAAGCAAATTTACCGTTATTTTATTGGATTTTAGATTTGGATTTATAAAAATGTTATTATATAAAATATAAAAATATGATAAATATATAACGAAAATAATATGAAATTTTTTAAGATGGGTCTCGAAGAAAAGGTTTAACTGGATGTTGTGACGTTGACGACACGCATCCAAAGGCAGTATGGACGCTGACGATTTCTTCCAACGGATTTCTTTTCGGGTATATTATCCAGGTTTTTGACCATGCAGCCGCGTCGAGTGGCCCACCGGAGGAGATGTAACGAGATTAGTAAAAAAACGACAACAAGAACAATAGAGAACACACCAGATTTACATGGAAAACTCTTGACGAGAAAAATCACGGGCAGAGGAGAAAAAATTACTACGAACGGTGGAATACAAATTCAGCGGCTCTGATAAAGTAAAGAGAAATAGAGAGAAAAGAGAGGTAGAGAGAAAGAAAGAATAGGAAACCAAATAACTTTCTCGATTGATAAAACTTGTCCATGAGATATACAATTTATAGAAACCTTAGGATACTTAGTCAAATAAAAAATTAATAACGAAACTGTTAATTAACTGCACGAATCTAATGGCAGGCGCCGTCGCCGCCTCCGGCCACCGTCGCACGCTGTCGTGCCAAGGAAGAAGACGCCCGCTGTCGCGCCATCCGGCTGCCAAAAAAAAAAGGTGGAAATTGGATTTAGTAACTCTTTTGTAGTTCTTTATATAGGGGTGTAAAAAAAAAAAGAACCTGGTCAACTACTTGATCCGAGTCCATTCGAAAAAAACAAGTTCGAATTCGGAGTTTATTGATTTGGGTTGGGAGTTTTTGAGTTGGTTTAATTTCGGATCGATTCGGATTGATCTAAATTTAGAATTTGAAAGTATTTTCGAGGTTAAATTAAATTTTATTTTAAAAATTAAGATGTTTTACGTAAATAAATAATAGAATGTAGTATAACATGAATAAAATATTGAGAAAAAAGTTAAAAATTATAGGGAAATAAAAAAATTCAGGCTTGGAGGTTTATTCGGGTTATCCGGATTCGAATTCAAATTTAAGATTTTTGAGTTGTGTTCGAGTTTGGATTGGAAAGTTTTTTAGTAACTACTTTTCAATCCAACCCTAATCTACCCAAATTGAGACCCTTACCAGGTGTATAATTGCACATTTGAATTTGTAATATGAAACTGTTTAGTTCTTCCATAATTGTTTCCTTTTCTCATCCTAATCATGTTCAACCCTTCCAAGATTTCATAAAGTTCAATGCCTCAAGTTGCAGTTTTGCTGTGCTTAGTGTAGAACAATAGTAGTGGGAAGAGTTTGATTAGGACACTTCACATCTACGTGATTTTATGTGTATTTTCCTTTGAATAAAAGTTCCATATATTATAGTCTATTTCTATCGAGTCATCTCATCTCAACAATCCTATCATCTTACTTTTTATGGCATTCGATCCTTTTAGGCCTTCTTTTCCTTTCTTTCATCCATGCCCAGCAATATTCGACACGGACATCACTAAATCTATTATGATCATGTCAATATCGCATCAAATATGCTTTGCGGAATGTGTTATTATCGTAACTTAGCTAGCTTGGGCAAAATGTGAGGGATCATAACTAGAGTGCAAGTTGAGGTTCATTGTAGCCGCCCCCTGCAGCCGCCGCAGGCAGCTACGGACGTGCGAGGTCGTAGGAGGACGTGCGCGGCAGTGAGGCAGCTGTGGTCGTGCGTGACCTCATGCGACCACTGTGGCCGTGCGTCGCAGTTGCAGCCGCTCGTCGCCGCAGGAGTCCCCGTGCGAACCGGAAGGAGGGGAGGAAAAATATACCATTTTCGTACTTGTAATCGGAGGAGGAGATCATCGGAGGAGATGTAACGTGATTAGTACAAAAAAACGACAACAAGAACAATAGAGAACACTCCAGATTTAGTGGAAAACCCTTGACGGGAAAAATCACGGGCAAAAGAGGAAAAATCACATGAACGGTGAAATACAAAGTCGACGGCTCTGATAAAGTAAAGAGAAGTAGAGAGAAAATAGAGGTAGAGAGAAAGAAAGAAGAGGTAACCAAATAACTTTCTTGATTGATAAAACTTATCCATGAGATACACAATTTATAGAGACCTTATAAGGATACATACTCAAATAAAAAATTAATAACGAAAGTGTTAATTAATATATTTATAAAGAATTTGTTAATTAACATATTAATAAGAAAATATCTAATAATAAATTAATGGATCAAGCTGAATTCGGGTCACCAAATTCTAACAATCTCTACCTTGACACGAATTCCACAAATCTTCAAAAGAAAATTCTCCACCTCTTCCACAAAAGCCCCACAGGCAAATCTCAGCATCTAGAACCAACCAAGTCCAAGCAATGCTTAAACTTGTCTATAGGGAGTGCCTCACATCAATGTGCTTTGTCCTCTTATGAAATATCTGATCCTTCGTGAGGAGAATGACACTCTGACTATCATAAAAAACTGTAGTAATCTGTAAGTTTTCGCTAAACTCACTGAAAAGTCCTTTCAACCAAATAGCTTTTTTTACAAGCTTCTCGTAAGTGATCTTCTTTTATCAATGTCACCTTCCTATTATTGTGGATCCCTACAGAACATATAAACTGACGGTTTTCCTTAGTCCCTTCTCACAACAAGAGACACTTTACTGACCTTCACAGCTTCACATTCACCAGTGTACTTGTACCCTTTAGAATCAAGAATACTCAAAGAGATCATATTTCTCTTCAAATCAGGGACGTGCCTCACATCACCAAGTGCCCGAATGACACAATCAAACATCTTAATTCTGATCATACCAATGCCAGCGCTCTGCAGGATGCATTATTGCCCATCAAAACGGCACCACTTGAAACCGTTTCATATGTTAAAAACTAGTCCTGATTGGGACACATATGAAACGTACAGCCAGAATCAAGAATCCATTCCTAACTCTTTTTTAAATCAGCATCAGATGCAATGAGAAGTTCACCATCATTGTGATTTTCGGCAACATCAACCTCACCAGACAACTCTGATTGTTTCCCCTTGAATTTTCACCTGCCCTTTTATTCTTATTCTGCATCTTGTAACATTCTGATTTGATGTGACCCATCTTCTTACAATAATTACAGATCTTATCGCTATTTCTGGATTTCGATTTGCCCCTGATATTTTCATCAGAGTCTTCCTCCTGAGTCCTTCCTTGAATAATAAGACCCTCACCCTGAGCCTCAAATCCTTCGACAAGCTGTTTTATTTTCTCTTTTGAAAATAATGAATCATAAACTTCATTCAAAGTAAGAGTATCACGACTATATAAAATAGTATCTCTAAAAGTCGTATATGACGAGGGTAAAGAACACAGTAAGATCAATGCTAAATTTTCATCGTCATATTTGACCTCCAAAGCCTCTAGGTAAGAGACAATTTCCTTAAACACGGTCAAGTGATCTCTTAACGACATACCTTCTACCATGCGATGATAATACAAACGTTGTTTCAGACCCAGTTTGCTCGTAAGACTTTTTCTCATGCACAACTGCTCCAGTTTTAGACAGTGCAGCAGTGGATTTCTCCTTCAAAACATCCTGTAAAATCTCATTCGATAGCTGAAGGTAGATCTGAGATAGGGCTTTTTGATCCTTACGTTACTTTTCCTTCTTTGTCCATGTCGAGGGCATGTTGTCTATCCCGAATAGTGCGTCGTCCAAGTCCAGATGCGCTAGCACCGCTCGCATCTTAACTTGCCTCAGCATAAACCTGGTATTGCGATCCAAAAGTGAAATATCATACTTCATGTTTGCCGTTGTCATTAATCCCGATTGAAATCCTTAAAACCAACTTGGCTCTGATACCACTTATAACGAGATTAGTGCAAAAAATGACAACAAAAACAATAGATAACACACCAGATTTACGTGAAAAACCCTTGACGGGAAAAATCACGGGCAGAGGTGGAAAAATCACTATGAATGGTGGAATACAAAGTCGGCGGCTCTGATAAAGTAAAGAGAAGTAGAAAGAAAAGAAAGGTAGAGAGAAAGAAAGAAGAGGTAACCAAATAACCTTCTTGATTGATAAAACTTGTCCACGAGATACACAATTTATAGAGACCTTAGGATACTTAGTCAAATAAAAAATTAATAACAAAACTGTTAATTAACAGATTTATAAAGAATCTGTTAATTAACATATTAATAAAAAATTTCTAATAATAAATTAACGGATCAAACTGAATTCGGGTCACCAAATTCTAACAGGAGAAGACGTCGGATGACGAAAATGCCGCAGGAGAAAAATTCATGAATGCTTAAGCGGTGGGGGAGAAAGTCACAGGAGAAATAAATCCTAAAATAGTGACGGACAAGTCAAATCCGTCACTAATAGTGACAGAATTTAACTTTTCCGTCATTATTTTAAGGAATTTACCATGTAACATTAAAATAGTGACGAATTTATTTTATCCATCGCTATAAGTGACGGACGTTTAAGCAGTCCGTCACTATTTATGAAAATTTTGTAGTGATCTTAGACACCCCTCACAGGCTATCCCTAGATTATATGAAGAGAGACTACGCGTCACACTATGTGCCTGTGCGCTACTAAGGCATCTAGAATATATCCAAGTGTCTCAATTGTAAAATCAGATTTTTTTTAAATTTTATTGAAGTGCTAGGATTTGATCCAGGCGCCTCAGTACATGTAGATTTGTTTTTAAATTTTTTAGCTTTAGAGATAAGCAAATTATATTTTGTCCTTAGGATTTAGAGGTTGAGTTACAGTGTTCAAATTAAAAAAAAAAGTGCTCACGAAGTATAGTATATAATATTTAGGGTTCATTTTTTTTTTTTAAGCTTTGTGTTTAAAATTTAAGATTTGGGGCCTAGGGTTTAATATTTATGATATAGTATTTAAGATGCATAATTAAATATTTTTTTAGGGTTTAGGATTTAGAATTTAGGATATAAATTAAGGGTGGTCGATTTAAGAAATTTAGGATTTTAAAAAATAATAAAAAAAGGAGTTACGCTCAACTAAAGCTCGAGAAGCCTTATCAATTCTAGGAGCCTTGAGCACCTGTCGCACATAGTCGTGAACAAACAATCGGGCAGTAGATCAGCCTTTCTCTCTCTATATATATATATTTATTATCATGAACATCTTACCTTGTATATCTCGTGAACACCTCAATTTTTTTGCATAATATTATAACTCAATCCCTAAATCCTAAAAAAGGCATCCTGCATGTAAAAAAATAAAAAAAAATGCACAGTCACTCACAATGGTTGCTCATCGTGGGTGAGTAGAATAAAACCCTGCAATATATATTTTGCGGGTTGCATGCAACGAACTTCGTTTGTGACACCACATAAGCTCTCGATTATGTCAATAAGATTTGACTTTAGAGTTTAGGGGTTGAGTTATATTATTAAGCACAAAAATATTTAAACTGAAATTTTTTAGGTGTACACGAATATACGACGTAAGGTTTCTCTCTCTCTCTCTCTCTCTCTTCTACTATCTCTATATATATATATATATATTTTTTTTTATTATATATTTATACCTTGCGGACCTTCTGCTTTGCTCCCGTCTACACCCCAACTCGAGGCGCATCCAAATGCATTGTAGGCGCCTTCAATATATTTTTTTTAAATGGTAATTGAGGCGCTTGGATTTGATCTAGGTGCTTTAATTTATTTAGTTTTATTTTTTTAATTTTTTAAAAATCAATATTTTATCAAATATAAACCCTAAATACATTATTATACCCCATGATTATCTAATTTTTTAATTTTTTTATATTTTATTTTGAACACTATAACCCAATTGAAAAGTATGAATACTAAAAGTAAAATCTTAAAATATTTTAGCTTGAGCACTATAATCCAATTGAAAATCCTAAACCCTAGAGGTATATTATATATTTAGGTTTTAAGATTTTAGGATTTAGGTATTAGGTTATAGTGAGTTTAATCCAACAAGATTTTTCCTTTAGGTTTCAAGCTTCCCTCATGGGTTATAGTGTTCAAGATAAAAAATTTTAAATATTCATAGGATATATTATATGTATTTAAGATTTATGATTTAAGGAAATATTAATTTTTAAAAATTTAAAAATAAAAAAATTGCATAATAATAAATAAATAAAAGCTCGAGGCACCTCCAATGGGTCGTGGATGGGAGTGTGTGTGTGTGTGGAATCCGTCACTCTAGTGACTTGACACAGTACCTTACCACCATTTGTGATGAGGTAAATCAGGAAACTATAGTTGACTATTACGAGGAGGGCATTTTTCTCAACTTTTGTAGCCAACTTAATCGTACTTGGAGTATATATATTTGTTATGTTGCACAACCCGTGAGCAGTAGCCAGAAATCACCCAAGAATCGGGTGAGCCTAACTCCAGTTAGCTAGAAATCACCCAAGAAGATTGGAAGTCAGGCTGGAGAGTGGTCAGCAGTAGCTAACCAAAAAGGCCACTCTCGGGCTCCCGTAAGCTTACGGGCGCCTGGCCTCTCGGGCACCCGAGAGGCTGATTTTAGCTGTTTGCGAACGTTGCTCCCTAGATAAGCATCAGGCCATGTGTCAGGCGCCCAATAGCTCTCGGGCGCCCTATAAGTGTCACGTCATCAAACGAATAATTCTGACCGAGGCTATAAATAGACTCCTGGAGCTTAGTTTCATTCATTCCAAGCATTAGCAAACAAGTTTTGTATAATCTTTCTTTCTTTTTCTGATCTTTCCACATGTTAGGGGCTTCTCATCCCGAAGGAGTTTTATTCAGGAGAATCGAGTCATATTCAGCCTTGGATTAACAACCTCCCTGGTTGCAAACCAAGTAAATTTTGGTTGCCTCTTTATTTCTTTATTTACTGTTTGCTTCATTTGTTTATGTTATTTTTGATCTAACTAACATCTTTGTTAAGTCGAAACAAAAGATAGTAATTTTTATTTTCAAGGGAAATTCTTGCCAACCTTCGATCACCCTCAATTGGTATCAGAGCAAGGACGCTCCAAAAGGACTAACCGCCATCTGAAGCAACTACAAAATGGTCGGACCAGTCATCTACCCGCCAAAGTTCAAGGAGGAGTTTGCGAGTTGGAAGTGCAAGATGCAGTTTTTTTTTCAAAACTGATTTCAATTTGATTTTAATAATGAAAAATGATTTTGTAGCTCCTAAGGAGGCCAACAACAAACCCAAAAACGAAAGCCCGTGGACTAAGAAGGAACAAGCTGACTTTATGGCGAACGGAAAATATAATACCATCTGCTAACCATACTCCCTGCACAAGAAGTCAACCGAATCGGGAACTACCAATCACCGAAGGAACTTTGTGAAAAATTCCTTGAACTCCATGAAAGTACCTCTGAAGCCAAATTAGCAAAAAGGGATTTTCTTCGGAATCAGCTCAACAACCTTCGACTGAAAGAAGGAGAGTCAGTAGCACAACTTCACGCTATGCTTAAGGAGCTGATGACAGAACTGAATAATCTCGGATAATCAGTAAGCAATCGAAATGCACAAAGGTACGCATTGAACATCTTCCCGAGAACCCCTAACTGGAGTTCAATAATCGATATCTACTATATCTCTAAGGACTTTGAGGTAAGTACCTTAGAGGAGTTTTTTTTCACTTTGGAACTTCACGAATCCAGATATGCAGGAAAAAGGAAAACGAACAACATCGCCCTAGGCACGAGAAGGATCCAACATGAAGAGGATTCTTTAGAAAATGATGAAAACGCATCATACATGGTAAGAAAATTATCCAAATATTTTAAAACTAAAAAATTTAATAAGGTGCAGGCTAAGAAGCAATGGAAAATCCGCTGTTACAACTGCAACGAAAGACACTGAAGGAAAACGGGCCCAAAGCGAAGAACAAAGGAAAAATGGCACCAAAGGCAAAAGTACACAATCTAAAGGAGACATGGGACGAGTCTTCATCGGAAGACTCAGATCTCGAGGAACATGCTGAACTTGCTCTGATGGCTTAACTAAGAAGATGAGAGCATTGATGAAGGGGAAGCCACCTCAGAGAACAGCGATGATGAAGGGGAAACTTTGGACTTCAAAAGTGATATGGTAAGTGAGGTATATTTTCTACCTCCTTATCAACTTTACTCAGGAATAAAAACCATGTTGAAATCTATCTGTAAGATAAAAAATAAAAATAGAGAACTGAAAAAATAATTATCATCTTCTTGCTCACTAGAAATGTATAATAAGTTAAAATTTGAAAATGAAAATTTGAAGATTCAAATTGAAAAATCGAAAACAACTATTCATGTTCAAAATGTTCACAAAATTCAAAATTTAAATATCATGAAAAACATAATTGGTATTATAGAATTCACAGGGGTCAAATTATAAAAATTCCCAAATCAGATGTTCCATCTAAGTTTTTTTAATAAACCTTGTTGGTAAAATTTATATTGGGGCCCTAAATATATTTAATTTAAACTGTTGATTTTCTTTTGAGTAAAGTTTGGTAATTAATGCTTTATCTTGTTAATTTTTTTTGGATAACTATTTGTAGGAAAATTAGTGTAAAGTTTCTTTTTATAAGTAGTGTTAAAATAGTTTTGAAATTTTTAAAATAATCAAATTTATTATGATTTTTCGTACGAAATACTTTAAAATTAATTTCATCAAATTCAAATTCTGGATCTGTTCTATAATCTTGAGAAAAAAAAATTATGTCAAAATAAATTGATTTTAAAAAATGTTAGAAAACTTTGACAATGATTTTTCTAAAGATAATTCTTTAAAAATTCTAAATTATGGAAACTATTTATAGTGTTCAACATATTTTTCCTTAACTTTTTAAGTTTTTGATGTGATCAAAGGGGTAGAAGTAGTGTTAAGTTAGGGGTAAGCTCTAATTTCATTTTTTTAGCGCTTACACTGTTATATATTTATTCATATTTTTTATATATTTGTTTACCCTAACTTAACTCGGGTTGATGTATATCAAAAAGGGGGAGATTATGAGTACCCCATGTTGGTTTGGATGTGGTCAACAGATTTAAGTTAGGTGCTGGTGTTTTTAATCCCTGTGTCTAAGTGTACAGGAACTTAGGAGTGCAAGAAGTTGAGCGAAAGACGCAGCGATCGAGAAGGATGGCACGGAAAGGGAGCCGACGAGTTTGGTGCATCCGAGGGATGCGGAGCTCCACGGAAGAGTGCGCTGGTGGTGCGAGAAGGATGCACGCGGCGTCGGAGGGACGAGAAGCTGGGAGGAAAGACGCTCGAAGGGAGAAAGGTCGGAGTCAGGTTTGGGTGAGCCTAACTTCGGTTAGCCAGAAATCACCCTATATAAAATAAGTGCATGTACGACAACCAGTGCTGTTCAATTCGGACTTTGGATTTCAATTGAAATCCTAGATCGGACCGACGCCTACTGTTCCCTCTTCCGGGAACACGTCCTCACCTACTCTATTCTGGAAAAGTTATCTGTTGCCAACCGACACTTCCGGTTAGACTTTTGCTTGGCCTCCGAAGATTTCAAATCTTGAGACGTCCGCACTTTGACTTGTCCCTACTTCTGTCCATTGCCCTCGCTCGACTAAGACTCTTGCTCAATCTTCAGGATCAGGTCTTCGATGTCCGACTTTTGGTCAAGTCTCCGTGCCTAGTCCTCCGAACCAGGTCTTCGCACTCAACCCTACAGGTCAAGACTTCGTACCTAGTTACACGAGGATTTTCTTGCACACTTAATGAAATATATTAGATCCAAAAGCATACTTAATTTTGAGCCTTTTGTCATTATTAAAATCAGGTTCGATCTGATACTTCCGACACCAACAAAGATTATACTAATGATTTCTTAACAAAGACAAGTACCACTAAACTAAAATTGAAAAGATTTACTACTACTATGTCTTTCATTATTTCAACCCATGTGGTGATGACATGTTGGTTTATTCCTCATTCTTTCTATGCATGTGATTTATATTGGTTCCTTGAACTATATTGTTATAATTAACATATGTTTGTACAACTACTATGATGTTTAATTTTTAAATATTCAATTACTTAGGAGTCAAAGGCTTGACAGTTGAAGTGTTTTTATTTTATAGGAAGAAAATGCTTGGATTAACACGTTTCCTTTTATAAAACAAGTGTTTCATGTTCCTTCCTAACTGGCTTTTTTTTCATTTCACAGCCATCAAAATTTGCATCTGGGTTGCGGATTTGCACGTGAAGTCAGTTGATTTGCACCCTCTATGAGGAGCTTCTTATAGGAGTGTGTAGCCACCGAGGCTATGGTGCAGCGGTAGGGCGACTAGTCGCTTTCTCAGGTATCCTTGGTTCGATCCCCAGCTACGGCACATTTGTAGGAATTTTTCCTCCAAATGGGGCGCGAACCCTGGGACGCTGGACTTCTAGACCGCCCACTGCGAGCGCTTCTCGATGTACCCTGACGGCCGGTGGGAAACTTCCGTGTGGCTGGGCCGGTCGCCCGAGGTTGGTTGGTAACCTCGTTAATCATTTTTTTTTCTTATAGGAGTGTGTAAATATTTGAAAAAATCGAATTAATCTAATTGAATTTTAAAATTCGATTCGATTAATTTAGTTTTCGATTTTTTTTATTCGATTTAATTTTCGTTTAAATCGGTTCGGTTTCGATTTTGAATTTTATAATTCGGTTAAATTGAATAAATCGAATAAAATATTAATTTAATTATTTTTTATTTAAAAATATAATTAATTAAATAAAATCATATTATTTTAATTAAAAATCAAATAAAATTTAAATTTACGATTAATTCAATTAATTCAGTCAAAAATTAAATTAATTAAAATTTTATCTGTTCGATAAATTCAATTTTTTAAAAAAATCGATCGGTTCAAAAAAAAAAATCGAATAATTCGTCAGAAGTGTGGCACGCATCCAAAGGCAGTATGGACGCTGACGATTTCTTCCAACGGATTTCTTTTCGGGTATATTATCCAGGTTTTTGACCACGCAGCCGCGTCGAGTGGCCCAACGGAAGATGAAGCTGGTGAAGAATCCGTTTTTGCGTTTGACGTCTCTCCGCCGCCGCCACGCCTCCTCCTCTTCTACCGCCGTCGATTGCGATGGTCTCGTAGGCACCCGGAGCGACGTGAGGCGCCTATTAACTGAGAAACCCTCCGACAATGCGTCGCTTCGCCACTTCAACATCCAACTCCGCTCCCTGCTCGGCTCCTACTCTCCCAGCAAGCTCTCCGCCGCCTTGTCGATCATCCGCGGCATGCTTTTACCTGACCCCATTTCCCCGCCTGACGCCGCCACTCGGTCGATCGTTTTCACCGCCCTGGCCAAGCGAAGCCATCCCCTGAACGAGGAGTCCCTCGCCCTCCTCGTCCAGATGGGCAAGATGGGATTTTTCCCTCCCGACGCCTTCCTGTTCACTCAGCTCATCAACAAGCTGTGCCGCTGCGGCGCCACCTCCGGGGCCTGGGATTTCTTCCACGCCGTAAAGGATGCTGGCTGCTCCATCGAGGCCCCTGTGTGCAACGCCCTCTTGACCGGCCTCGCTGCTATTCGAGACTTTGCAAGGATGAATCTTCTGTTTTCGGAGATGAAAGGCTTGGGCGTGCGCCCCATCGTAGTCACCTTCGGTATACTCATCAAACACCTTTGCAAATCCCGTCGCCTCGACGATGCACTGAACGTGCTCGACGCAATGTCAGGCCCAGATTCGGGGGTGTCCCCTGACACAATCATTTTTAACACTCTCATCGATGGGCTCTGCAAGGCAGGAAGGTTTCAGGATGGTCTCTCCTTGCTTGATAGGATGAAATCAAGCCATGCTTGTGACCCTGACATTGTGACTTACACCAGCTTGATCAATGGGTTTTGCAAGAAGAAGAGGTTGGATAAGGCATTGGAGATACACGACGAAATGTGCAAGGCAGGGCTTAGGCCTAATCTCATCACATACACTACTTTGATTGATGCTTTCTGCAAGGCTGGTGATTTTTCGAAGGCTGATAAATTCCTCAGTGAAATGGTTGATGATGGATGGAAACCCGACGCTGTCACATATGGAACTCTGATCAATGGTTACTGCAAAGTTGGTGATCTTGACCTGGCCATGAAGATCTTCTGGAGCATGGATGTGTCAGCAGTGTCGGCCAACACTGTTACTTATACCATCCTCATCGATTCATATTGTAAGAATAAAAACGTTGACGCCGCAATAGAGCTCTTCGACAAGATGCATAAACATGATATATTGCCTGACGTCATAACCTACACTGTTATTTTCAAGGGTCTTAAGGAGCATAACATGTCTAATAAAGCCTTCGAGCTTATGGACAAGATGAGTTCGCAGGGATGCAAACCAAACTTTGTGACAATGAATGTTCTTACAGAATGGTTAACTGCAATCGGTGAAACGGAGAGACTGAGACTATTTGTTCAACGGACGACATCTTCTGATGTCGACTTGGGCAATCCTGATGTTTAATCTTATAGATCCTTCTGATTTAATGTTGAGTTGTACTATACGTGAACAAATGGGACGAAAGATTTTTAAATTACGCAAAAGTTATGCATAAGCTTCTACTCAGCATGATTTCTGAAGCTCTTTTTCATAATTCATGCCTGTCAATGTGTTTCGGATCATCGCCTGAACCTGCAAAAAAAAAAATATGGTGGAAATTGGATTTAGTAACACTTTTGTAGTTCTTTATATAGGGGTGTAAAAAAAAAACCTGACCAACTACTTGATCTGAGTCAATTCGAAAAAAAAAAAATCAAGTTCATATTCGGAGTTTTTGGAATTGGGTTGGGAGTTTTTGAGTTGGTTTAGTTTCGGATTGATTCAGGTTGATCTAAATTTAGAATTTAAAAGTATTTTTAAGGTTAAATTAAATTTTATTTTTAAAATTAAGATGCTTTACGTAAATAAATAATAGAATGTAATATAACATGAATAAAATATTGAGAAAAAAGTTAAAAATTATAGGGAAATAAAAAAATTCTGGCTGGGAGGATTATTCAGGTTATCCGGATTCGAATTCAAGTTTAGGGTTTTTGAGTTCGAGTTTGGATTGGAAATTTTTTCAGTAACCAATTTTCAATCCAACCTAATCTACCCAAATTGACACCCTCACCACTACCAGGTGTATAATTGCACATTTTAATTTGTAATATTAAACTGTTTAGTTCTTCCATAATTTTTTCCTTTTCTCATCTTAATCATTTTCAACCCTTCCAAGATTTCATAAAGTTCAATGCCTCAAGTTGCAGTTTTGCTGTGCTTAGTGTAGAACAATAGTAAGGGGAAGAGTTTTATTAGGACACTTCACATCTACGTGATTTTATGTGGATTTTCCTTTGAATAAAAGTTCCATATATTATAGTCTATTTCTATCGAGTCATCTAATTTCAACAACCCTATCATCTTACTTTTAGGGCATTCGAACCTTTTAGGCCTTCTTTTCCTTTCTTTTCATCCATGCCCAGCAATATTCGACACGGACAACACTAAATCTATTATGATCATGTCAATATCGTATCAAATATGCTTTGCATAATGTGTTATTATCGTAAGTTAGCTAGCTTGGGCAAAATGTGAGGGATCATAACTAGAGTGCAAGTTGAAGTTCATTGTAGCCGCCCTCTGCGACCGCCGGCAGCAGCTGCGAACGTGCGTGGTCGCAGGAGGACGTGCGTGGCAATACGAGGCAGTTGTGGGCGCGGGCGACCTCATGTGGCAACTGCGGTCGTGCGCCGCAACTGCAACCGCTCGCGACTGTAGGAGTCCCTGTGCGAACCAGCAGGAGGGGAGGAAAAATACACCATTTGCGTACTTGTAACCGGAGGAGGATATCGCAGGAGGAGAAGACGTTGGATGACGAAAATGCTGCAGGAGAAAAATTCATGAACGCGCGAGCGGTGGGGGAGAAAGCCACGGGAGAAATAAATCCTAAAATAGCGACGGACAAGTCAAATCCGTCGCTAATAGTGACGGAATTTAACTTTTCCGTCATTATTTTAGGGAATTTACCGTGTAACCCTAAAATAGTGATGGATTTATTTTATCCATCGCTATAAGCGACGGGCGTTTAAGCAGTCCGTCTCTATTTATGAAATTTTTTGTAGTGATCTTAGACACCCCTCACAGGTTATCCCTAGATTATATGAACAGAGACAACGTGTCACACTATGTGCATGTGCGCGACTGAGGCATCTAGAATATATCCAAGTGCCTCAATTGTAAAATCAGATTTTTTTTTAAATTTTTACTGAAGCGCTAGGATTTGATCCAGGCGCCTCAGTACATGTAGATTTTTTTTAAAAAAAAATTAGCTTCAGGGATAAGCAAATTATATTTTGCCCTAAGGATTTAGAGGTTGAGTTATAGTGTTCAAATTTTAAAAAAAATTAAGTGCTCACGAACTATAGTATATAATATTTAGGGTTCATTTTTTTATTTTTTAAGCATTGTGTTTAAAATTTAGGATATGGGGCCTAGGGTTTAATATTTATGATATAGTATTTAGGATGCATAATTTTTTAAAATATTTTTTTAGGGTTTAGGATTTAGAATTTAGGATATAATATTAAGGGTGGTCGATTTAAGAAATTTAGGATTTAAAAAAAAAAAGAGTTACACTCAACTAAAGCTCGAGAAGCCTTATCAATTCTAGGAACCTTGAGCACTTGTCACACAGTCGTGAACAAACAATCGCGCAGTAGATCAGTCCTCTCTCTATATATATATTTATTATCATGAACATCTTACCTTGTATATCTCATGAACATCTCAGTTTTTTTGCATAATATTATAACTCAATCTCTAAATTCTAAAAATAAAAGGCATCCTGCATGTAAAAAAAAAATGCACATTCACTCACAGTGGTTGCTCATTGTGGGCGAGTAGAATAAAACCTTGCAATATATATTTTGTGGGTTGCATGCAACGAACTTCGTTCGTGACACCGACATAAGCTCTCGATTATGTCAATAAGATTTTGACTTTAGAGTTTAGGGGTTGAGTTATATTATTAAGCACAAAAATATTTTAAATGAATTTTTTTTAGGTGTACACGGAATATACGACGTAAGGTATTACTCTCTTTGTCTCTCTCTCTCTATATATATATATATAATTCTGATACCTTGCGGACCTTCTGCTTTGCTCCCGTTTGCACCCCAACATGAGGCGCATCCAAATGCATTGCAGGCTCCTTCATTAATTTTTTTTAAAACGGTAATTGAGGCCCCTGGATTTGATCCACGTGCTTTTATTTTTATTTTTTTTATTTTTATATTTTTTAAAAATCAATATTTTATCAAATATAAACCCTAAATGCATTATTATACCCCATGAACATCTAATTTTTTTTATATTTTAATTTGAACACTATAACCCAATTGAAAAGTATGAGTCCTAAAAGTAAAATCTTAAAATATTTTAGCTTGAGCACTATAATCCAATTGGAAATCCTGAACCCTAGAGGTATATTATATATTTAGGGTTTAAGATTTTAGGATTTAGGTATTAGGTTATAGTGAGTTTAATCCAACAAGATTTTTCCTTTAGGTTTCAAGCTTCCCTCATGGGTTATAGTGTTCAAGATAAAAAAATCTTAGATGTTCATAGAATATATTATATGTATTTAGGATTTATGATTTAAGGAAATATTAATTTTTAAAAAAATAAAAAATAAAAAAAATGTATAATAGAAAAAAAGCTCGAGGCACCTCTAATGGTCGTGGATGGGAGCGTGTGTGTGTGTGTGGAATCCGTCACTCTAGTGACTTGACACGGTACCTTACCACCATTTGTGATGAGGTAAATTAGGAAACTCTAGTTGACTATTATGAGGAGGGCATTTTTCTCAACTTTAGTAGCCAACTTAATCGTACCCAGAGTATATATTTTTGTTATGTTGCATAACCCATGAGCATCTAGTTTAATTTTATATTTTTAAACTTTGGGTTATGTCAATTAGAATTTGTTTTTAGGGTTTGGGAGTTGGATTATAGTATTAAGGTAAAAAACATTTCAAAATGAAAAATTTTTTGAGGTTCTTATGGAGTGTGTGGCGTAAGAAGCGAGACATATCAAAGCTATATATATATATATATTGATCCTGTCGACAAGCGAAGATCGACTCTCGCCCGGCTGACTCGGTCTAAACAAGATGACCCGGTCTGCTGTAACTCGGGGGGGGGGGGTCCGACTCGGGCTCGAAGGAGGATCCGGCTCAAGTCACTCAGCTCAGACCAAAACGAATCTCACAAAGTGGTGGTGAGGTTGCAATGTGGCAGCAATCTCCCCTCCTTGGTGCCCAAAAGGTGGTTTATATAGGGGGAGGAGAACCCTCTGCCATGTCAGAAATGTCCTGTCTCATTAAGGATGAGTCAGTTGGCAGACTGAGCCAGTGTCAGCTTTGGTGGCCCTATGAGGCTGGCATAGCCGCTTGACACCCTGCCCCAACTGCCTCTTCTGGTTCTTATTTACATTCAGCGGCTCTGCCAGATGGTTATGTCAAGTGATGATTATTACTGACAGGGGCAGACAGTAATTATTCGGTCGACTCGCTATGACTCACAGGTTGGGCTGGTCGAGTAGGCTTGGACATTCAGTCTACACTTACGTGGCGACTTCAAATGTCCGACTTCGGGTGACCGACCCCGAGTGCCCGACCTCGGGTGACCGACCCCGAGTGCCCAACCTCGGGTGACCGATCCCGAGTGCTCGACCTCGGGTGACCGACCCCGAGCGTCCGACCTCGGGTGACTGACCTCGAGTGCCCGACCTCGGGTGATCGACCCCGAGCGTCCGACCTCGGGTGACCGACCTCGAATCGGGGCCTTACCTACCTCGACCTTCGCTCTTCTGGTTAAGCCTCAGGTCAGGCCCGTGAGCTCGAGAACGACCTAGTTAACTTCCCCTGATTCGGGCCATGCTAGACCGGACCAAATTAAATTCCCTAAAATAATGATGGAAAAGTTAAATTCCGTCACTATTAACGACGGATTTGACTTGTCCGTCGCTATTTTAGGATTTATTTCTCCCGTGGCTTTCTCCTCCACAGCTTGCGCGTTCATGAATTTTTCTCTTGCGACATTTTCATCGTCCGACGTCTTCTCCTCCGGCGATCTCCTCGTCCGTCCGGTTCGCACAGGGACTCCTACGGTAGCAAAAGGTGTATTTTTCGTCCCCTCCTACCGGTTCGCGCAGGGACTCATACGATCGCGAGCAGTTGCAGCTGCGGCGCACGGCCGCAACTGCGGCATGAGGTTGCGCGCGGCCACAGCTGCCTCGTACTGCCGCGCACGTCCTCCTGCAACCGCGCACGTCCTCCTGTGACCGCGCACGCCCACAGCTGCCGACGGCGGCCGCAGCGGGCGGCTACAATGAACCTCAACTTGCATTCTAGTTATGATCCCTCACATTTTGCCCAAGCTAACTTACGATAATAACACATTCTACAAAGCATATTTAATGCGATATTGACATGATCATAATAGATTTAGTGTTGTCCATGTCGAACATTGCTGGGAATGGATGAAAGAAAGGAAAAGAAGGGCTAAAAGGATCGAATGCCATAAAAAGTAAGATGATAGGATTGTTGAGATTAGATGACTCGATAGAAATAGACTATAATATATGGAACTTTTATTCAAAGGAAAATCCACATAAAATCACGTAGATGTGAAGTGTCCTAATAAAACTCTTCCCATTACTATTGTTCTACACTAAGCACAGCAAAACTGCAACTTGAGGCATTGAACTTTATGAAATCTTGGAAGGGTTGAAAATGATTAGAATGAGAAAAGGAAACAATTATGGAAGAACTAAACAGTTTCATATTACAAATTAAAATGTCCAATTATACACCTGGTAAGGGTGTCAATTTGGGTAGATTAGGGTTGGATTGAAAATTGGTTACTAAAAAAATTTCCAATCCAAACTCGAACTCAACTCAAAAATCCTAAATTTGAATTCGAATCCGGATAACCCGAATAAACCTCCCAGCCTAAATTTTTTTATTTCCCTATAATTTTTAAGTTTTTCTCAATATTTTAATCATGTTATACCCCATGGACATACGACGTAAGGTATTACTCTCTCTGTCTCTCTCTCTCTATATATATATATATAATTCTGATACCTTGCGGACCTTCTGCTTTGCTCCCGTTTACACCACAACATGAGGCGCATCCAAATGCATTGCAGGCACCTTCATTATTTTTTTTTAAACGGTAATTGAGGCCCCTGGATTTGATCTACGTGCTTTTATTTTTTTTATTTTTATATTTTTTAAAAATCAATATTTTATCAAATATATACCCTAAATACATTATTATACCCCATGAACATCTAATTTTTTTTATATTTTAATTTGAACACTATAACCCAATTGAAAAGTATGAATCCTAAAAGTAAAATCTTAAAATATTTTAGCTTGAGCACTATAATCCAATTGAAAATCCTGACCCCTAGAGGTATATTATATATTTAGGGTTTAAGATTTTAGGATTTAGGTATTAGGTTATAGTGAGTTTAATCCAACAAGATTTTTCCTTTAAGTTTCAAGCTTCCCTCATGGGTTATAGTATTCAAGATAAAAAATCTTAGATGTTCATAGGATATATTATATGTATTTAGGATTTATGATTTAAGGAAATGTTAATTTTTTTTAAAAAAACTGCATAATAGAAAACAAGCTCGAGGCACCTCTAATGGGTCATGGATGGGAGCGTGTGTGTGTGGAATCCGTCACTCTAGTGACTTGACACGGTACCTTACCACCATTTGTGATGAGGTAAATCAGGAAACTATAGTTGACTATTACAAGGAGGGCATTTTTCTCAACTTTAGTAGCCAACTTAAATCGTACCCGAAGTATATATATTTGTTATGTTGCAAAACCCGTGAGCATCTAGTTTTATTTTACATTTTTAAACTTTTGGTTATGTCAATTAGATTTTGTTTTTAGGGTTTGGGAGTTAGATTATAATATTAAGGTAAAAAAAACATTTCAAAATGAAAAAAAAAATTGAGGTTCTTATGGAGTGTGTGGCGTAAGAAGCGAGACATATCAAAGCTATATATATATATATATATATATATCTTGAGCGTCACTTCTCTGCACTCTTATGTAAGTACCCCATGTTGGTTTTGATATGGTCAACCGATTTAAATTAGGCTAGTATTTTTAATCCCCGTGTCTAAGTGTACAGGAACTTAGGATCGCAGGAAGTCGAGCGAAAGATATAGCGGTCGAAAAGGATGGCACGGAAAGGGAGCTGACTGGCTTGGTGCATCCGAGGGACACAGAGTTCTGCGAAAGAGTACGCCGGGGGAGTGACAAGGACGTGTGTGGCGTCCAAGGGACGAGAAGCCGAGAGGAAGGGCGAAAGGCTGGAGTCAGGTTCGGGTAAGCCTAACTCTAGTTAGCCAGAAATCACCCAAGAAGATCAGAAGTCAGGCTGGAGAGTGGTCAACGATAGCTGACCAAAAAGGCCACTCTCGGGCACCCCGTATGCATACAGGCGTCGGGCCTCTCGGGCACCCGAGAGGCTGATTTTAGCCGTTTGCGAACGTTGCTCTCTGGATAAGGATCAGACCACGTGTCAGGCACCCAAGAGCTCTCGGGCTCCTTATAAGTGCCACGTCAGCAAACGAATAATTCTGACTGGGGCTATAAATAGACCCCTGGATATAGTTTCATTCATTCCGTTCATTCCAAGCATTAGCAAACAAGTTTTGTATAATCTTTCTTTCTTTTCTGAGTTTTCCATGTGTAAGAGGCTTTTCTGCCCGAAGGAGTTTTATTCAAGAGAATCGAGCCATATTCAGCCTGAGATTAGTCACCTCCCTGGCTGCAATCCAAATAAATTCTAGTTGCCTCTGTATTTCTTTATTTACTGTTTGTTTCATTTGTTTATGTTATTTTTGATCTAACTAACATCTTTGTTAAGTCGAAATAAAAGATAGTAATTTTTATTTTCAAGGGCAATTCACCCCCACCTCTTGCCGACCTTCGATCACCCTCAATTGGTATTAGAGCAAGGACGCTCCAGAAGGATTAACCGTCATTTGAAACAACTATAAAATGGTCAGACCAATCATCTACCCGCCAAAGTTCGAGGAGGAGTTCGCGAGTTGGAAGCACAAGATGCAAGTTTTTTTCAAAACTGATTTCGATTTGATTTTATAATGAAAAATGGTTTTGTAGCTCCCAAGGACGCCGACAACAAACCCAAAGATGAATGCCAATGGACTAAGAAGAAACAGGCTGACTTTGTGATGAACGGAAAAACATAATACCATCTGCTGACAGTACTCCCTGCACAAGAAGTCAACCGAATTGGGAACTACCGATCAGCGAAGGAACTTTGTGAAAAATTCCTTGAACTCCATGAAAGTACCTCCGAAGCCAAATTAGTAAAAAGGGATCTGCTTCGGAATTAGCTCAACAACCTTTGACTGGAAGAAGGAGAGTCAGTAGAACAACTTCACGCTAAGCTTAAGGAGTTGATAATAGAACTAAATAATCTCGGATAATCGGTAAGCAATCGGAATGCATAAAGGTACGCATTGAACGCCTTCCCGAGAAGCCCTAACTGGAGTTCAATAATCGACACCTACTATATCTCTAAGGACCTTGAGGTAAGTACCTTAGAGGAACTTTTTTCCACTTTGGAACTTCACGAATCCAGATATGTAGGAAAAAGGAAAACGGACAACATTACCGTAGGCACGAGAAGGATCCAACATCAAGAGGATTCTTTAGAAAATAAAGAAAACGCAGTATACATGATAAGAAAATTGTCTAAATATTTTAAAACTAAAAAATTTAATAAGGTGTAGGGTAAGAAGCAAAGGAAGATCCGTTGTTACAACCGCAACAAAGAAGGACACTGAAGGAAAACTGGCCTAAAGCGATGAACAAAGGAAAAAGGACACCAAAAGCAAAAACACACAATCTAAAGGCGACATGGGATGAGTCTTTATCGGAAGACTCAGATCTCGAGGAACATGCTGAATATGCTTTGATGAAGGGGAAGCCACCTCAGAGAACAGCGGCGACGAAGGGGAAACTTTGGACTTCAAAAGTGATATGGTAAGTGAGGTATATTTTCTACCTCCTGATCAACTTTACGCAGGAATAAAAACCATGTTGAAATCTATCTGTAAAACAAAAAATAAACATATAGACTAAAAAAATAATTATCATCTTCTTGCCCACTAGAAATGTATAATAAGTTAAAATTTGAAAATGAAAATTTGAAGATTCAAATTGAAAAATCAAAAACAACTATTCATGTTCAAAATGTTCACAAAATTAAAATTTTAAATATCATAAAAAACATAATTGGTATTACAGAATTCATAAGGGTCAAATTATAAAAAATTCCAAATCAGATGCTTCATCTATGTTATTAATAAACCTTGTTGGTAAAATTTATATTGGGTTCCTAAATATATTTTAAACTATTGATTTTCTTTTGAGTAAATTTTGACAATTAATGATTTATCTTGTTAATCATTTTTTGGATAACTATTTGTAGGAAAATTAGTGTAAAGTTTCTTTTTATAAGTTGTGTTCTATCTAGGAAAATAGTTTCGAAAATTTTAAAATAATCAAATTTATTATGATTTTTTATTTGAAATAGTTTAAAATTAATTTCATCGAATTCAAATTATGGATCTGTTCTAAAATCTTGAGAAAATTTTTTTATGTCGAAATAAATTGATTTTCAAAAATATTAGAAAACTTTGATAATGTTTTTTCTAAAGATAATTCTTTATAAATTCTAAATTCTGGAAACTATTTATAGTGTTCAACATGTTTTTCATTAACTTTTTAAGTTTTTGATGTGATCAAAAGGGGAGAAGTAGTGTTAAGTTAGGGGTAAGCTCTAATTTCATTTTTTTTAGCGCTTACACTGTTATATATTTATTCATATTTTTTTATATATTTGTTTACCTAACTTAACTCGGGTTGATGCACATCAAAAAGGGGAGATTATGAGTACCCCATGTTGGTTTGGATGTGGGCAACAGATTTAAGTTAGGTCCTGGTAAGTGTACAGGAACTTAGAGTGCAAGAAGTCGAGCGAAAGACGCAGCGGTCGAGAAGATGGCATAGAAAGGGAGCCGACGGGTTTGGTGCATCCGAGGGATGCGGAGCTCTACGGAAGAGTGCGCTGGTGGTGCGAGAAGGACGCACGCGGCGTCGGAGGACGAAAGCTGGAGGAAAGACGCTCGAAGGCGAAAGACCGGAGTCAGGTTTGGGTAGCCTAACTCGGTTAGCCAGAAATCACCCTATATAAAATAAGTGCATGTACACAACCAGTGTCGTTCAATTCGACTTTGGATTTCAATTGAAATCCTAGGTCGGACCAACGCCTGCTGTTCCCTCTTCCGGGGAACACGCCCTCACCTACTCTACTCTGGAAAAGTTATCTGTTGCCAACCGACACTTCCGGTTAGACTTTTGCTTGGCCTCCGAAGATTTCAGATCTCGAGACGTCCGCACCTTGACCTGTCCCTACTTCTGTCCATTGCCCTCACTCGGCTAAGACTCCTCAATCTTCAGGATCAGGTTTTCGGTGTCCAACTTTTGGTCAGGTCTCCGTGTCTAGTCCTCCGAACCAGGTATTCGTACTCAACCCTACAGGTCAAGACTTCGTACCTGTTACACTAGGACTTTCTTGCACACTTAATGAAATATATTAGATCCAAAAGCATACTTAATTTTGAGCCCTTTGTCATTATTAAAATCAGATTTGATCTGATGCTTCCGGCACCAACAAAGATATGCTAATGATTTCTTAACAAAGACAAGTACCACTAAACTAAAATTGAAAAGATTTACTACTACTATGTCTTTCATTATTTCAATCCATGTGGTGATGACATGTTGGTTTATTCCTCATTCTTTCTATGCATGTGATTTATATTGGTTCCTTGAACTATATTGTTATAATTAACATATGTTTGTACAACTACTATGATGTTTAATTTTTAAATATTCAATTACTTAGGAGTAAAAAGCTTGACAGTTGAAGTGTTTTTATTTTATATGAAGACAGTGCTTGGATTAACACGTTTCCTTTTATAAGACAAGTGTTTCATGTTCCTTCCTAACTGGTTTTTTTTTTCATTTCACAGCCATCAGAATTTGCATCTGGGTTGCGGATTTGCACGTGAAGTCAGTTGATTTTTTTCTCCCCTTTGGATTAAGCACCAACTTCACTTTCAGTTGTAATAAGGAATCCATTTGGATTAAACATTTTCTTCCATGGATGATTGAATTATATTTGCTTAGTTTAAAAATTAAAGTATTGTTTTAGAGGTCTGAGTTAATTTTCCATAAATCGCTTTTAGTAGCTAATTTTCCGGTCCAGATGTACTCTGGAGCTGCATATCCAACAGTACCCACAACCTGCGTGAAAAGCAACAGAAGATGGCTGTTATCATGCCCTGCACAGTGAAATACGTTTCAAGTGATTGCAGCAGGGTAGAATACTAGAAATTTGAGATGTTTGTTCTGAGTTCAACAGGCACATCCTATAAACGATGGCAACATGCCTTGCAATCGGTGCTCAAAGGTTTATATGCAGATTGCCAATGCTCTCTGTAAAGTTAAAGCACATTTATAAACGTGTTCTCAATCAGCAGCAATGCCAATTTAAAGGAAGATGGACAAATGCCTGAACTGTGGTAAAACTTCACATTTTCATAAATCTTGTTGGTTGAGTTTGTTGTTCGCATCTGACATGTACGTAACATTTATGCTTAAACACTGAAGATCTTGTGACGCAGCATGCATGTAATGATCAAAGTCATATTTACTGAAGTCAAAACATGGCCAACTCCTGCTGCTAGACCATGTCTAGCAAAACCAGAGTCTGAGAGCTTGGCATTAAAATCATCGTCTAGTAGAATGTTTGATGTTTTAAAATCTCAGAATATTAACTTGAAAGTATACTGACTAACATATCAAAGAGGCAGCAAATTGAAGGTACTGTCTTTTCAAGAAATAGTAAATTAACGAATAAGACAAGATGATAAAACATGACAGTTGATTAAGGCTCATCTTAACCGCAATAACTTAACCAACTTGACAAGATTTGGATGCTTCACCACACCAATAAACTTTTAACTTCTGTAACCCATTCGTTGTGCCCCTAAAATAGATGAAGTAATCCAAAACTTAAACACCTAATGACTTTTGGATCACTATAGAATGGGCTACATGGAATAAACAAAACGCCATATGACATTGCAACACCAGAACTTAATTGGACAGCAACAACCTTCAGAACATTTCAGATTAAACTTGGCACAAACAGTTGAGGTTGACACAAATTCCATATTCTTTTTTTTACAACAACAACTTATTCATTGGTTACTGTACATCCACAACTCATTCAGGGAGCCCAACTATGAAACTTAGCACAAATCTCCACGTATATTTCCCCACTTATCTCTTGAATTGATCCCCAAAATTTCAGAATTTTCCAAATAATTTACAATAGGAAACTACTATGTACTCAAAGCATATGTATCTTCTGGAGCATATGTACCTAGGGCTGACAGAATTGAGAACCTTGACAGTTGAAGTATCAAGAATTATGAACAAACAAGAAAAATTAAGTAAGTGACCATCTTGTATAAGATTTTCTATAGGATGAAAAAGAAATAGATTTGGTATATTAATTTATGTTAAATAAAATTATAAGATATAATTTATATTTGCATATCTAAACTTATGTCACTCATTATCTAACAAAGCAGTGGTCACCTCACGTGCGACAACTCGCAAATTGATTGCATGCGAAGCTGTTGCTAGTTGCTAGTTGCCTCGGGAAGTAGAATTCACCTCGCGTTCGGTCACTTCGCGAGTGGTCGCACACGAAGCAGTTCCTGATCGCCTAGCGAGGCAGTGTCCCCCTCATGAGCACCTTGTCGACCATTTCTTGAATGGTCAATGTTTGTTGGCTCTTTGTCAACGACGAAATTAATAGATTAGAGTTAAATTAGAGGAAAAGAAATAGTGTTGCGGAGAGGAAAAGAGACTTTACTATCGACAAATTCAGAATAAAAATATTAAACAAATTAGAATTAATTTATTTATTAATTTATAAATATAATGATTTTTATAAAATTTATCATTCTTGTTTGATATTTTATTTTTAATTTGATGTTTTACCCATTAATATATTTGTGATTAACTAACCAAACAAAAATGAAAAAACTATTCAAAATTATTATATTTTTTTTTAAAATGGGGTGGGGCTGGAGCCCACCCTAGCCCAAGGGTGGCTCCGCCCCTGCCTGCGAGCGCGAGGACGAGGAGGAGCATGGCGGCGAGGTGGAGGAGGAGGCGCGGGATGCGCCAGAAGGCGCCGACGAAGCCGGCGAGGGCGATGCCGATGACGAGGACGGGTCACTGAAGGAGATGAACGCATGAGTCGGGGGTCTGGCCGGCGAGCCAAGCCCGACGACGATGATGGGGATGGAGAGGAGGACGGGCGCCGCCGACGATGACGGGGATGGAGAGGAGGACGGCGAGGAAGTTGATTCCGGCGAGGAGCGTGCGATCGAGAGCCATTGCCGATCGATCGGGGGAGAGGTTGCGTTGGATTAAGAATCGGAGGCGGTTTCTTGAGGCGAAGGGAAGGGAGGGAGGATAGCGTGCCACGCAGGCGGTTCGCAGGCAGTCCGTAAGATTTAGTCCGTAGGCGATCAAATCCATATATATATATATATATATATAGGAGTGATCTCCTGAGCGACAAAAGATGCGCGCCTATGCGTGACCGCCCTTCCTGATCGGTCACGTGACCGATCAGGCACTCTCCGAGGGGCTTGCTGACCAACGGCGGCCTCCGGCCGCCGCCCCGAATACCATACTATAACCAAAAGGGATTGGTGAACCCGTCGGGGCTTGCTGACCAACGGCGGCCTCTGGCCACCGCCCCGAACACCAAACTATAACCAAGAGGGATTGGTGAACCCGTCGGGGCTTGCTGACCAACGGCGGCCTCCGGCCGACGCCCCGAACACCATACTATAACCAAGAGGGATTGGTGAACCCGTCGGGGCTTGCTGACCAACGGCGGCCTCCGGCCGATGCCCCGAACACCATACTATAACCAAGAGGGATTGGTGAACCCCTCGGGGCTTGCTGACCAACGGCGGCCTCCGGCCGGCGCCCCGAACACCATACTATAACCAAGAGGAATTGGTGAACTCATCGGGACTTGCTGACCAACGGCGACCTCCAGCCGCCGCCCCGAACACCGTACTATAACCAAGAGGGATTGGTGAACCCGTCGGGGATTGTTGACCAACGGCGGCCTCCAGCCGCCGCCCCGAACACCGTACTATAACCAAGAGGGATTGATGAACCCGTCGGGGCTTGTTGACCAACGGCGGCCTCCAGCCGCCGCCCCGAACACCATACTATAACCAAGAGGGATTAGTGAACCCGTCGGGGCTTGCTAACCAACGGCGGCCTCCGACTGGCGCCCCGAACACCA
Source organism: Boesenbergia rotunda (assembly GCA_024364735.1). Lineage (NCBI taxonomy): Eukaryota > Viridiplantae > Streptophyta > Magnoliopsida > Zingiberales > Zingiberaceae > Boesenbergia > Boesenbergia rotunda. The sequence continues at coordinate 229,179 of JAGFNQ010001788.1, read as the reverse complement.
TACTATAACCAAGAGGGATTAGTTAACCCGTCGGGGCTTGCTAACCAACGGCGGCCTCCGACCGGCGCCCCGAACACCATACTATAACCAAGAGGGATTGGTGAACCCGTCGGGCTCGTCGCACCCTTCGCCGCCGCCCTCGGAGAGTGCCTGATCGGTCAAGTGACCGATCAGGCAAGAGCCTGATCGATCACGGGACCGATCAGGCAAGATCCTGATCGGTCACTGTGACTGATCAGGAAGGGAGTCGAGCCTGATCGGTCAAGTGACCGATCAGGCAAGAGCCTGATCGATCAAGTGACCGATCAGGCAAGAGCCTGATCGATCACGGGACCGATCAGGCAAGATCCTGATCGGTCACTGTGACTGATCAGGAAGGGAGTCGCACACGGGCGCACATTTTTTGTCGCTTAGGAGATCAAACTCCTATATATATATATATATATATATATATATATATATATATATATATATAGTTTGATTCAGAGCGACGACCGAAGGCCGTCGATGGTGTCCAAGCGATAATCGAACGTGTGCATTTAAAGTGTCACGTCATGCCACATTATTCACTATATTTTTCACTCTCCCATTTTTACTCTCCATAGATTCAAAAAAATCAATTAATTTAATTTTTAATTTATTTGATTGGCTGAATTTTATTTTGACCGAATGCTCAACCCGGTTCCCTCCCTTGTCAGACTTGCAAGGAGCCGTGAGTTTATTTTATTGGATTGTGGATTTGGATTTATAAAAATTTTATTATATAAAATATAAAAATATGATAATTATATAATGAAAATAATATTAAATTTTTTCAAAATAATGAAAAGATATATGAGATTTTTTAAGATGGGTCTCGAAGAAAAGGTTTAACCGGATGCTGTTATGTTGACGGCACGCATCCAAAGGCAGTATGGACGCTGACGATTTCTTCCAACGGATTCCTTTTCGGGTATATTATCCCGGTTGTTGACCACGCAGCCGGGTCGAGTGGCCCAACGGAAGATGAAGCTGGTGAAGAATCCGTGTTTGCGTTTGACGTCTTTCCGCCGCCGCCACGCCTCCTCCTCTTCTACCGCCGTCGATTGCGATGGTGTCTTAGGCGCCCGGAGGGACGTGAAGCGCCTATTAACTGAGAAACCCTCCGGCAATGCCTCGCTTCGCCACTTCAACATCCAACTCCGCTCCCTGCTCGGCTCCTCCTCTCCCGGCCAGCTCTCCGCCGCCTTGTCGATCCTCCGCGGCATGCTTTTACCTGACTCCATTTCCCCGCCTGACGCCGCCACTCGGTCGATCGTTTTCACCGCCCTGGCCAAGCGAAGCCATCCCCTGAACGAGGAGTCCCTAGCCCTTCTCGTCCAGATGGGCAAGATGGGATTTTTCCCGCCCGACGCCTTCCTGTTACTCAGCTCATCAACAAGCTGTGCCGCTGCGGCGCCACCTCCGGGGCCTGGGATTTTTCCACGCCGTTCAGGATGCTGGCGGCTCCATCGAGGCCCCTGTGTGCAACGCCCTCTTGACCGGCCTCGCTGCTATTCGAGACTTTGCAAGGATGAATCTTCTATTTTCGGAGATGAAAGGCTTGGGCGTGCGCCCCAGCGTAGTCACCTTCGGTATACTCATCAAACACCTTTGCAAATCCTGTCGCCTCGACGATGCACTGAACGTGCTCGACGCAATGTCAGGCCCAGATTCGGAGGTGTCCCCTAACACAATCATTTTTAACACTCTCATCGATGGGCTCTGCAAGGCAGGAAGGTTTCAGGATGGTCTCTCCTTGCTTGATAGGATGAAATCAAGCCATGCTTGTGACCCTGACATTGTGACTTACACCAGCTTGATCAATGGGTTTTGCAAGAAGAAGAGAATGGACAAGGCATTCGAGATACACGACGAAATGTGCAATGCAGGGCTTAGGCCCAATATCTGCATATACAATACTTTGATTGATGCTTTCTGCACAGCTGGTGATTTTTCGAAGGCTGATAAACTCCTTGGCGAAATGGTCGATGATGGATGCAAACCTGATGTTGTCACCTATGGAACTCTGATCAATGGTTACTGCAAGGTTGGTGAACTTGACCAGGCCATGAAGATCTTCTGGAGCATGGATGTGTCAGTGGTGCCGGCCAACGTTGTTATTTATAACATGCTCATTGATTCTTATTGTAAAAATCAAAAAGTTGATGCTGCAATAGACCTCTTCGATGAGATGCAGAAACAAGATATATTGCCCGACGTCATGACCTACACCTCCATGTTCAAGGGTTTTAAGGACCATAACATGTCTGATAAAGCGTTTGAGCTTATGGACAAGATGTGTTTGCAGGGATGCAAACCGAACAATGTGACAATGAATGTTCTTACAGGATGGTTAACTGCGATCGGTGAGAAGGAGAGATTGAGACTATTTGTGCAACAGACGACATCTTCTGATATTTACTCGGTCAATCCTGATGTTTAATCTTATTGATGCTTCTTATGTAATGTTGAGTTGTACCATTACGGTATGATTTCTGAATCTCCTTTTCATAATTCTAGCAATAACTTGTCACTGTGTTTCAGATCATTGCATGAATCTGCAAAGAAAATTGGGGGGAAATTGGTTTTAGTAACTCTTTTGCAGTTCTTTGTTGGACTGTTGGACAAAATCTGTTTATAATTGCACATTTTAATTTTTAATCTTAAACTGTTTAGTTCCATAAGTGTTTCCTTTTTTCATCCTAATCATTTTCAACCCTTCAAAGATTTCATAAAGTTGAATGCCTCAAGTTGCAGTTTTGCCGTGCTTTTATCAATTTTTAGAGTTGTTTATAGATTAATGTTATTGTCATTATGTTTATTTGCACTATTTTTGAACTTCAAACTTTATTATTTTTTGTATGACTTGGATAGAAATTATGCGTTAACAGCATGATTATTATAAATAATTTGTTCATTTATTATAAATTTGATGGGTTGTGTGTAATCTGATTGAACAATGATGGTTAGATTTGGCCACATGAATGATGAATAGAAACATAGTTTCAACTTGACTTTGTAATCTAAATCAGATTAACATTGAGTAATCCTGAATTGCATGCATGTGGATTAAGGATTATACAGAATTGCTAAATAATGTGTTTGTTTATGTTAAATTATAGCTTCTAAGAATATCATAACTAAATTCAATGTTGGAGAAAAATTAAATGCGGATAACTATAAGATATGACACCTTAAGATGTGATATGTACTTGAGGGACAAGAAGTTCTTGAGTCTATCGACCAGGTTATGGATAAACTTATTGATGGTCCTACAACACATTATAGAGACGTGATCTTGATGCCAAGGGAATCTTGATTAGTACTATGGATGATGACTTGGCTTGTGAGTATGAGTAGTTAGCAACGATTCATGTTGTCTGGGTTGCCCTTAGAGAGAAATACAGTGGAGTGAGTCTGAGCAAGTTTTGACTATTAAGTTTGATAGTTACAAGAAACGCTCGAATGCCACTATGATCCAACACTCGAGGGAAATGACAAATATGACTTGGAAACTAAAGACCGCTAATCATGAGTTGACTAATGAATAACATGCTCAAGTAGTAATTTGTTCCCTTCCTAATTCTTGGGAGACAATAAAACAGAATCTTACTTGTAATGAAATTATGAAAACTTTCACTGATGTCTCATGTCATGTTGAACTGGAGGCAGAGAAAATAGAATCTGCAAGGATTTCTAGGTAGGCTTTTGTAGCTGAAGGTTCCGTTGGATCCAAGAGTAAGAAATGGTTGAAGAAGGGAAAGGGAAAGGAAGCTAGTTATGCTGCTTTTGTTGGTTTGAGCTCAAACAAGAAGAAATTCAAAGGGAAGAAGCATGAACAAAAACCTAAAAGCTAGTTAACTTGCTATAACTGTGGCAAGAAGGGTTATTTTGAATGTACCAATCTAGAAAAGGTAGATCCATTTTTATCTTCTAATTATGAGCATTATGTTGCTAATACAATGCTGTTAGCTTATTTTTATCCTTTGGTATTAGATTCGGGAGCAGTAAACCATGTCGCTTGTGAACGAGCTACATTCCTGGAGTACCGTCGGATATCAGTTGACAATAAGTGAATATATGTGAGAAACAATGCAATAATTGAAGTAAAAGGAGTTGACACATTCAAACTCAATCTACGCGGTTGACACACCTATTTCTATATGATGCCTTTTGTGCTCCTAAAATCTGACAAAATTTGGTTTATGTTACCTATCTTCTTGAATTGGGTTATTGTTCAAACTTTTAGAGTAAGTGTGAAACTTTTTATTAACTCTATGTTGATTGGATATGATTTTCTAATGAATGGTTTTATAGTTCTTGATGTAGAATGTATACTAATTATAGAATCAATGTTTATTCTTACTAGTGATGTTGATATTAATCTTCAAGTTTAGTATGCTAGATTAAAACATATCAGACAAGAATGGATTAATATATTAGCGACTAGGAAACCATTTGGTAAGAGAATCACTATTGTAGTTAATCCATTCAGACATTTGTGTTCTAATGAATGTGAACGTTAAATATGGAGCATCATATCTTATTACATTATTACATTTATTGATGACTTCACGCGTTTTGGTCATGTATATTTGATTTTTCATAAATCTATAACATTACATTGCTTTAGATATTACTTTACTGAAGTTGAGAATTAATTAGATTAAAAGGTTAAAATCTTACACACTGACCTTGGGGTAAATATTTGTTTGATCAATTTAAGATAATATGTAATTATAATAATTTTCTATTATAGAGGTGCATTATTAGCAGTAACCACTACAACAAATATGATTTTTTGCAGCGCGCAATTATACTATCCATAACGCGCATTGTACGCTGCACAACTGCAAGTTGTTAAAAGTCATAAAACATCAACAGCACGTGGCGTGCACTACAGTTAAGAGCAATCCACAACATTCGTAGAGTGTGCCTCGTGCTGCGTTTAAGAGCATTCATAGCACGCATCACACGCTGTGATCAAGAGCATTCGTAGCACGCGGTGCGGTTAAGAACATTCGCAGCGCACTGTGCACGCTGCTGTTAAGAGCAATCTACAATATTCGCAGCGTGGGCCGCATGTTGAAATTAAGGGCATTTGCAGCGTCGACGTGTGCTGATTATTCAAATATCACATGTAGATACTATACACAAATTACAATACCACATACATATACCACACACACAATTATAAAATCAAAACTCAACAATTATAATATCATATTCAACCATAAACATCACACTTAAGGTAAACAATTCAAACTTGTAACAATAAAGTCACTTAGTAACATAATTTCTTTCCTATAAATGAGTATATGACTTTAAAATAAGTAGAATCTATATCAATCGTACAAAACTATAAACATAGATAATCAAGTGATTGTACTTCCTATTGCATCTTCGAGAAAAAGCATTTCATCATTTGCATCCTTCTTGAATTGTCGATCTCCATCTCTAGAAACCTCAAGTCGTCCTTGCAATTGTCCATTAGAACTCACAGAACCTCTAGCTTGCACTAGGAAGAAACTATACCATTATCCGTTTGTCATAGAACAATTATACTGTCACAAAAATGGCATGCATACATGCACTTGCAAAAAATTCTTTGAATTTCTTTTATATAAAAGGAATATGACTTTAAAATCAATGAAATCTATATCACTTACACAAAATTATAAACTTAGATAACCAAGCGACTGTGGTTCCTATTGTATCCTCGAGAAAAAAAAATTCATTATTTGATCGAATTAGATCCTCCTCCACAAAAACTCTATCGATCCAAACTTTCCAACACTACCAAAAACAATTATTTAGGGACGAAAGTTTGCAACGAATATTTTTTGTTGCAGATTTGCGATAAAATTTGCAACGAAACAAGTATTCGTCCCAAATTTGCAACATAATTTGCAACAAAAAATCTTTGTCGCAATTTAGCGTCAAAAACTTTTTCGTTGCCAAATTTGTTGCAATTTGGCAACAAATTTGGCGACGAATGATATATTCTATATAGATTTGCAATGAACCCATTATCGTCACAAAGTGCAACGAATTTTGCAACAAATATTTATCGTTGAACATTTGTGACGAATATTATTCGTCGTAATATTGCAACGAAATATATTCATTGCAAATCTCCAACGAATTTTGCAACGAAAATTATTTCATTGCAAATTTTAATTATTTTCTTAGAAGGCCCTATGGAGGACGGATCGAGACGAAACGAGTTCCTATAGGTCCATATCGACATCCCGAACAAAATAGCTGCCTCAAATATAAATGCTACTAAATAAATCGTTTTTCATATTTAAAAAATAGGTAGGACGAGAAGAATAGGGAAAAAATGATTACGTTTAGAAGTATAAGATTGTTTCATATTAGGAAATTTGATATTCAGTGAATCTCTATCAAAAATCGCATTCGAGGCCGTCAACGTGATCATGAGATCGTCACGGTTCCATTGGAGCATATTTTTTTTGAAATCCGAGGTTCGTAGGGTGATCTACGAATTTTTTAAGGTCCTCTATTTTTTAAAAAAAATAGATTTTTGCAACGAAATTTTTTCGTTGCAGATTTGCAACGAATAACGATTTTCGTTGCAGATTTTAAAATTCATTGCAAATCTGCAACGAAAACCATGATTCATTGCAAATTGTGTTTTTTTTAAAAAATAAGAAAGATTTATTAAATATCATAGAAGACCCTACGGAGGTTGGATCGAGATGAAACGAGTTCCTATGAGTCCTTATCGACGTTCTGATGGCACTAGCGGCTTCAAACAAAAGTTTTACTGAATAAATTAATTTTCATATTTAAAATAATAGGTAGGTCAAGAAGTTAGAAAAAATGATTAAGGTTGAAGTATAAAATTATATCATATTAGGAAATTTGATATTCAGTGAATCTCTATCAAAAATCACATTCGAGGTCGTCAACGTGATCATGAGATCGTCACGGTCCCATAGAAACTTATTTTTTTTTTTGAAATCCGAGGTTCGTAGGGCGATCTACGAATTTTTAAGGTCCTATATTTAAAACAAAAATCAAAATTTTGCAACGAAATTCTTTTGTTGCAGATTTGCAACGAATATGGATATTCGTTGCAAATTTGCAACGAAATCTACAACGAATTAATAAATTCGTTGCAAATCTACAACGAATGCATTGATTCATTGCAGATTGTGATTTTTTGTTTAAAAAATATGAAGACTTATTAAATATCGTAGAAGGCCCTACGGAGGTCGGATCAAGACGGAACGAGTTCCTATGAGTCTGTATCGACGTCCTGATCGCACTAGCAGCCTCAAAAAAAATTTAAAAAAATTACTGAATAAATTAATTTTCATATTTAAAATAATAGGTAGGTTAAGAATGATTAATGTTAGAAGTATAAGATTGTTTCATATTAGGAAATTTGATATTTAGTGAATCTCTATAAAAAATCGCATTCGAGGCCATCAACTTGATCATGAGATCGTCACGGTCCCATAGGAACTTGTTTTTTTGAAATCCGAGGTTCGTAGGGCAATATACGAATTTTTTAAGGTCCTCTATTTAAAAAAATCAGAATTTTGCAACGAAATTATTTCGTTGCAGATTTGCAACGAATATCATTTTTCGTTGCATATTTGCAACGAAATATGCAACGAATTAATAAATTCGTTGCAAATCTGCAACGAATACAATGATTCGTTGCAGATTGTGATTTTTTTTAAAAAAGTAATAAAGACTTATTAAATATTGTAGAAGGCCCTACGGAGGTCGGATCGAGACGAAACGAGTTCCTATGAGTTTGTATCGACGTCCCGATCGCACTAGCAACCTCAAACAAAAATTTTATCGAATAAATTAATTTTCATATTTAAAATAATAAGTAGGTCAAGAAGTTAGAAAAAATGATTAAGGTCAGAAGTATAAGATTGTTACATATTTTGTAATTTGATATTCAGTGAATCCCTATCAAAATCGCATTCGAGGCCGTCAACGTGATCATGAGATCGTCACGGTCCCATAGGAACTTTTTTTTTTGAAATCCGAGGTTCGTAGGGCGATCTATGAATTTTTTAAGGTCCTATATTTAATAAAAAATCAAATTTTTGCAACGAAATTCTTTCGTTGCAGATTTGCAATGAATAATGATTTTCGTTGCAGATTTGCAACGAAATCTGCAGTGAATTTTAAATTCGTTGCAAATCTGCAACGAAAAACAAGACTCGTTGCAGATTGTGATTTTTTTTATAAAATAAGAAAGCCTTATTAAATATCATAGAAGTCCCTACGGAGGTCGGATCGAGACGAAACAAGTTCGTATGAGTCGGTATCGACATCCCGATCGCACTAGCGACCTCAAAGAAAAATTTTATGAGTAAAATAATTTTCATATTTTAAAAGTATAATAGCGTTTCATATTACGAAATTTTATAGTTATCGAATCTTTGTCAAAAATCATATTCGAGGTCGTCAACGTGATCATGAGATCGTCACGGTCCTGTAGGAATTTGTTTTGTCCAAATCTGAGGTTCTTAGGGCAATCCAGGAATTTTTAATAGCCCCTGTTCTTTAAAAAAACTAGGGTTTGCAACAAATTCTTTTCGTTGCAGATTTGCAACGAATTCTGTTCGTTGCAGATTCGTTGCAAAAAAAATCTAATATTTGCGATGAAAATTTTTCGTTGCGGATTTGGGATGAAATTTGCAACGAAATTTGTTTATTGCAAAATACCAATTATTACCGCCACATTTGCCCTAGATCGGGATCACCATTTCGCCTCATCCTCACACGCAATCTCCCTCTCTCTCACCGGGAGAAAATTTTTCCTCTCCTGCTTCTCACGCACCACCACCAAAATCCACTTCTTCATACGCGCAATCTCCCTCACCAACGATTTTCTCCACTCCTTCTTCTCACGCACCTCACTCCGACGATTTTCTCATCGTTCCGGCAACTCGGTAGGTTTTCTTCCTCTCTTTTTCTTCCCTTTCCCTTTCTTCTCCTTCTTCTTGCCAGTGGCTGTCCTTCTCGCTGGATCTCCTTTGCCACGGCCGGATCGGCCTGGCCGCAGGCACCCGTCTGCTTTGACAAAACAAGTTCATATTGGGAGATGTTCTTGATGACTCCTCTTCTCGCCGGTGGCCTGGCTACAGGCAGCCACGGCCGGATTGGCCTGGCCGCAAGCAGCCATCTGCTTTGACAAAACGAGTCCATCTTGGTAGCTGTTTCTATATATAAATTCTTTCTTACTGATCTATGTCATTTTGTACATGAGGTTGTCTTGAATATCCTGCTTAATGCTCTGCTCTCAGTTTTATGCTGCAGTAACTTTATGCACTTGTAGATCAAACTGCAGCCCCAGATAATCCTGATACACTCCAAAACCATGAAGTTCTGTTGCCTGAACACTTGATAGCCATTTATCTTAAGGTATTCTGTTTATGCATTCATGATTTGTACCTGATTAATGAGTATTTAGACAGTTAACAAAGTAACTCTTGTTTTATAATTTCAGTATTTTGTTGCTGTGTAATATTCTCTTTTGGTCACCAAGCATGATTTGGTTTGCTTCTGTCATGATTTTCACCTTCCGTTAGACAATCCATGACTCTTTATCTGTCACCAACTGATATTGGACCTTCTTAAGTAGTCTTCTTAAATGTGTATATATTCTACCCTGATATAAAATTTTTAAAATGAGAAAAAACCCGAGTTGAGCTTGCTTTCTTCATAGCCATAGGGGATATTTCATCTGAGTATTATTTGAGGGGTTTGAATTTTATAGTAGGGTCCCATCTTAGTGTTTTGGCAAGTTAGGATTGCAGATATTTTCCTTTTGTTGATCAGATAACTCTTGTTTTGGCAAGTTTTTTAATAATGATAGCATAATTATATTCTCTAATATTTTAATTTCATTTGTTGTTTTTTTTGTAGCCCCTCTTTTTTAATGGGAATTTAATACATAATGACCATTAGTTTATCTGATTTTAAACAGACAAAATGCAGAATGAAAGAAGTTGGATGTATAATAAAAATTTACCAAATTGTCGGGGTTTAACTGATGAATTTATAACTGGATTGCGACAATTTATGATTTTTGCTTCTAGTAATGTTCAGTACATGGATGACAATAAATAAGGTGTCTGTGTAGAAAATGTATCAATGGAAAATTTTTTCTGCACGATAAAGTTGAAGAACATCTATGTAGATTTGGATTTACACCAAATTATTATAATTGGACATGTCATGGTGAACCATTCATAGCTGATGAGAATGTTGAGCAAAACATACAAGTTTCTGTTAGTGACGATCATAATTATTATAATCTGTTAAATCCATATCAGAGGATGGTATTTAATGCAGCAGGTCAGAATTTCATTCTCGATCCTCATGGTGCAAGTTCTAGCTATCCTCCATCAGTAGAACAAATATTTACTACTTATACATCACCGTTGGAGGATCCGGGAAAACTACCACATGCTGATGAAACATATCTTCAATTTCAAAATGTGTTGGTGCTGCTGATGAACTGTTATGGGTTGGTTGTGATAGTCATACTAAATTATCTGCCACAGTAAGATTGTTGAATGTCAAGGCAGAACATAATGTGTCGCAAGATTGCTTTAATGATTTTGTTCAAGTTATGAAAGAGTTTTTACCACATGATCACATACTTCCCAATGATTTTTATAGTATGAAAAAATTGGTCAAAGAATTAGATCTTCCAGTGGAAAGAATTGATGTTTGCAGAGATGGTTGTATGCTATATTGGGGACATGATGCTGAAACAGATGTTTGTAAATTCTATAATCAAGCAAGATATAAGAGCACCACGCGAAGTCAACAAAGATGTAAAGCATATAGTCAGCTGTTTTATTTGCCTTTAACTCCAAGGTTACAAAGGCTTTATGCATCTAAGGCAACAGCTGAACATATGACTTGGCATGCAAATCATCAAACAGAAGAGGGGTTAATGTGGCATCCATCAGATAGAGAGGCATGGAAAAATTTTGATAGAATATATCCAGAATTTGCAAAGAAGACTAGAAATATTAGATTAGGGCTTTGTGTAGATGGATTTGCTCCATTTGGGAAATCAGGACGAAATTATTCATGTTGGCCAGTTATTTTAACTCCGTATAATCTTCCACCTGGGATGTGCATGAAAACACCTTATATGTTTTTAACATTGGTTGTGCCTGACCCAAAAAATCCGAAGAAGTTAATAGATATTTATATGCAACCACTGATTGTGGAATTGAAACAATTATGGGTTGAAGGTTTTCCTACCTACGATGTTCATACAAAGCAGACGTTTATGTTGAAGTCAACTCTTCTTTGGACAATAAATGACTTTGCTACTTATGGTATGTTTTTGGGTTGGAGTACTACTGGGATCTTAGGATGCCCAATATGTATGGAAAGATCAAAATCAATCAGATTGAAACATGGGAAGAAAGCTAGTTATTTTGATTGTCATAAACAATTTTTACCACTAGCTCATAATTTCAGAAGGAATAAAAATGAATTCACTAAGAATAGAATTGAAAGAACACCACCACCATTGAAATTAACAGGCGAACAAATTTGGTACCGAGTGGTTAACTTTCCATCTATTATTGAAGAACCACATGGTATAACATATGAGTATGGGAGTACACATAAATGGACTAAAAAGAGTATATTTTGGGATTTACCATATTGGTTTAATCTTATGCTTCATCATAATCTCGATGTAATGCATATTGAAAAAAATATTTTTGATAATCTGATTAATACAGTGATGGATATCAATGGAAAAATGAAAGACAATTTGAATGTAAGAAAAGATATGTGACTCATTTGTAATAGACCTACTCTTGATGTTGATGAAAATAGTAGGGGACCAAAGCCAAAGGCAGTTTATATATTGAATAAGGCTAAGAAAGGTGTTGTTTGCGAATGGTTAAATCAGTGAAATTTTCAGATGGTTGTCTCTAATCTTGGAAGATGTGTGGATATGAAGGAATACAAATTGAGTGGTTTGAAAAGTCATGATTGTCATATATTCATGCAGAGACTCATTCATATTGCTTTTAAAGAGATATTACCAAATTTTGTATGGGGTGCCATTACAGAGTTAAGCATTTTCTTACATGATATTTGCTCAACAGTTTTGAAATATTCGCACATGGAGACGTTAGAGAGAGGCATTCCAATAATTATGTGTAATTTGGAAAGGATATTTCCACCGTCATTTTTTGATTCAATGGAACATCTTTTGATTTACTTACCATATGAAGCAAAAGTTGGTGGACCCGTCCATTTCTGATGGATGTACCCATTTGAAAGGTAAAATGTTTATCTTTTATACTTTAACTATCTAATTTCATACAACTTTATTCATTTTAATATATATAATATATCTAATACAATTTATTTTATTACCAACAGATTCTTATATCATTTGAAGAAAAAAGTGAAAAATAAAGCACGAGTTGAAGTCTTTATTGTTAATGCATATATTGTCGAAGAAGTAACAACTTTTGCATCATATTACTTTGAGCCTCTCGTGCATAGCAAACGACGAAGACCAGGAAGAAATGATGAGGGACCTATTGATCCAAATTTGAAAGCTTTTTTAATTTTTAACTATCTTGGTCGACCAAGTGGACCATGTAAGCAGAGATATTTAACTGGCAAAGAATGGCGAGCAACCCAAACATAAATTTTACTGAATTGTCCGGAAGTATCACCCTATTATTTGTTAGTATATAATCTCAATATTTCTTATATTGTAACTTTCAAAATTCTAATTTGATTTTTTATGTTAGGATTTTTGAAAATTTATATTCTGAATTGTCGCTGGAAGAGTTTGATCGCTTAACTCAAGAAGAGTTTGCGCATGGTTCAAATCATATGTAAGTAGATATTTTCAAATTTATTTACACATATGAAGACTTTTACAAATTTTTATATTTTAATTTAGGTTCATACTAATCAAGGGCACCTTGAACATGATTTATTAATTCATTTGTCATGGGGTCCAAAATCATTAGTACGCACTTGGCTGGCATATTTTATAAATAGATATACTTTTCATACTGAAGAATATGGAAAGGGCAAGACTACAATGAATAGTGGAGTTTGTGTTAAGTCATCCAATGATGGTGATGCAAGTAATGATTTTTATGGTTTGCTGGATGAAATTATAGAGATAGAATATCCAGGTCCAGAAATGCAAGTTATTCTATTCATGTGTCGTTGGTTTGACCCTATCAGAGGGATGAAGGTCCATCCACGTTATAATTTGGTTGAAATCAATCATAAGAGATTGTATAAGAAATATGAACCATTTGTGTTGGCACAACAAGCAATTCAAGTATTCTATGCTTCATATCCCAGTTTGAAACGTGACAAAATTGATTGGCGGGCTGTTTGTAAAACACAAGCACGGAAAAAATTGAGGAACGTTGGGAAGACATTGCATATCAACAAGACCAAGTTGGCAATACAATTCAGACCGAGGAGTATATTATTCCAACGTTACGAGATTCCAGCGGAGTAGTGATAAATGTAGATACAAGTGAAATTGATGATGATGATAATGAGGACGAGGAGGAGGAGGAGGATGAGGAGGAGGACGACGACAACGATGAGAATGACAATGATTATGATGACTTTGATGTTTAATGAGGGTAAGTGTTGTTATTTTAATTTTATAAAAATTTTAATAATTTTTTATCAATTTGGATACTCTTTTTTCTTTAATTTTTTTTTAACTTTTAGTTTAATTAATCTATTTGTCTTAATTAGTTACAAAAATATGTATATATATAGTGTCTCATTAAATTTATAAATTTTATCTGTTAATGCATTGTATTTTTTGCTATAGGTTATAGAGTTTATATCTTATCATCATAGTTATGATACATTCTCCTATTTCTCAACAAATATGATATGTTTTTTCATATTAATCATTATAACTATAATTTGTCTTTACTTAATCTTATTTTTTGAATTTTCGGCATATCTTTAAACGAGGTGGACATAGACATAGCTCATGTAGTCAGGTTGATGATACACCATCACACTCTGTACATATATAGGACCCCCTCCAATCAAGCAGGACCTTCCCATGTACCATCACCGACACCTTGCCATACACCATCCCCAGGGCCTTCCCATACACCATCCCATGTACATAGGGCCCCCTCCAATCAAGCAGGACCTTCCCATGTACCATCACCGGCACCTTCCCAGACCCCATCCCCAGGGCCTTCCCATACACTATCCCCAATGCCTTCCCGTACACCATCACCGGGACCTTCCCATTCTCCTACGTCGCTCGATTCGCCAGCCTTGATTCCTTCCAGACACTCGATAGCTGAGAGCCCAGACATTCGAGAGACTATATTCTCGGTTGGAGATTCGTAAGTAAAATTATTTTTTTTAATTTTTCAACTATCTTTATTTTTTAATATTGTTTGATTGTAACTTTGTGATAGGTTTACTAATTCGGTACGTGTTATTCACGAGATCAATAGAATCGTGAGTAATTACTGGAGAGGAGACTCGATGTCATATACTACCACTCCACCACCAATGAGAGAGCTTTGGTGGAATGAATTTAGGGTATATGTATCTCACTCATTCATTTTATATCTTAAATAAAAGTGTAAATCTAAATATTTGTTTCTAATGCAGCGTTCTTTCAATTGGGATCTTAGTGTTGAGTTGGAAGTTAAGAGAATTTTTTTAAAAAAATGTGGCGATCACATTTGCCATACACTACATCATGCAAAGAGCCGGGGAAAAAAACTACCATTCATCGCCGATGAAAATTGGGTCACGATCAACAATTTTGGTGCATCAAATGAGGCTAAAAAAAGGAGTCATTAGAATAAGATTGATCAGTCTTATAATTCTGGAGAAATGTCTACGACTTATGCAGGAGGCTCTATCAATATTGATGAGCATAGGCAAAGATTGGTAATTTTTTTAACTCTTTCATTATTTTATAAAAATATATTTCATATAATTTAAATATTTTTAATTGTTTTAGACAAAGGAATTGGGAAAAGAGCTTGCATTTATAGAGACTTTTACCTGCACTTTCCAGAAAAAAGATAAGACTTAGAGCAGAGAGAGAGCAAAAGCAATGAAGGTTTGAATAAATTGCAAATTTAAGTAGTTAGACTATTTTACATTAATTGCTACTAATGTAGTTAGACTCTTTCACAGTCATTTGCATATGTGGTTTGTCATTTCTAATAGTTGATTAGATAAAATATTACCCTAAGGTTGTGAGTTCATTGATCTATTGTGCAAGCATATTGCCTGAAAATGTTAGTTTGATTTATTAAGTGGACATTGGTTGCCTCCCAAGCATATAGAGTACACTAAATAAATTGCTACTAATGCTAGCAACATAAGTACGAAGTAGGGTTTTTGTTTCATAGTCATTTTAAGAAGTTAGACTATTTTATTATAAATTTATTTAATTTTTTAATTATAATGCAGGAAAAATATGATGAACTAGAGGAGTTCCAGAAAAGCTTAAATGGTAGTGAGGATTTTGAGGGATCTGAGTCATCAGTTGGTAATAATTTTAATTTATGGTTGGAGGCCACTAGGGGCCTAATGTGGGAGGAAGAATATTAGGAATGAGTTCATTAAGCAGAACCAAAGCATTGCCTCGTAATTCGACTTCGTGCTCACCAGAAGTTAACACATAGATCCATAGCTTGACTGAGGAAGTTGCTCATTTAAAGGGCATAATATCAGAAAGGGATTGACAAATGGAAGAAAGAGATTGACGAATGGAAGATATTATGCGTCAACAAAATATGATCATGGAATATTTTAAATTAAATTCAGTTACATTTTAGAATCCTCCAAATTTTGGTGATGATGGTGGTGATGATGGTGGTGATGATGATGTCGATGATGGAGGCAATGGTGCTGCGTGATTTTCTTTGGTAAGAAGATTTGTCATTAGATTATTTTTTATACTATTTTTTAATATAGTTAAATATTTTCTACTGTCGTTTGTAAATGATTATTTAGCCAGTTGTAATATTACAACTTGTAGAGAGCCTACTTTAGTTTTCCAGAAAAGGTGTAATCAAGCTTTAGGAATTTTCCATCCTTTTTACCTATTTCAATGATTTTGATTTAGATCTGATTTATTCTCAGCTTACAATATCTAGACGTTTTAAGGTTAGACTTCTACATTTAAAATAATTTATTAAGAGATAATTTTTTCACCAAGTTTATCATTATTTTTGCATCTTGCAGGTTAGACTTGCATCTGATTTCATTACAATCACATATCACGAGATGTTACTTCAACGTTCGGTTATGATTACATTCTTCGTCAGGTAATTTCGTAATATATTTAAACTTTGTTCATGTCCTTTTTTTTTGATTTTTGATAATCTATGCAGATTTGAAGTGTTCCTTGTATGATGGCTTTACTATATGTTGGAGATCCATTGACTTTGCTTCTTTTTGAATTTTTGGTACAGGGAAGCATCCATGGAGAGATCTAGAAGGGGTGTGTATGCTTTTGATTTCATTATGTTGGCATCTGTGGCATTGTTTGTAGCCTACACTTGTATATTAGAATTTGGATGATTGATTTTATGTTTTGAATAACTACTTTTATTTGTGTTTGTTGGTACTGCTTATGGTGTGTATTAATGTATTTGTTATTAGTATATTTGAATGCTTTATTTGGTGTTTGTTGGTACTACTTTTGTAATTGTATGTGAATGCTTAAGGTGTGTTGGAAGTTATCTGATGTATAAAAAATATTTGAAAAAAAAATTATTTTTTTAAATATTTTTAAAAATTGTGACGAATTTTGCAACAAAAAAAATTTCGTTGCAAACTTATCGTAAATCAGCGATGAAAACATATTCGTTGCAGAATTCGTTGGAAATCTCCAATGAATAAAATTCGTTGGAAATCTGCAATGAATTTATTCGTTGTAGATTTGCGACAAAAAATATTCGTTGCAGAATTCGTGGCAGATCTCCAACGAATGAATTTGTCGTAGACTTCGTTGCAGATTTATATTAAATTTGTAGATTTGTGATGAAACAAATTTAACTATGTTTGTTGCAAATCTGCGACGAAAAAGAATTAGTCCCAAATTTCGTTGCAGATTGGCAACGAATTTAATTTGTCGCAAATTTGCAATGAAAGTTTTTCATTGCAAATTGGCGATGAAGAAAATTTGTTACAGATTTCGTTGCTGATTGGCAACGAATTTTATTTGTCGTTGATCTGCATGAATTATTTTTGTCGCAAATTTGCAACAAAACTTGTTTGTCGCAAATTCTTTGCAGATTTGCAACAATTTTTTTGTAGTTCGACCCAAAATTTGGCGATGAGAATTTAGCAACGAAAATATTTTCATTGCTAAATTCGTCGCCAAATAATTTTGCAACGAATTTTGAAAAAAATCATTGCAAATTTTGTTGCAAATTCCATATTTTCTTGTAGTGCAATAAGATCCACCAAGAGAAATGTGATCCACTTTTGCTTTTAGATCTATAGATGCAATTAAACCTTCTATAACTTCATCAACGCATCAAGTTGATGAAGTTGCAACTTCTGCAACTTCATCAACGCACTAAATTGACTTTCTTTTGCTTTTAATCACAAATTGACTCTCTTATAGTTAGAAAGAAGAATAGAAAGATTTCTAAAAATTATAAGGTCATCTTTAGAGAAAATTTAATTACCCAACATAGGTTAATAGTGTTGAATATACACCTAAAACATACTATCAATAGAAGGAAAATATGCACGGGTCCTAGAATTAAGTGGTGGTGGAAGTTAAAGAATGAGAATTAAAACATATTTAAGTAGAGGGCAGGAGTACAAGTATTAGGAAAAACATACGGTGACTCGAATACGATATGGGAAAAGATGATATCAAAGTTGAAAATAGTAGCTAAGATTATACTCGGTCAGTCAAAAGGACGTGCACTCCAAGTAAAGAATCTTAGTGGTGGAAAATGACAATGTAAAATGGAAAGTGAAGGATATAAGTTATTATATACTTGTAAGAATGGGGAAAACTTAAAAAATATATATAATAGTTAAGAAAGAGCCTAACAAAGCAGTGAATGAAACTAAAAATGAAAATTTTGAATGCTTAAATCGAAAATTGGATAAAAAAGAAGGAGAAAGAGGCATTTACAGAATAGTCAAAGTGAGAGAGAGGAAGACAAGAGATCTTATCCAAATAATATGTATTAGAGATGAAGGTAATAGGGAGTAATGATGAGGAAATAAAAGAGCGATAGAATTGAGATTTTCATCAACTATTTAATGAAGGTTTAAGTGACAAATTAACTTAGGTAATTTAAATAGGTCAAATGAGTATAGAAATTTAAAATTTTATTGTAGAATTCAAACTTCAGAAGTAAAACAAGGTTTTAAAGAAATGAAAAATGAAAATGTAGTTGGATTAGATGATATTACGATACAGATATGGAAGTGTCTAGGGAAAAATGTATTGAATGACTTATAAAGTTATTTAACCTGATATTAAAAATGAAAAAACGTCTCATTAATGGAGGATGAGTACTATAGTTCCCTTGTATAAAAACAAAAAAGACATATAAAATTATGTAAACTATAGGAATATTAAACTAATAAGTCATATCATGAAACTTTGAGAAAAAGTAATAGAAAAAAGATTAAGGTAGGAGACTACTATGATCGAAAATCAATTTAGATTCATCCTTAGAAGGTCAACAATAGAAGTTATACATCTTTTAATGCAACTAATTGAAAAATATCGACAAGCAAAACAAGATTATACATGGTATTCATTGACTTAGAAAAAACTTATGATAGAGTCACAAGAGAAATTATATGAAGAATTCTAGGAAAGAGAAGTATTAGCATAACATATATTGAACTAATTAAATATATATATATTAGAATATAACAACAAGAGTGAATATTTCAACCAAATTAACTGAAGCATTTCTCATAAATATAGGATTACTTCATAGAGCAACTCTCAGTTCCTATCTTTTTACACTAATCATGAACCAACTTACTCGACACATCCAAGACACAGTATTATGGTGCATGTTATTTGCAAATGATATTGTTTTGTTAGATGAGATACGTGAATGAGTAAATGTTAAACTCGAATCTTGGCGGAAAACCAAAGGTTTTAGGCTTAGTAGTATAAAGATAGAACATATGAAATTTAAGTTTAGGACAATTGTTAAGATAGAAGATGATGAATTATCTATCAATAAAACCTTTAAGTATTTAGATTTACTTTTATAAAAGAATGAATGAATTGAAAGAGATGTCTTACATCAAATACAAGCATGATGGATGAAAAAAAAAGATCATCGGGTGCTCTATGTGATTATAAAGTACTATGACGGATAAATGCTCTAGTTAGACGACAAATATTTATATTCATATATATATATATATATATATATATATATATATATATATATATTTATGACAATTGTACATCAAACAAGAAAGAGGAAGACAAAAAAAAGCTTGATTAACAATAATAACATATGATAAAAGTTATTTAAATATAAATGATGATATAGTAAGGGATAGAGCTCAATCACGTAGAAGGATCTATATAGTCAACTTCGTCTAGTTGGATAAAATTTGATGATTGTTGTTATATGTGTTATGTTATATGAATAAAGACAAATAATTGAAAAACTTTATAATATTCATTAAGTACTCAAAAGGTTTGTAGATAGTGACGTTGAAGTTTGTTTTGCTCCATAATAATCCTTTTGCCTTTTATATGTCGCGGAGAGAAGTTTATTCTTTAGATTTTGATAAATTATCATCTAATAATGGATATTAAGTTATTTGTATGGTGATCAATGATAACATGAGTCTCCTCTATTACTATTTGCAATGAATATTTAATGCAGCTGAATGCTTCTCGTATCAAAGTTCTTCAATCTCAAGATGATTTAGGGAGTGTTTGGGAGAACTTTTGCTTCTTGAAAAGTGATTCTTATAGAGATTATCTTGAAGTCAGTGAGAAGCTAAAGCATGGAGTGTTTGGAAATAGAAGCTAAAAGCTGATACAAGGTAAAGTTTGAGTGTTTGGTGAATAATTACTTCCAAGCTTAATTTTTAGTTAAATGACAACAATATCCTTAAACTATATAAATTATTTTTTTAATTATCTAAATATAATTAATAAAAATAAAAAATATATAATTAATAAAAATAAAAATATAAAAAAATGACAAATTTATATAAATTTATAAAAATTTATAAAAAAATTATGAATATATAAATTATATGAAAATATAAAATTTTATTTAAAACTATGGTGGCAATTATGTAAAATGATAAATTATTAAGGGTATAAATGTCTATTTTTAATTCTAGACCATAAGTAAAAAAGCAGAAGTAGAAAAAAAAACATCAAATTCTTGCTTCCAGCTTTTGGCTAAAAGTTATAGAAGTTAAAGCAGAATGTGGTATTCACAAACACTCAAAAGTGCTTCTATGTAGCTAGAATCTAAAAAACAGCTAGCAGAAATTCTCCCAAACACTCCCTTAGTCAGCTCCATGAAAGATGCTGCTGCAAAGGATCCCCTGAGTGTCAGTCATCATCACATCTTGAATGTTATCCATCATGATCATTCATATAAACACCTATTGAAGGATCTCATTGTTCAAGTTTGATCACTACCGAATGGACTGATAATTAATGCGGAGGTATTATCACCATGAGATCTGAGGGTCAAAATCTAACAAAGTTAGTGTGCTCGCCCTCCACACACACTAGCACACAACATCCGGGCTTGTAGCCCCCGTAATTTACCTCCTCCGTATTAACTCTGGGATGGATTTGGGGGGAGGGCTGGGGCGAACGAATCGCCTTTTGCCATCATTGTTTAGGTTTGACTCTTGTACATCTTGTCTTGCATTACTACTTACGTACAGTAATGGTTTACGGTAGGACATATTTAGAACTAAGGTTTAGCTTATTTTGATATAATCTTTGAACTTGTGAGACTAGCATTATGATGGCGTGACCCAAGTCTTTCCTATTTATATCTAGCCATAGATGTTAGTTATTTCAGCATAATTTTCCACCTTGATCTAACTAAAGACTCCTAAGCGTCTCTGCTTATAGTCCAAGCAATATGCTTTATTCTCTTTATGTGTGCTAAGTTAATTAAAAGGATTGGTTCTTCAATTCATTTATTTTTTCCATTCCAAATTTGTTGGAGTCGAATTTGGAATTCTTTTGTCCTTGTAGAGCTTGCTCGGATTGAAAGAACCAGCTGTTTTGTTGCAGAAAGAAGATGATCATCTTGTGGAGTCAGTAAAAGAAGAATATGCACTCAAGAAAGTGTTCACCCACCACATATTGTTGTAGACACTAATGTCTACTTACCACCTGCACTTAGTCACCATAACGCCCATGGTCTCCAATATTGGTAATGCACTTTAAGAAAATAGTCATAAATATCCATTTTTTACATCCATGGGGATTAGGAGTTGAATACGTACGTTTATCATAATTAAGTGGTTTACCCCTACTTGATTAATAATCATTTTTTTTAATACAATAGTTGTTAAATGGAAAGAAAAGACATTATTGTATTGATTGTTGCAAAGAGCACTATTTTGTTAGATGACCATAAACCATAATCTTAAACATCTAATGCGGGGGTCTAAATCCAAACAAATAACTAATGACTTCAACAATTTTTCCTCAAACTGGAGCATAAATACCATGTCCAACTTAATACATAAACTAGAAAAGGATCTCAGCAAGGATTAAAGGCATCACCAAAGGTTTAATATCTAGAGTTTGTCTGCAATCATATTGATGGGGCTGGATAGTCCGTGCCCGGCACGGGGATGAAGAAGCCAGGGACACGACTTAACCTCTCCCCTCGGGCCCCGGGGCCTCCCTTTCGGGAGCGCGCTCGGGAAGGTCAAGCCAAGGACCCTTTGCGGAAGCCTCCTCGAGAGGTTAGACCCCGAGAGTACTTCGAGAGATATCGCACCCAAAGACCCTCGAGCTCATCTCGAGAGGCGGAGTCCCTGCAACAGCCAACCTCGGGAGCCCCGAGTGTCCCAACCAGATAAAAAGGGATCACGACGCAGGCTGTTTCAAAGGATACCCCTTTACCACCGAAAGCAGGGGGCGCGGCCTGAATATCGAAAACGTGGCGCCGCTAAAGAGGGCACGACTAGTCTGCCAACACCGGTATAAAAGGTAGTTCAACTCCTCCGGTAAGGCGGTTATGATCTCTCGTCTTTGCATACTATTTTTCTCTCTCAATACCAATCGGACAACATACTAACTTGAGCGTCCGAGTGGGCTCCGTCAGATCCCTGCCGGCGTGTCCCCCTAAGGCTTGTGTTACTTTCGTGGGACCCCCAAGTTCCTCAGCGACGTAGTCATCCCTGCCGGGGCTGAGCCTTAGTGACTGGCCATCGCCGTCGACTCCTTCCGGAACAAATTTGGCGCCGTCTGTGGGAAACAACAAAGCACCTGAAGGAGCGTCAATGGCAGGACCGGAGGAACAACCCCTCACCCTCACGCGAGAGGAATTTGACCACCTGGTGACTAGCGCCATCAAGGAAGCCTTGGAGCAACACCAAATCGAACAGGCTGCCCCACAACCAGCGGGTCCGACGAGGGAGGAGATCCCCAGAATCTCCGTCTCGCACTCCCAAAGGTCCATGACCCCTGTGGGACGACAGGGCGGCGGAGCCCAAGGCCCTCAGAGAGAATCCCCTGGAGAAGGGAAAAAGGACCACTCGGTAGCCTCCAGTGCCCAAAGGCAGGAGGAGGGACCGGGGAAGAGGGAGGGACCCAACATCTTTCAGAAAACTCCCTCTACCCCTTTCTCGTCCGAGATTGTCGAGGACCCCATGCTAAAGCAGTTCCGCGGGCCGGGGATCCCTGAGTATGACGGGAAGACGGATCCAGAGGATCACGTCTGTAAGTTCGAGAATGTGGCACTTCTGCACCAATATACGGACGGAGTGAAGTGCCGGGTGTTTTTGAACACTTTGTCTGGAGCAGCGCAACGGTGGTTTCTGAGGTTGCCACAGGGTTCCATTAACTCCTTCGTGGAGTTCAAGACGGCCTTCCTCCACCATTTCGCAAGTAGCCGGCGCTACCAGAAGACATCACTCAACCTGTTCGCTCTTAAGCAAAAGCCTAAAGAACCGCTCAAGGAGTACATACAACGGTTCAATCGGGTGGCACAGGATGTACCCAGCGCGACATCGGAGATACTCGTCAGCGCCTGCACCCATGGGCCCGCGGAAGGGGACTTCTTTCGGTCCTTGGTGAGGAACCCCCCCCCCCCCCCGCCAGTTTTGACAACTTGCTAGGATGCTCAGTCAAGCATGTCAATGTAGAGGAAGTACAATACGCCCAACGCAAGGATCCAGTTGGAGCTCCTCCTCCTGCAGCCCCTCGGTCAGACAGGAGGGAGCCCCCGGCTCCAGCGCGGGGAAAAGACCTGCTGCCTGGAAAGGACCATTGGGCTAGTAGGCGTCGGCTGGTGGAGACAGTAGACACCGAACAACCGGAGGCAGTGCCCAAGTACTGCAATTATCATGGTAGTTCGACTCACTCCACAAAAGAGTGTCATGCCCTGAAGAAAAAGTTCACTGAAGAAGCGGATACCAAACCTCGGAGAAAATGGAACGAGTCAGGGTATCACCGAAGGTCGCCACGACAAAGCCTTTCCCGTCGGCGATGGCTTGCAGGGGAGAACGAAATCCGACCGCGGTCCCGATCGCGATCTAGAGGCAGAAGCCGGGGGCCCGCACCCCGAAGATCCCTATCCTTGGAGAGAGATCCCCATAAGGGCAAAGCCCCTATGCGAGTCCCCCCTTCGGGCCACGTAGGGGTCATCTCCGGAGGACCTACCGGGGGCTACTCTAACCGAGCCGGAAAATCGTACACCCGGCGATTGGAAAACTACTCCATCAGGACAAGTCGAAGCCAGGTGGCGGGCCCCACTATCTCGTTTGGGCCATCCGATCTCGAAGAAGTGGAAGCTCCCCATGAGGACGCCATAGTGATTGTAGCCTGCATCGCCAATTATGAGGTAAAGCGCATCTTCGTAGACAAGGGGAGTTCTGTGAATATCCTGTATAGAGCGGCTGGGGAGCAGATGCAGATAGACAGGGATGAACTAATCCCTGTCTCAACCCCCTTGTTCGGCTTCACGGGATATCGCGTACAGTCATTGGGGCAGATTACCTTGTCACTCTCACTGGGCAGCGATAGGCTTGAAAGGACTCAGAGGACTCCTTTCTTAATTGTGGACGTGCCTTCCTCCTATAATGCCATCCTGGGTCGACCGGCGCTCAGTACCTTCCAGGCAGTGGTCTCTGTATACCACCAGAAGATCAAGTTCCCGGTGCGCGATCGAGTGGAGAAAGTCTGAGGGGATCAGCTAGTTTCACAAAGGTGCTACAGTGGCAAGGTCAGGGTCAAGTCTAGGAAGAACCCATAAGGCCTGAAAGAATAGCTGCTGAAGAAAAAAAAAGAAATGCAGGAGGTCTCAGTTTGACTGAGGTCCCCGGTCCCTTTTGTCTTGGTAAGTTTTGTAGTTTCCTTAGAGCAATTGTCTATGTCTCTCTGTGCGCTTGTAGCAAAATCAAGTAATAAAATGGGATGCTTCTTTCAAAATGACAAATGTGCTGCTCAGTAACCAAAATCCTAATACCCCGCGGTCCAGCTGACGCCCGGGGTACTAAAGCTTGGTTCGGGACCTACGTGCCCGTCCAAGTAATCTAAAACCCTAATATCTTGCGGTCCAGTCAACTCCCGAGGTACTTAGGCTTGGTTTGGGACCTACACACTCATCCAAGTAATCTAAAACCCTAATACCCCCGCGGTCCAGCCGACACCCGGGGTACTTAGGCTTGGTTCGGGACCTACGCGCCCGTCCAAGTAATCTAAAACCCTAATACCCCGCGGTCCAGTCGATGCCCGGGGTACTTAGGCTTGGTTCGGGACCTACGCGCCCGTCCAAGTAATCTAAAACCCTAATACCCCGCGGTCCAGCCAACGCCCGAGGTACTTAGGCTTGGTTCGGGACCTACGCGCCCATCCAAGTAATCTAAAACCCTAATACCTCGCGGTCCAGCCAACGCCCGGGGTACTTAGGCTTGGTTCGGGACCTACCGCCCATCCAAGTAACCTAAAACCCTAATACCCCGCGGTCCACCGACGCCGGGGTACTTAGGTTGGTTCGGGACCTACGCGCTCATCCAAGTAATCTAAAACCCTAAATACCCCGCGGTCCAGCCGAGGCCCGGGGTACTTAGGCTTGGTTCGGGACCTACGCGCCCGTCCAAGTAATCTAAAATCCTAATACCCCGCGGTCCAGCCGACGCCCGGGGTACTTAAGCTTGGTTCGGGACCTACGAGCCCGTCCAAGTAATCTAAAACCCTAATACCCCCTGGTCCAACTGATGCCCGGGTACTTAGGCTTGGTTCGGGACCTATGCGTCCGTCCAAGTAATCTAAAACCCTAATACCCCACGGTCCAGCCGACGCCCGGGGTACTTAGGCTTGGTTCGGGACCTACGCGCCATCCAAGTAATCTAATACCCTAATACCCCCGCTCCAGCCGACGCCGGGGTACTTAGGCTTGGTTTGGGACCTACACGCCCATTCAAGTAATCTAAAACCCTAATACACCGCGGTCCAGCCGACACCCGGGGTACTTAGGCTTGGTTCGGGACCTACGCGCCCAATCAAGTAATCTAAAACCCTAATACCCCGTGGTCCAGCCGATGCCCGGGGTACTTAGGCTTGGTTCGGGACCTACGCGTCCATCCAAGTAATCTAAAACCCTAATACCTCGCGGTCCAGCCAACGCCCGGAATACTTAGGCTTGGTTCGAGACCTACGCACCCGTCCAAGTAATCTAAAACTTTAATACTCGGTGGTCCAGCAGACGCCCGAGGAACTTAGGCTTGGTCCAAGGCACACACACCCAACCGGGCAAACCCGGGCCCTACCACTTCGCTACATTGGGAACTTAACCGGTTTCAAAGCCAAAACAACACGACATACACACTTGCGGAAGAACCGACAAAACAGTGAAATTATCCCAAAAATAATTATTTATTTACATGAAGAGTTACATGAAGATATACATCTCGGTACTCCCTCCGGGTGGTCCAGAATGAAGATGGATGCCTGAGGTAACACATGAGCAGCTCGGATACTCTCGTCGAGCAGTCTAGAATGAAGATGGATGCCTGAGGTAACACATGAGCAGCTCGGGTACTCCCTTCGAGCAGTCTGGGACGGAGATGGACGCCTAAGGTATCACATGAGTAGCTCAGGTACTCCCTCCAGGTGGTCCAGAATGAAGATTGATGTCTGAGGTAGCACATGAGTAGTTCAGCTCCATCTGGATACCCTCGATCCTCGCCGTAAACAGGCAGAAAAAAGCGGAGGGGGTAGGAACTGCCGCAATTTCTCTCCGGAGCATGCGGGGACGTAACTCCAAGCGGCCACCCGAGTATAGGTAGAGAAAAAAAATACCAGGGGTGGACAGCAAAACAGATGGAAATATTCTCAAGAAACGCGCGGCGGCGGCTCCTTCTCCCTTGGTAACGACATACCCTGTAGACACCTTCGTCTCCCCGTGGAAACGAGAAGCCGATGGTGCATGGGGTATACCGCCACCGGCCGACCAGGGGTCATCTCCCCCATGCCCCCTGGCGGGCCACATAAGGTCCTTTTCGAACTCCACAGACGAGCCGGGAGTTCCACCTCCCCCGGACTCCTCAGCGAGACCCCAAGCATCATCTCCATCATGCTCCCGGCCAAAAGGGGTGGCACAAAGGCCTCTACCCCTGTCTAGTCCGTCAGCCAAGAGCACCACAGTGTTTTGCAGATGGGACATGGAAGCTACATGTAAGAAGAGAGGGAAGCAAGCAAAAGCCAGAGGGATGGAGGAGACTGGCTCCCCCCATCCCCCTATTTATAATGAGGGGATTCTCTCCAAGTAGTTAAGGCATGGCAGATGCGGTAACGCTAAGCATCTCTTCGACTGGCGTGTCCTTACTGTGCCTAGGAACTCACGACTCTTAATGGGACCAATCAATGAGATCGCAAATAATACGGAATAGACGGTTCGAAAACCACCCCTGCACCTCAACGAGGAGCCGCCGCAGACATAAAAGTAAGGTGCGAGGATTTATATAATCCGCCTCGAAGGCAATCGTCGGTGGAGCGCGCACGCAAAGGCACACACGTAGGAAAGCGGGAAAATAATCACCCTAAAATCAAAATTATTACAACCCGACCCGCTCCTCGGGCCGAAATCAAGCTCCAGGAGCTCGGGGCCTCAAGAAAGGACCTCTATCCAGTTCGGGGGACAATCATAGCTGTGGATCAGTATTAGGAGGGAGGCGCTGGTCCTTCATTAGCTTATCAATAGCTCCATGGAAGCCTTGTTGCAAGCGCTTCATAACCTGGTCGGTTAAAATCACACAGAACTCCTCTGACTCCAGGAACTTCGACTTCCAATTGGCCTCAGCTGCCTCCGAACTAGGTGTACTAGCCCGAAGAGCGAGAAGCTCGGCCTTAGCAAACTCCAGAGAACGCCTCACCCACCTAAGCTCCGCGGACATATAGTCATGTTTGAGCAAGGGCTCTCGGAGCCTTTCTGACATAGCCCTCTCATCCGAACGTGCCTGGATCAGGTCATCCTAGAGGATAAAGGCGCGGTCGGTGGCCAGTAGGAGGTTCGACTCCATCTGGCCTGACAGCCTCTTCTCTCTCGCTTGGAGTTGATCTCTCTCCTGCGTCACCTGAAGAAGATCCCGGTAACCGACACGGCCTTCTCGGACGCTAGGCGTTCCCAGTGCTGGGAGTTCTCAAGGGCCTGCTCCGTGTCTCGCAAGAGCTTCCTTAGCTGCTCTACTTCTTCGCGGAGAGCTCTGCTGACGCCTGCCTGCGTCACCCCGGCCTGATGCTCGAGGCCCGTGGCAGCCTCCGCCTGTACTGCTCGGTGGAGTAAGACCTCCATTTGGGGCCCAGAATACAGGCCCCGGCCGATTACTAGGCAATCCTCAGCTGCCTGCCATCACATCGAAAGATTAGCAGCCGGACCAAAAAATAGTCAAATACCATAATAATTCGCACCTGCAGAAGGGTCTTCCGGAGACTGGCCAGCGGCCCAGCAGAGGCTCGCACGACTACCTCGGCCGGAGGGCGGGGTGTGTCGCCCCGCTCTTCGGGCGACGGAGAGAGCGGGCGAACGGGAGGTTGCTGGACGGCAGGAGCTTCAGTAGGCGCGCCGGGGGAATCGGAGTCCATCCCTTCAGGACTGGAAATCCCCTCCGGCAAAGCCCCCTCAGTCGGAGTCTCCTTCAATTGCACCGTGGAGGAAGACTGCAAGGAGGCCTCCAACGTTGCATCCAATCTCTCCCTTAGTCGATCTAGTTTCATACGGAATTGAATACGCAACGCCTCCTTACCCGTCGAAGGGATAGCTGGGTCGACGGAGCAGGAAGGAGGCACCAGGGTGGCCACCTCTGGAATGGAAATGGGCGAGGCCGATGCAGGCGAGGCTACCTCGGTAGGCGGAGCCGTTTCCTCAGGCACCGAGGGCAGAGGAGAAGAGCGGGCGTGACATCGCTTTTTCCAGGAAGGGCCCAAGCCCTTGGGGAGCCGCCGCTTCTGCCGACCGAAGGGCCGAATAACCGTCGGGGTGACGGAGGAAGTAGATTTTTGTCCCCCCTGTCAGGGCTGCTCGTGCCTGGGGGGGAGCCACCCCCGGAAGGGGAATCCATTACTGGCGCAACCGGCGGGGCCGGGGGCGCTTGCTTTTCGGCTGGGGGGATGTAACAGTAACATCGACCCCCTCGGGGGAGCGACCCCACGAAGCGAGACAGCGGGCCCCTCAGTGGACTCGGCGGGGGCAGAAGGAGTGTCAGAAATAATCGGAGGAGGGTTCAGGGACTCCTTGTTGGCCTCCTCCCACTTGATGAGCCGACTCATCGCCTTGGCATACATGACTTCCTCTGCAGAAGCCAAATAGAAAAAGCATCAGTCAGAACCAATGTGCGTGGAAGAAAGAGACGGGCATACCTAGGGTGGGGTTGATCTGCGTTACTTTAGGGCTAAGGCCCGCTCGGTACATAAGCTCTTCGCTCTGCACCAGCCCTGGGCTACTGAACTCCATGCCCGAAAGTACCTCTCTAGCATGATGATACGAGCGGCTGCGAAGAAAGCTCTCTAAGGGGGGAGGAGTCGGCAAATCAGCTATCCAACACAGAGGGCTGAAGGGCAGTGACGATAGGCGAATGAAGAAGAATTTCTCCTTCCACCCCTTGTGCGAAGAAGGAAATCCTCCTAGAAACCTATGGCCCGGACGGGCCGCGAAGCTAAAAACTCCTCTCGATCCTATCAGGAGAAGAAGGATGGAAAAGATGCGGAGTCAGAGGGAGACCGAAAAGCTTGAAGATGATATATGCCCCCCCATCTGAGCGAAGGCATTAGGAGTCATCTGATGCAATGGAATGTTAAAATAGGAAGCTATGTTCGTGAAGAAGGGGGGATAGGAAAACGAAGCCCTAGCTCCATCTGCCCTAAGAAGAAGGTCAGCATGCCTGCTGGGGGCTCCACGGGTTTCTGGTCCACGTTAGGGATGACCATCGCCATCTCGGCCGGGACCCCATAAGCCTCGATGGCTGCTTGCAGGGCCTCTGGCCTCACTCTCGAAGAGGCGGATTCATACCATTCCGCTCGATAGCCCTCCATGACCCCTAGACAGAAAAGGAGAAGAAGACGAATTACTCACACGCAGAAGAAGCTCTACAGGAGAGAACGTCGAAGTACACCCAGTCGCCGAACCAGAAATGGAGGCCAGTGTCTGCTTTTTCCCCTCTTATATCTCGGCAGACATCCGCCTAGGCACAATGGGGAGAGGACGCGTAGAAAGCCAGGAACCGCTTCGCCCAGATAACCGATCATCGCGAGCTAGCTGTACTAGCACACGACCCAGGGGACTGGGAAGGGTAGCCATTATAATACGTGGCATTACGGCACTCGCGTGAAACATCCTGCTACCTTCTAGAGATCGTGCGCCTTTAATCCCGAGGAGAGAGGCGTCATTATAAACCTTCGGGAAGCGGAAAAGCCTTTTTGGGGGAAAGCACTAAAAGGGGGATTCCTAGGAACTCTAGATGAGAGAGATACGATCCAAAAAGGCTTCCCTGCTTAAAGCAAAAAACCCAGACGAATACAACTTCTTCATCCCGGCACTAGTCCGATCAGTCAGCCACACTTCCTTCGATCAGACTTGAAGGGAGGGACTTGTGATGGGGCTGGATAGCCCGTGCCCGGCACAGGGGATGAAGAAGCTAGGGACATGGCTTAACCTCTCCCCTCGGGTCCCGGGGCCCCCCTTTCGGGGGCATGCTCGGGAAGGTCAGGCCAAGGACCCTTCGCGGAAGCCTCCTCGAGAGGTTAGGCCCCGAGAGTACTTCGGGAGATATCGCACCCAAAGACCCCCGAGCTCACCTCGGGAGGCGGAGTCCCCGCAACAGCCGACCTCGGGAGCCCCGAGTGTCCCAACCGAGATAGAAAGGGATCACGACGCGGACTGTTTCAAAGGATACCCCTTTACCACCGAAAGCAGGGGGTGCGGCCTGAATATCGGAAACGTGACGCCACTAAAGGGGGCACGACTAGTCTGCCGACACCAGTATAAAAGGTAGTTCAACCCCTCTGGTAAGGGAGTTACGATCTCTCGTCTTTGTAAACTATTTTTCTCCCTCAATATCAATAGGACAACCTACTAACTTGAGCGTCGGAGTAGACTCCGCCGGACCCCTGTCGGCGCGTCCCCTTAACGTTTGTGTTACTTTCGTAGGACCCCTAAGTTTCTCAGCGATATAGTCATCCCCGCCGGGGCTGAGCCTCAGTGACTGGCCATCGCCGACGACTCCTTCCGGAACACATCAATATTATTTTGTTGTTGTGTTGTGTCATGTCATGCCGTGCCATGCTTGAGTTTTAGTCTCTAATCACGATACAATTGTCATGCCAAAACGTGTTGGGTGTCGGCACAATACAATAATCATCAGTACGCAATTAATATATGCAACAGAAAAGAGATTCCTTGTGCTGATTAGTATTAGGTTTTAGTAATTTAATAGTGGTACATTTTGGTTGTCACC
This sequence comes from Boesenbergia rotunda, assembly GCA_024364735.1. NCBI lineage: Eukaryota > Viridiplantae > Streptophyta > Magnoliopsida > Zingiberales > Zingiberaceae > Boesenbergia > Boesenbergia rotunda. Next base: position 197,955 of record JAGFNQ010001788.1, on the reverse strand, counting down.
CGACACAACATATATGAAGATACAATCTAGAAGTTGGTTGAACGAACAATGCTGGAACAGGCATTGCAGTAGATTAACACATTAACGGATGAGGATAAGGTGAGATTCTTAGAGACAGTCTCCTAAGTGGGCTTTTTGCTTGTCTGACAAGATAGTATGGACAGGCAATAGGTGAGGGTTCTAGGATTTGTTGAGAGGATAGCATCTCAAGGGACACAGTGAGCATAGGAAAAAGATGACTAGCCTGAAGGAAAGATAGACAACATAAACATTAGTTTTGCAATGGCAAATGGAAAGGGATGAAGGTTGTTGTTCATTGTGGCATCAGATAGATTAGTGATCCTGTCGACAAGCGAAGACCGGTTCTCACTCGGATGACTCGGTCTAACCAAGATGACCCGGTCTGCTGTAGCTAGGGGGTAGGACTTGGGCTCAAGTGGAGATCAGATTCAAGTCACTCGGATCGGACCAAAATAGAGCTCACAAAATGGTGGTGTGGTTGCAAAAAATGGCAGCGACCCCTTCTCTGGAGCTCAAACGGGGTTTATATAGGAGTGGGGAGAAATCCCCCGTCAAGTAAGTTGTCACATCCCATTAAGAGTTAATCAGGGGTCAGACTGAGATACTGGCCACCTCAGCCACGGGGTGAGGCTGCCATAGCCACCTGACAATCTGTAAATCTGTCCCTTCTGACCCCAATTAATGCTTGGCGGCTGTGTCAGGTAATAATTATGTCAGAGGTCTTTTCCTCTTAATGAAGAGTTTAGCAGATCCTCACGGCGGACGTGGATCTCTTATTACGGGGACCTATCCGCTTCAATCTTTGGGACGACGTCGGAGTATATGACCTGGGGTACCCAGGCACCGCGAGTGTTCAACCCCGAATGCCCGGTCTTGAGCGCTCGGTATTGGGTGTGCGACCCGAGTGTCCGACCTCAAGGACCCGACCTCGAGTGCTCAGCCTCGAAGGTCTAACCTTGAACGCTCGGCCTCGGGTGAGCGACCCGAGCGGCCGACCTCGAAGGCCCGACCTCGGGTACTCGGCCTCGGGTGTGCGACCCGAGTGCTCGGCCTCGAAAGCCCGACCTCGAGTGCTCGGCCTCAAAGGTCTAACCTCGAGTGCTCGGCCCCGGGTGATCGACCCGAGCGTCTGACCTCAAGGGCCCAACCTTGAGTGCCCGACCTCGACGGGCCTGGGTCGTCCTCATCAAGTTGTCTTCAGCCGGGCCGGATTTGACCAGGCTCCCGGCTCGCGCAAAGAAAACCAACTGGCTGACTCACAAAGACGCCCGACCGGATCACGAAACGTCCCGACCGGATCAATTAGTAAAGTTGGAGGAGAATGTTATCAACTCAAACTGTCAATCGTTGCAAACCATACTTCATATGATGTTTGAAATTAAAGGGTAAAATTTCCTCTTATATCTATTAAATTACTAATTTAGGATACATTAGTGACACATATGCAAGATTTTAAGTTTTTATTGATATATTTGTAAAATTAGAAGGGCAAGGTACATATTTGTATTTTACAAGGATCTATGTGCAATTTTGTCTATTTTTCATTAAATATCATTTAGTAGTGCATGCAATAAAAATTTTAGTTAATAAGTAGAAGGTGGCTAAAGAAAACTTTAGTTGATGTAATAAAGTAGTTAATTACTAAATACCATTAATCTTTTGATTTTAAGTCAATAGGATTTTATTTCTTTAGTTCAATATTCTCTCTTGGGTTATACAACTATGATAAAAAAAAATGATACTTTCTTAATAGAATTTGAATATGTGAAAATTTAGAAGAAAATATATTCTTGAAAATCTAACAACATAACAATATAACCGATCTGCTATGTATATGATCATCAATCAGATCGAAAATTAGAAAAACAACAGATAAAAAAATAGAAGCGTCCTTGAACTAAGAATTGAAGACATGTCATCTAACTACATCATAAAAATCTGCTAGAAATCGAAAAACACAAAATCTGCGGATCATAGAAATCTGCTCGAAATCCAAAAGCTCTAAACATAGATAATACACTCCGATCGAAAAGATAGAAGCCTAGAAATTCAAAGAAGGAGAAATTACCGGCAAAGGAGACTTGTTGAGGGAGGTCGCGCACAGTGAAGGCGGCCTGGTCGCGAAGAGGGGAAATTGTAGATCCTAGCAGCGAGGAAAAGACGAGGGGGAGGCAAGGAAACTCTAGATCCTGTCGGCGAGGAAACACTAGCAGCGGCATCAAGGGAGGGCAAAGCGAGGGTCACCATCGCCTCGTAGAGATCGAGGGAGAGGGGGCACAGATCCTATCGGCGAGGAAACCCTAGCTACGGCGTCGAGGGAGAGCGAAGCGAGGGTCACTGTTGCCTCGTAGAGATCGAGAGAGAGGGTGCACAAATCCTGTCACCGAGGGAGGGCGAAGGAGGCTGTGGCGAGGGGGGTTGTGGCGAGGAGAATCGCATGGATTAGGGCTTTTGCAAAGGAGAAATTAGAAATGATGATACGGAGGGAATTTAAGCTAAGCATGGAGGAAAAAATTAGAGGCGGACCTGCCACGAGTGCAAATCCGCATCGTCGCGCAGGAACCGTTCCGCAGCAGAGCTCCACTGTGTGTGTGTGTAAAAGACTCTTTCCCACGCACATGTATTTTAATGGAGAATATTTTTTTTTTGTTTTTTTGGAAAGTATATTTAGAGTTTAAGATTTAAAAATTTAGTTATAGTGGATTTAAGTTAATAAAATTTTATTTTTGTAGTTCAATCTTCTCTTTTAGGTTATAATGTTCAAAATAATAAAATTTAAATACTCACATAGTATATTATATGTATTTAATGTTTAAAATTTTAAGATTTAGGGATTGAGTTATAGTGGATTTAAGTAAATAAGATTTTTACTCAAGGTTCAATTTTTTTCTTGGGTTATAGTGTTCAAAATAATAAATTTTAGTTATTTTTGAAATATATTAGATGTATTTAAAATTTTTTGGAGAAAATATTTATTTTTTTAAAAAAATTAATTGATATTATTTTAAAAAAAAAATTCGAAGCGCTGGCGCAGATCGATCGATAAGACATCCGGTCAGTGTAGATTGACGTAGTAAATCGTATTCCCATGCAACAACGGGTTAATCACGTTCACTGCACGAATCTAATGGCAGAATGGACGCTGACGACGCCTTCTAATGGTTTAAGAATCGCTTTTTCCAACGCAGCCGCGCGGAGTGGCCCGACGATGAAGCTGGTGAAGAATCCGTGTTTGCGTTTGACGTCTTTCTGCCGCCACCACGCCTCCTCCTCTTCCACCAGCGCCGCTGCCACCGACTTCGATAGCGATGGTAGCTTAGGCACACGGAGCGACGTGAAGCACCAGAAACTAGCAATGCCTCACTTCGCCATTTTAACCCTTCTCGGCTCCGCCTCTCCTGGCCGCCTCTACTCCGCCTTGTCGAACCTCCGCAGCATGCTTTCCGCCGACTCCACTTCACGGCCTGACGACGCCACTCGGTCGATTGTTTTCTCCGCCCTGGCCAAGCGAAGCCAGCCCCTGAACGAGGAGTCCCTCGCTCTCCTCGTCGAGATGGCCAAGATGGGATTTTTTCCGCCCGACGCTTTCCTGTTCACTCGGCTCATCAACAAGCTGTGCCGCCGCGGCGCCACCTCCGGGGCCTGGGATTTCTTCCACGCGGTAAAGGATGCTGGCGGCTCCATCGAGGCCCCTGTGTGCGACGCCCTCTTGACTGGCCTCGCTGCAATTCGAGACTTCGCAAGGATGAATCTTCTGTTTTCAGAGATGAAAGGCTTGGGCGTGCGTCCCAACGTAGTCAGCTTCGGCATACTCATCAATCATCTCTGCAAATCCCATCGCCTCGACGATGCACTGAACGTGTTCGATGCAATGTCAAACCCAGATTCGGGGGTGCCCCCTGGCACAATCATTTTTAATACTCTCATCGATGGGCTCTGTAAGGCAGGAAGGCTTCAGGATGGTCTCTCCCTGCTTGATAGGATGAAATCAAGCCATGCTTGTGATCCTGACAGTGTGACTTATAACACCTTGATCAATGCCTTCTGCAAGGCTGCAGATTTGGACATGGCTCACGAATTGCTTAGCAGGATGGAGAAGGAAAGGGTTACCGTCGATGTGTTTACACTGAATGCTTTTGTAAATGGAATGTGCAGGCATGGGATGATCGGGAGTGCCCTCGATTTTTTTCAAAAGAAAAAGGTCGAGTGGCCAGAAGTTAAAGGCAATGCTGTCACCTATAACATCCTGATTGGTGCTTTTCTTCATTCCAACAATGTAAGAAACAATGTAGGAAGGGCGACGTCATTGTTTGATGAGATGATCAAGGAAGGAGTTTCCCCTGATTCTGCAACATACTCCACTCTCGTCTCTGGGTTGTCTCAAGTTGGTAAATTGGATGATGCTTATTCGAATGTGTTGTTGATGAGAAAGAATGGTTTTCTTGTAGACAGAAAGAGCTATACCACTTTGATCAGTGGGTTTTGCAAGAAGAAAAGGTTGGATAAGGCATTCGAGATACACAACGAAATGTGCAATGCAGGGCTTAAGCCTGATATCTTCACATACACTACTTTGATCGATGCTTTCTGCAAGGCTAATGATTTTTCGAAGGCTGATAAATTCCTCAAAGAAATGGTCGACGATGGATGCAAACCTAACGTTGTGACTTATGGAACTCTGATTAATGGTTACTGCAAAGCTGGTGATCTTGAGCAGGCCATGAAGATCTTCAGGTGCATGGATGCGTCAGTGGTGCCAGCCAACACTGTTATTTATACCATCCTCATTGATTCTCATTGTAAGAATAAAAAAGTTGATGCCGCCATAGACCTCTTCGATGAGATGCAGAAACAAGATATATTGCCCAACGTCAAGACCTACACTGCTATTTTCAAGGGTCTTAAGGACCATAACATGTCTGACAAAGCCTTCGAGCTCATGGACAAGATGAGTTTGCAGGGATGCAAACCTGACTACATCACAATGGATGTTCTTACAGGATGGTTAACTGCGATCGGTGAGACTGAGAGACTGAGACTATTTGTGCAATGGACGACATCTTCTGATATCGACTCTGGCAATCCTGATGTTTAATCTTATTGATGTTATTTGATGTTTAATCCAATACGGTATGATTTCTGAAGCTCCTTTTCATAACTCAAGCAATTACTCTTCAGTGTGTTTCAGATAATTGCCTGAATTTGCAAAGAAAATTGGGTGGAAATTGGATTTTGTAACTCTTTTGCACTTCTTTGTAAAAAAAAATCTTTGTATAATTGCACATTTAATTTGTAATCTGAAACTGTTTAGTTCCATAAGTGTTTACTTTTCTCATTTTAATGATTTCCATCCTAATCAAGTTGCAGTTTTGCTTTGTCTACTGTAGAACAGCATGAGTGTGAAGAGTTCGATTAGGACAGTTCACATCAACCTGGAACTTAGATGAATTTTGTGTGCATTTTTCCTTTGAATAGAAGTTCCATATTATGGTATATCTCAATCAAGTCATCTAACCGCAATGATCCTATTATCTTTCATCTCGGGCATCTGATTCTTGCTTGTCTAAGTTCATGAGTTAAATCGATTGAGTCGGTTTAAAATGAATTAGGATATTTTTAAGAAAAATTTATCTTTCCTCTGTTTCTCTCCTCACACATCAACTCACTGCCTCATGACTCCAACTTCTTCTTATTCCTTCTCCCTTTATTTTTTTTTTCTTCTTTTTCCAGCCAATCAACATTAACCAACTTTCTTCATCTCCCAACCACCATCAGCAAGCGTCAAGAGCGGTCAGTTTTTGTTTCCTTTCTTCATAGCAACAATTCCTCTTTTCACAGCAGTAACAGCGATTTGTAGCAGCCCCTTCAGCCTTCTCCCTCGCCTTACTAAGACTATTGCTTGTTGTTCAATGCAGCAAGTGTTGCTATCCATCACTGCCTGAGTTAATGTTCTCTTGTTGGCCAAACCAAACCAAGGAATCCTTTACCGTCCTTGTTCAAAAAAGTTATTGTCCGTGTATAACTACTGATTGAAGGTAAAGATTGATAAATGAATTTCTTGATTATTCCTTAAACTTATTATCTTTTCCCCTCTTATTATTTATTTATTTCTTATAAATAATGTATTCTTATTTTAGCTCTTACGCATTGTTTTTAAATATTTATAGGTATAATATATAATAACGGCTTGAAAAATTAGAAAAGAGGCAGTTATTCAAAAGTCAGAAAAAGATATTAATAAATACTTTCATTTCAATAACAAAATGACTAGAGAAAAGAATATTGAAATCATGATGAGTGTTGAATAAGAAATTATGATAGATTTAGATGAAGAAGATAATGATAATATTTTTGTTGTTCAACCTGAAACTATAGACAAAGAGAGTTTTTCACATTAGAATATTGATGATCCTAGAAAATGAAAAAAATATATATCAAAATTTAAAAAAAATTTTAGTGGAAAAGAGTACAATTAGAATTAATGGTATCTTGTCTCCTAAAAATAAAGCTGTTAGATATTTTGATGCTTTACATTATGAACAGAATTACAAAATGGAGAAAATGATATAAAATACCTAGTTTATTCATTTTCCTTCGATTGAATATTTTTCTTTTTGTTGTAAGTTGTTCATAAATCACAACAACATGAATATAATTAGTCAATTAGATACAGAAGGCTACAAGGATTGACATAATTCGACTCGATATCTTACAAAATATTAAGGAAGTAATGAACATATTGGTTGTATGACAACATTGAATGAATTGGAAAAAAAAAGACTAAAAAAAATAAGACAATTGATGAAAACATTCAAATAGTAATTAATAAAGAAAAAGAGTATTAGAAAAAATGATGAACCAGGCAGCAGACAAATTGAACCTGGGGTGACCGGCCCGGCCCCACGGAAGTTTCCCACCGGTCACCAGGGTAAATCGGGAAGCGCTCGCGGTGGTCAGTCTAGAAGCCCAGGGTCCCAGGGTTCGCGCCCCATTTGGAGGAAAAATTCCTGCAAAATGCGCCGTAGCTGGGGATCGAACCAGAAAAAAAAATAATCTATAGACTTGCAAAAATAATCTAGCATATTGAGAAAATTTTGAAAAGCTTTATGTTGAGAATAATGATAATTTTTTACAAATAATTAAAATAACTACTTAGTTCGATCCAATAATTCACAAGCACATGAGACACATATCTTGACCCAAAAATTCAAAATAAATTGATTCAGATGTTGATAAATGAAGTAAAAAATTATAATTCTTAGAAAAATCAAAGAAGTAAAATATTATTCAATTATACTAGATTTCACTCTAGACATAAGTCATGAGGAACAAATGTCTCATGTAATACGTTGTGTAGATAATTCAAAAAACTCTATTATGGTTGAAGAATATGGGTAGCTTTTATGAAAATGGATGACACTTTTGGATTTGGACTTTTTATTGAAGTAAAAATTTGTGTTGAACAATCTCAAGCTCAATATTGATGCCATAAGAGGGCAAGAATATGACAATAAATCTAATATGAAAAGAAAGTATGATGGGGTTGCAAAAAATGATTATTAATTTAAGTAAATCGTAGAGCATTTTATACATCTTATGGATGTTGTAGTCTAAATTTGTCATTATGTGATATGGTTAATTGTTGTTCTAAAATTATATCTATGTTTAGAGTGATATAATGTAGTTATACATTGTTTTTCTCTTCTGCCAAACATTGGAAGTTTTTTTAAAGATCACGTAAAATGTCTGACAATTAAGTCATGATCACATAAAGCTATAAAAGAACAAACATAAAAAAAAATAAAGATGTTTTACTTGATTTGGCACAAATGAGTAAAGATTGTCTCATAAAGCTATAAAAAAACAAACATAAAAAAAAAATAAAGATGCTTTACTTGATTTGGCACAAATGAGTAAAGATCCAAAAACAAAGAGTCAAGCTAAATTATTGAAAACATATGAACTTGAAAATTTTGAATTTTTACTTGACATGGTAGTTTGGTAGAAGTTGTAGCATGTGATTAATACCTTGAGTAAATTTTTTATGGTGACAATATGGACATTGATATTGCAATTAAATAATTAAAAGGACTTATTCTTACTTTTGAAGAGTATAGAGAGTTTGGATTTGATAAGGCCATAACGAAAGCGAAGCAAATGGCGAAAGAAATAGAGATTGAATACATTCAAAGAAAAACTTATATTATCCATAGAAATTAGAAACAATTTAATGAAAATAGTAATGAAGATGTGATGCAATCCGCAGAAGAATCTTTTAGATTTAATTATTTTCTTTTTTTAATGGATCAAGCTATTTCTCCACTAAAAACTTGATTTGAACAATTTCATAAGTACAAAAAAGCATTTGGGTTTTTGTTCAATTTAGAGACATTGAAGTTTCTAATAATGATAGTCTAATCAAATCTTGTAAAAATCTTGAAAAAACTTTGCGATATAATGTCAAGTCAGACATTGGTGGAAATGGTTTATATATAGAGTTATCATTCTTAAAGCACTTTTTATCGGCGGAAGCAAAAAGAGAATTAGATATTTTAAATTATCTAAAAAATATAAATGATAGTTATCCAAATACTCATGTTGTCTACATAATTTTGTTGTTGATACCAATTATAGTGGCATTTGCAGAAAGGAGATTTTACAAATTAAAGTAAATTAATGCATATCTTCGATGAATCATGTCACAAGAAACATTAAATGGATTGACGATGTTGTTTATTGAAAATAAATAGTTGAACATCTTGATTATGCTAGGACATGTTGAGAACAAGAAGGGGGAGGATGATTAGCTTCGCGCTTTGCTCTTTGTAAATTTGTTACAGCGAAAAACTTGAGCAACGCTAATACCTTTTTCTTTACATGGTATCCACCTCCTTGAGGTGACTAATCCAAGGATCCATTCTTCCTCACTCTCGCATCCACTATAAAAGTCTCCTTCGTGGCGACGGAGAAGCCTCGTATAAGCTCACAAGAAAAGATCACAAGATACAAACAAATATAAGATGAAATCATATATGATTTATAACAATAGCTCCTTGCTTATCTTGCTTTCTTCTATCTAGGAATCGCTCCTTGATGCTTAAAAATGCAACAACACTTTACTCTAAGAACACACAAGAACAGGCAAAGAAGGAAGGAGAAGAGTTGCCGCTTCAACTTATGTTCAAACCTTATATCTCGCGACCTAAGGTTCCTCAATTGATTACCTAATCGATTACCACGTCAGATCTAGTCGTTCAACAACTATTTTTCCAGGCTTAATCGATTACCTAATTGATTAAGAAGGTTTGAATCAATTGATTTAGCAACTTTCTGTGCTCTCATGCAACACACCACCAATTGATCACCTGATCGATTGGTTAACCTTTAATCGATCACCCAATCGATTAAGAAAGTTTCTGTTCTCGCGACAAAAGCCCACTAGTCGATCACCTAATCGATTGGTGTTGCCCTTAATCCATCACCCAATTGATTACGGGTCATTATGTTTCTCGCAAGAAACAGTACTCCAATTGATCACCTGATTGATTGGATTGGGCCCCTAACTTGCCTAAACCAAGTCTAGGATTTCTTTGCCCAACGTTCAGTCAACCGTGATCTATTAGGACTTCCCATTGTCTAGTTTCCAACTAGGACTTCTCTTGTGTCAAGTGTTTAGCTCCCAACTAATCCACCTTGGACTTCACCTAGCTCCCAACTAGGTCTGCCTAGTCCCACTAAGACTTACATTTGCCTAACCATAGTTAGGTCTAGTCTGTTGATAGACTTCCACCCTGTCAACGTGCGATCCTCCTAGATCCACTTGGACTTCACCTAGTTTCCAACTAGGTCTGCCTAGTTCCACTAGGACTTCTACTTTGCCTAACCCTTGAGTTAGGACTTCACCAGTTAAGTCTCCAGTTAACCTTGACTCACTTGACTTATTACACACATCTTGTCAAACATCGAAACTCAAACTCGAGCTTAGTCAAACTGGTCAACCTTGACCCGAGAATGACTGCACTAACAGATTATACAAGTTTAATTGATATTTTTGCAGGCAAAATAGGAAGACGTGTTCTATCCAAATGATTAATGATAATATTTATATTTTTTATTTGATTATATTTTACTATATTAAATATTATTTACTTTCATATTTTATTTTAAATATCATAGACTTGTAAAAAAACGATAGCATAACATTTATTTATTTTATTATATTTTGAAATATCTATATTATTCAACTCTTTATTTTACTGTATATTTTGTAGGCCTACTAAATAATTTTGATCGTACGTCGAAAGGAGTTATCTTGCATATTTTGAAGGGTGGATGGTTCTTTAAGTTAAAATAGCAATAAGATGTTAGGGATGAGCATCCTGGGGTAAATATGTGGCACGGGAAAGTTACGTGGCAGGGCCCACCGAACCAGTGCCCCGAGGTCAGGCCAGGGACCGGACTCCCGAGACTACCTCGGGAGAACTGAAGAAAACCCCCAAGGTCAGACTAGGAATCGGGCCTCCGAGACTATCTCGGGAGAACGGAAGAAGGCCCCGAGGTCAGCTGGGGAGATAAGACTCCAAGACTGATTCGGGAGAGTGGAGCCCAAAGATTAACGTAGGGATAAGAAAGTCAAGCTTCAAGCACCCGCTCCTTCTTCCAGAACAGGAAAGTTATTAGGTAATTATTGTTCGCAACGCACAATAATTAAATCTTTAATAATCACAGTGGGCCTTACCAAAAGAAAATAGCTATCAAGTAATCGATGATTAAAAACGTGGAGGAGAACGTGGGGACATGTGCGAGGAAGATATCAGGTATATAAGACGTCTCGACACTCAGGTAAAGGGGGTAAGCTTTCCAGAACTATAGCACTTTGATTCTTCGTTGCTCACCTGAGAAGATAGAGTGCTGAATTGAGCGTCGGAGAGGGGTCCACCGGAACATCTTCCGGTGCATCCCCTTTACGCTCGTGTTAATCTCGCAGGCGTCAACATCCGCTCCCTCCCCGTCATTGTCTCTATGGGTTACGCTTTGGTGACTCGCCATCCCCGTTATTTGCTTCCGGAACAAGTTTGACGCCGTCTGTGGGAAACATCAAAGCACCAAAAGGAACACCATGATGGCAGATCCAAAGGGACAACCCATCATTCTGATACGGGAGAAGTTGGATCGTTTAGTCGCCAACACCGTCAGAGGAGCACTAGAGCAGCATCAGATTGAACAAGCCGTCTCTCAACGAGCGGCTCCGATGTAGGCTGAGATCCCCAGGGTGTCGACCTTGCACCACCGAAATCGAAGATCCGTCTCGCCACCGGCGGACCGACAATGTCAGCCCCAATGCACAGGCGAGATTCCAAGAGAGAAATGGAATCTCAAAATATCCTCGAGATATTAGCTCGAGATATTATCAGCTCATCTGCCTTGATATTATCACCCCAAACATCTAACTCCAAACAAGGCACAACACCACCAAAATTATTCAAACACAACACCCAATAGCTAAAGGATTAAAGGATCCCACATAGACAATTCCAAAAGATTTCTCCTAACCATTGATCTAAACCAATCTAATAATCCTTCTTTTTGAAAATCAACCCAAATAATCACTCGTACCTTTTGCTATACATCGGCACAATTGCTTCCACTGATCAAGATAAGCAAGGACATAGGCTACACAAACCGTTATCATGCTCATCAAAAATTAAACCTAATTATCAACCTTACCTTCTCAATCGCGCCGACAGTGACACTCCTCAGATCTGGTAGAAGAAATCCCCAAACATCTCGCAAGAAAGAACACTGCCCCAAGGATGGATCACTAGCGATGGTGCCCTACTGGTTGCCTAGACCATTGGTCGTTTAGGGTGCAATCGCACAGGCTCTAATTTGCGGCTCAAACAGAGATCCTTGCCCAAAAGGCTTTGGAAGGCGTCACCGTGGGACAATGAAGCAAACACGAGGGGAAGAGGAGAGGAAGCTTGTCAGAGATAGGGAAGGAAACTTGCTGGGTGGAGGAGACGATGAAGAGGAGTTGCGTGGTTGTTTGCGGTGGTGGTTTGCGATTCCTCAATCACGCGAAGTGGGGCAAATCAACAATGAAGAGGAGATTGCTTTAAGTTAAAGTAACTTTACAGAAAGACCCTCAACATTTGGCTATCCAAATCTTTACTCTAAAATTTTGATTTTTAGTTGTTTTAGCCCTCTAAAAATTCTATATTTAACAATTATTATGTGGAATCATAGAGCGATAGAGGAGGAGGGTGAATATTGTGTTTAAGTAAGAGTTTACGCAGCGGAAAAGATAAGTACAAAAATAATAGCTAACACGTTTGTTTTTATATATTTCAGAGTCTGTGATGACTCCTACTCCAAAACTCACAGTCCTTGGCCATTTACTTTAGACAATTCTATATAGTGCAAGTGAGTACAAGAGATGTGATGTAAAGTATAAGAAAAAGGAAAGAATGCCGAAAACTTTTTAATGAAAATGTAAAAAGGAGCACTACGTTGTCGGAGCAACACTTCGTTGATTCTGGACTGTTTCGGTGAAGCACACTTGAGCACAAATGATGTAGAAAGTTGATGTTCAGAATCTGCAGTCACAACCCCTTATAACGGGGCATACGGGCGCCCGAGTGCCTATAGGGGCACCCCCAATGTTGCGATCCAGCCGCATCTCAGTCTGCTACGTGGTCAATCCTTATCCTTCTCGGGTGCTTGAGAGCCTCTAGGACGCCTATGTTGCTAATGTGGCAACTCCAACCAACACGTGCCAACTCAGTCTCGCCTAGGTTGAGTCACACGCATAGGGGCGCTTGAGTTGCTACAAGTCTCCAAACACTTAGCTGCAACACAGGGTTAGTCCAAGCAATAATAATATGTAAAGGAAATGCATACAAGACAACCAGTGTTGTCTGATCCTGACATCAGGTTTCAACTGAAACCCAAGGTCGGACCGACGCCTACTATTCTCTCTTCAGGGGAACACATCCTCACCTACTCTACTCTGGAGAAGTTATCTGTTGTCAACAGGCACCTCATGTTGGACTTTTGCTCAACTTTCGAAGATTCCGGATCTCGAAACGTTTGTACCTCGACCCGTCCCTACTTCTGTTTGTTATCCTCGCTCAGCTAAGACTTCTGTCCGATCTTCTGGATCAGAACTTTAGCGCCCAACCCTTGGTCAGGTCTTGGTTCCCAGTCTTCCAAACCAGGTCTTCGTGCCCAATTCCTCGAACTAGGTATTCGGTGCTCAACCCTCGGTCAGGTCTTCGTACTCAATCCTCAACCAAGTCTTTGGTGCCCAACCCTCGGCCAGGTCTTCGTGCCCAGTCCTCGACCAGGTCTTCTGTGCCAGCCCTCAGCCAGGACTTCGTGCACAACCTGCAGATCAGGACTTCGTGCCTATGTAAACTAGAACTTTCTTGCACACTTAGTAAACCATTTTAGATTACATACAATACTTAACTTTGAACATTTTGCCGATATCAAAAGAAGCTTCGATATGGTACTTCCGGCACCAACATATTATACAATTAATAATCCGAGGAACTCCATAGAAAAGTCGGGTTATTGAAAGAATAAATTAAACTCTTCTAGATATAGTTTGGTCTATAATGACTTAAGCTAATTTGAAAATTTTCTATTGGAGAGATATATTATTAGCAACAACCTATATACTCAATCGAGTATTTTCTAAATTTATTCCATCTACCCTATATGAACGTTTGACACATGATGTGGGAAATTGCAAGTGACGGTCCTGTTGTCAAGTAATAAAGATCGAATCCACAGAGACTGGTGAATAAGTACTAGCCTACAAATCAAATTCGATTGTCTAGACCAAAATCAAGGGTTGAGAGTGTCCAACACTAGAAATTCCAGTGAAATAGGAAGAAGTCAGAAGAAAGAGATAGCAATATCACTAGAAGAAGGCAGAGCATGATTAAAGAGAGAAATCAGAGAGCTCACTGTAGAGAAGCAGACAGTGTGATTTCGAAGGAAAAGTAGAAAAAACCAATAGAGATCCAATCTGATGAAGGCAACAGTGACTCGAATGGAAAAGGGCAGTAGGGAAGGTAGTCGGAGAGGTAAAAGAATCGGTGGAACGACATAATCAAAGAATTCAGTAAGAGAATAAACAATCTTAGGATTTTGATTTCACCTTTATGACACTTGATCTATATTTGAATTCTTGCTCTCAATAATATAGGTAGGTCATCATATAATATGCCATGTGAACTTTTAATACGACACTAACATACCAACTCTAATCGTTGCCTACTTCGAAAGGATCGCAACTAGGGATCGCAACCTAGTGAGAATCCTATATTATATCTCTATTGATTGTCTGATGGCCCCTAAAATTAAATATTATTCCACACACACACACATTAGCATACACATCCTTATATAGGTGATGATGGGCGACCTCCTATCTGGTATAGTGGCAGGGCAAAATAATTAGGGAACGTTTAGTTTTTTCCATTTTTTATTTTTATTTTTCAGAAAATCATATTTTTTAAAAAATAATTTTATTTTATTGTATAGTTTTTCAAAAAATACTATTTTTTTCTGAAAAAACAAGTTTAGAAAATATAAATCAAATACGTTTTCTGAAAAATCATATTTTCTGTAAAAATAAAAATAAAAAATAAGCATACAAAATATAGTCTTAAATTTTTTAATCCTTTTCCCTCTATGCAATTTGATTTTTCTCTCTTTTGTATGCAACGTCAGTGCTGGTTTGTAGAAATCAAGACTAACATTGGTACTAATTTGTAAAAAAAATTAGTAAAAAAATATTGATTTATAAAAATCAGTACTACTACGTTGATACTATTTTATATAAATTAGTTCTAAGTGGTGCTGGAACCACCCAACCAAAACTATTAATATTGGTGTTAATTTGAGAAGTTCAGCACTACCTATAATATGGTTTTCTTAACCAGCACCAATTGGTTTTCAAACCAGCACCACCACGTTCACCAGCACCATATGTAATTGAGAAACTAATATCATGACGGTGTTGGATTTTGTAAACTAACATAAATATGATATAAATACGATGTTGAATTGAATCAGTACTATTTGGAATTGATTTATATAAAATTACATTGTCTAGTTTGAAACTAGCATCAGATTGATGTTATTTTTTTTTTATAAATCAGTACTAACGTCGCATGCAGAGTGAGAACAGTCAAACTGCATGCAAGGGGAAAAAATTAAAAAATTATATATATATATATATATATATATTCTATTATTAATTATGATGATAAATATGAATTTAGTAAATCTAGATCCTTTGTGAAGATCGACTACTAGTCCACGGATCCCTATTTCATGTTCATCAGCAATGATTGATGAATCAGTCGATCGACGATCAAATATTATTGGTAATTTTTTATTATTATTTTATATTATAATTTCATCAAATTCGAAGATGAATACGATGAAATCATAATTACGATGATATCTGACGGGTTCACCATACCTCCAAGGTATAATTTTATTCGGGGTAACAGTCGGAAGCCGTTGATAGTATCCAATCGACGATCGGATGACTCATTAACGATCATCAATGAATTAGATAAAAAGATAGGGATCCTATGTCCCCGGATCCGGCCTGGCGAGTAGTATCTTGTTTCCCTACCCAAACGGGTTAATGACGTCCGCTGCACGAATCTAATAGCAGTATGGACGCTGACGACGCCTTCCCACGGATTCCTTTTCGGGTATAGGAATCCAGGTTTTCGCCGCGTGGAGTGGCCGAACGGAAGATGAAGCTGGTGAAGAATCCGTGTTTGCGTTTGACGGCTCTCCGCCGCCGCCACGCCTCCTCCTCTTCTACCGCCGTCGATTGCGATGGTGGCGTAGGCACCCGGAGCGACGTGAAGCACCTCTTAACTGAGCAGCCCTCCCGCAATGCCTCCCTTTGCCACTTTAACTACCAGCTCCGCTCCCTGCTTGGCTCCTCCTCTCCCGGTCGCCTCTCCGCCGCCTTGTCGATCCTCCGCGGCATGCTTTCCCCTGACTCCACTTCCCCGCCTGACGCCGCCACTCGGTCGATCGTTTTCTCCGCCCTGGCCAAGCGAAGCCATCCGCTGAACGAGGAGTCCCTCACCCTCCTCGTCCAGATGGGCAAGATGGGATTTTTCCCGCCCGACGCCTTCCTGTTCACTCAGATCATCAACAAGCTGTGCCGCGGCGGCGCCACCTCCGGGGCCTGGGATTTCTTCCACGCCGTAAAGGATGCTGGCGGCTCCATTGAGGCCCCTGTATGGAACGCCCTCTTGACCGGCCTCGCTGCTATTCGAGACTTCGCAAGGATGAATCTTCTGTTTTCGGAGATGAAAGGCTTGGGCGTGCGCCCCAGCGTAGTCACCTTCGGTATACTCATCAATCACCTTTGTAAATCCCGTCGCCTCAACGATGCACTGAACGTGCTCGAAGCAATGTCAAGCCCAGATTCGGGGGTGTCCCCTGACACAATCATTTTTAACACTCTCATAGATGGGCTCTGCAAGGCAGGAAGGCTGCGGGATGGTCTCTCCTTGCTTGACACAATGAAATCAAGCCATGCTTGTGATCCTGACAGTGTGACATACAACAGCTTGATCGATGCCTTCTGCAAGGCTGCAGAGTTGGACATGGCTCATGAATTGCTTACCAGGATGGAGAAGGAAAGGGTGGCCGTCGATGTGGTTACGCTGAATACCTTTGTAAATGGAATGTGCAGGCATGGGATGATCGGAAGTGCCCTCGATTTCTTTAGAAAGAAAAAGGTCGAGTGGCCAGAAGTTAGAGGCAATGCTGTCACCTATAGCACCCTTATTGGTGCTTTTCTTCATTCCAACAATGTAGGAAGGGCGACGACATTGTTTGATGAGATGATCAAGGAAGGAATTTCCCCAGATTCTACAACATACTTCACTCTCATCTGTGGGTTGACTCAAGTTGGTAAACTGGATGATGCTTATTCGAATGTGTCATTGATGAGAAAGAATGGTTTTCGAGTAGATTTAAAGAGCTATAACACTTTGATCAGTGGGTTTTGCAAGAAGAAGAGGTTGGATAAGGCATTCGAGATACACGACGAAATGTACAAGGCAGGGCTTAGGCCTGATATCTTCACATACAATACTTTGATTGATGCTTTCTGCAAGGCGGGTGATTTTTCGAAGGCTGAAAAATTCCTCGGCGAAATGGTCCATGATGGATACAAACCTAATGTTGTCACTTATGGAACCCTGATCAATGGTTACTGCAAAGCTGGTGATCTTGACCAGGCCATGAAGATCTTCAGGAGCATGGATGTGTCGGTGGTGCCGACCAACACTGTTATTTATAACATCCTCATCGATTTTTATTGTAAGAATCAAAAGGTTGATGCCGCAATAGAACTCTTTGACGAGATGCAGCAACAAGATATATTGCCCAATGCCACGACCTACACCTCCATTTTCAAGGGTCTTAAGGACCATAACATGTCTGATAAAGCCTTCGAGCTTATGGACACGATGAGTTCGCAGGGATGCAAACCAAACTATGTGACAATGGATGTTCTTACAGAATGGTTAACTGCGATCGGTGAGATGGAGAGACTGAGACTATTTGTGCAACGGACAACATCGTCTGATATCAACTTGGGCAATGTTGATGTTTAATCTTATAGATGCTTCGTATTTAATGTTGAGTTGTACCATACGTGAACAAATTAGACGATAGATATTTCAGTCGCAGAATTTATAATTCGTTATGCATAAGCTTCTACTCAGTATGATTTCTGAAGCTCCTTTTCATAATTCAAATAATAACCTGAATCTGCAAAGAAAATTAGAATGAAATTGGATTTAGTAACTTTTTGCAGTTCTTTGTTGGACAAAATCTTTGTATAATTGCACCTGTTAATTTGCAATTTGAACTGTTTAGTTCCTTGAGTGTTTTTTTTCTCATCCTAATCTTTTTATGCCTTCAATGATTTCATAAAGTTCAATGACTCACGTTGCAGTTTTTCTGTGCTCACTGCAGAACACTATTAGTGCGAAGAGTTCGATTAGGACACTTCACATCTACCTGGCAGTTAGATTTTCTGTGGATTTTCCTTTGCATAGAAGCCCCATTCATATTATAGCTTATTTAAATCGAGTCATCTTATCCTATCATCTAATTCTTCTCAGGCATTTGATTCTTGGTCGTCTCTAGGACCTTCTTTTCTTTTCTTTCACCCCATGCCCAAAATTCGACATAGATAGCACTAAATCTATTGTAGTCAGATCGATTTCGGATCAAATATGCTTTGCGGAATGTGTTCCTATAATAAGCTAGCTTGGGCAAAATGAGAGGGATCGAACGTAACTAGAGGAGTGCAGTTTGAAGTTGATCGATGTTGGATTTAAGGTCACGATGGTGTCCTTCACCCGCTTGGGCTCATCCTGTCTTTCCTTTGGAGCTGCGGCAGTGTCCGTTCTCCGGTTGGTCCTCTCTAGGTGTCCTATGATTCAAATTGCATCAACTGGGGGTTTAGCGTTGTTGGTGTGACCCCTTTGGCAATCAAGTCAATGTTGGGCCGAGATGTGAAGCTCGCTTGCGTGTGCGAGAGAGCGAAAGAACTTGAAGAAGAAGAGTAGCCTTCGTATGAGAGAAGAAAAATCATACCTTTGCTTATCTTTGGGGAGCCTTATACAACCGCAGATGTAGAAGGTTCACATAGGCTATCGCGTGAGTCTTAGGTGAGCCATGTAGACGACCACACAAGCAAAGTGTCGCTTGCTCACCGTTCACACTCACGGTAAGGGTGACAATAGTTGGGTTGTACCTCTGGCACTATCAAGTTATTTTCCATGTGTGAGAAAAATATTGAGAATGTTAGACATTTAGATGAATAAGAGTATTTTGAAAAGATGTGTTTGTTGGAGTTAGGAAGGTGAGAAGGTGTCCCTTCCCCTTCCTCTTCCAATCTACTGAACTTCCTAAGGGGAAGAGAACTTCTACATCCTCTCTCTCTCTCTCTCTCTCTCTCTCTCTCTCTCTCTATATATATATATATATATATATATATGCTTGCTCCCAAGGCAGAGGCTAGGTCAATAGAGAGGGCAAGCTATGCGTGTGCACCCAAGCCAATGGAAACCGTGCAAGACAAGCTGTGTATGAGGTCTGTGCAAGGTCAAAGAAAAAGGGTTTGTCTCGTGTGTGTGTAAGGTCTGTATGCATGGTTCATCCAAGTGCAATAGAAGAGGATGATGAGTTCATCGTAAGGTGTAGAGAAGAACATCAAAGATCGAGGGATTTGATTCATAGAATATTAAGAGTTTTTCGATTCATTCATGATCGTTCTTTCGATGGCAAAGTTCTCCTCCGATTTCTTCTCCAAGTGCTTTAGTCTCGCGTTCGTCGCGAAAGAGAAGGTTTTAATCGATTGAAATAGAGAAGCAATCAATTAAATTGGATTTTCATTTAATCGATTAAAACAGATTATGTAATCAATTAATCAGAGAAAAAGTTTGATTTTAGAAAATCAAATAAAAAAAGGGAGTGAATCGATTACACTTCTCTTTAATCAATTAAACTTTGACTTAATCGATTAACTTTTTCCATTTATTCGAATAAGAACTATTTAATCGATTAAATAGAAATTGAGTTCTATGAACACGTCTTACAGTACTAGTTTGATTTAGACTTGGACTTGAATAATTGATTCAATCAGTTTAGGATCTAATTTAAATTATTAGTTGATTTAATCAGATCAGTTTGGTTCAATCAGATCATGGTCTGGTTTAAACCATTTGTTGGTTTAACCAAATCAGTTGGATTCATCATATTGAGTTTGGTTCAAATCATTTGTTGGTTTAACCATATCAGTTTGATTCAATTAGATCAGGTCAGGTTCAAACTATTGGTTGATTTAATTAAATTAGTTTGGTCCAAATTATAACCAGTTTAATTTGTTTGATCAATAAGAATGATTTAAACTTAAATGGACTTAAATTAAACAATAACATCAAGATATCCAATTAGATCAATTCTAATGAGGACAAAAGAATAAGCTAATACTTGAGATATAATTTTCAAATCAACCGGTCTAGTGTATTAGTCAACTAGAGTTCCTTAAATAAAGAAAATTTGTTCTTCTTATTTACTTATGATTTTGTGTGTTTGTTTTATCCATATATGTGATTGAAATTAACTAGTTTTGTTATTGGATTGTTAGTTTTGTACTGACAATATTATTTTTCAATTTCATATGCCAAGGATGATGCACAATGACCCATCTCGATGTGTGATGGAATGAGCTGAGAGAGGTGATTGAGGAGATAGAGTAAAGTCTAGAATAAAATAGATTGTGCTAACAACTGTACTAGTGTTTGTCCTAGTGACAGTGATATTAGCTTATCTAGTTTGTTAGGGTTTTGTTATTGTTACTGTCGTTATGTACGAATTGTATTGACCCATTTAGATTATGAAAGTCATGTGGTATAGACTTTTGTTATATACAAACAGTACTATTTTATGAAAAAGTCATATTATATGTTAACAAATCTTACAAATGATTAGTTCATTTAATGATTAGTTTATTCTATGATTAGTTAATGTTCAATACAAATGATTAGTTCATTTGATGAGATGTATGTAATAGAATTAATCAATATGGATTAGATTGGATTATATGAATGATGAGTGGAAACGTAATTACCACTAGATTTTGTAAATCAATTCTAATTTACAATGAGTCAATCATTAATTACATGCATGCAAATTATACTAATCAATAAATAATGTATTTTTTATAGTATATTATGGCAACTAAAAACATTATAACTGAACTCAAAAAGGGAGAAAAACTATATGAGGATAACTATAAAATATGACATTTCAAGATACAATATATTCTTAAAGAACAAGAAGTTCTAGAGGCTGTGAATTAGTTCATGGAAAAACTTACTAATGGTTTAACATCACAGCATAAATTTGATCTTGAAGCCTAAAAGGCATAGAACAGAAAGGACTCCACTGCTAAGGGTATATTGATTAATTCAATGGTAGATGACTTGATATTTAAGTATGAGTCATTATCATCAACTCATGCTGTCTAGGTAGCCCTGAGAGAGAAATACAGTGGAGTTAGTTTTAGCAAGCTTTGTCAATTGACAATCAAGTTTGACAGTTGTAAAAAGCGCCCGAATATTACCATGACCCAACATTTGAGGGAAATGGGAATATGATTCGGGAGCTAAAGACTGTTGGTCATGAGTTGACTAATGAATAATAGGTTCAAACAATTATTCATTTTCTTTCTAATTTTTGGGAAACGATGAAACAAAACCTTACTTATAGTGAGAGTATCAAGACTTTCACTGATGTCTCACACCATGTTGATTTGGAGGTGGAGAGAATAGAATCCGCAAGGATTTTTTAATAAGCTTTTGTAGCTGATAGTTCCAGGTCCAAGAATAAGAAAAGATAGTTTAAGAAAGGAAAGGGAAAATAAGTTGTTGTTGGTGGGCAAGACCCAAACAAAACTAAGTTTTATGAGCATTATATTGCTAGTTCAGTGTTGTTAGCTGATTCTTATCCTTTGTAGATTATAGATTCAGAAGCAACGAACCATATAGCTCATGATCGAGTTATATATGTAGAGTATCGTTGGGTACCAGCTGACAATAAATGAATATATGTAGGAAACAATGCAAGGATTGAAGTCAAAGGAATTGACATTTATAAATTCAACCTTCGTGGTGGCATACCTTATTTCTACATGATGTCCATATGCTCTTGGTAGTCAAGAGAATTTGGTTTTCGTTGATAATCTTTTTTATTTGAGTTATTACATGAATTTTTATAGTCGTTGTGTGGAACTGAGAATTAACTCTGTGTTCATAGAATATGATTATGTTTCAAATGGTTTCATGGTTCTTAACGTAAACCATATGTTAATTATGGAAATAATGGTTGTTTTTCAAACATTGCTCTTACTAGCGATAGTAATGAGAATAATGAAGTTTGGCATGCTAGATTGTGGCATATAAGACAAGAAAGAATGAATATGTTAGCCAAAGAGGGAATGCTCGACACTCATGCTAAAGTTGACTTATCTATATGTGAGCATTGTCTTGTTGGAAAAATAACTACGAAACCATTTGGTAAGGCTATTAGGGTTGAATCATCATTGCAATTAATTCATTCGGATATTTGTGGTCCAATGAATGTGAAGGCTTGACATGAAAGTTTGTATTTTATTACATTTATTAATGATTTCATATGTTTTGGTTATGTGTATTTGATTTCTCATAAATCTAAAACATTATACTGTTTTAATAGTTATTTGAACGAAGTTGAGAATTAATTGGAATGGAAGGTTAAAACCTTTCGCACTAACCGTAAGAGAAGAATGTATCTCTGCTTCTCTACTATGTGAGACTCTTGAGATTATAAGTTAATCTCAATTTTACCCTGTGACTATTTAGCTGTCTACTTAAAGTTCTAATCGATATCTGCTACTTTAGTATGTATCCTATTGACTATGGATGATTTGGTTTATGAAGCTTAACTAGGAAAGCGGATGATAAGAATGAATAAATTCTAGCTAAAAAGGAAGATTAAAATTGATTTACATCTGTGGTACTTATTCACTGGTCAACTAGTTATATTTTTGTTGAGTACTTAAAAATATAATTGTGAATAAATGTATTGATTAGAGATGTTGAACATGCTCTTGACATAGTAGTCATATGAGAGATTAGAGATGTTCATATTGAAATAAATTATTTAATCTGGGATAAAAGCAAGTTATTGATATCTCAGATTCGTTCTATAGAGCAGCTAAGTTAAGTGTAACAACTTTCTTAGCAGTAATTGCTCAGTATACTTGCTGTCGTACGAACCATTTTCCCTGAAGTGTGAATAGAATGTTCTTATATGGTCTTTATGACTAGATGTTCATTATAGATTGACTTGGATAAGTGGGAGATGTTGGAGTTAGGAAGGTGAGAAGGTGTCCCTTCCCCTTTCTCTTCCAATCCACTCAACTTCCTCCATTAATGGAGGAAGACGAAGAGACCGCTTGCTTCCACAATAGAGGCTAGGTCAATAGAGAGTGACGGTGATCGAAGGTAGGCAAGAGGGGAGTAAATTGCCCCTAAAAATAGAAAACTCTATCTTTTGTTTCATCTTAAACAAAGATGTTTGTTAGTTAACGCAAATAATAAATAACATTAAAAATATAGCAAACATAAAAGAAAGAGGCAGTCGAAATTTTACTTGGTTTGCAATCAGGGAGATTGCTAATCTAAGGCAGAATATAGCTCGTATCTCCTGAATAAACCCCTTCGGGCGGAGAAGCCTCTTACACAAGAAAAGCTCGATAAAGGAAATAAAAACTATACAGAACTTGTTTGCTAATGCTTAAGATGAATGAGTGAATTAAAACAGAGTTCTAGGGGCCTATTTATAGCTCCGGACAAACTTATCCGTTAGTTGATGTGGTAGTACTGGGGTGCACAAGTGCTCTAGTGCGCCTGACACGTGACCTTAGAGTTATCCACAGCGTAATGATCGCAAATGGCTAGCATTGTTGATAAAACAGCCTCTCGGGCACCTGTATGCATAGAAGCGCTCGAGACCCCAAGCGCTCGTATGCATATGGGCGCCTGAGACTGGTTTAGGTTAGTAGCTGCTGACCAGTTTTCAGCGTGATTTCTGGTCTTCTTGGGTGATTTCTGGCCAACCGGAGTTATGCTCACCCAAACCAAATGCCGACTTTTCGCCCCTCGAGCGTCCTTCCTTCTGGCTTCTCGTCCCTCGGACATCGCGCACGTCCTTCTCTCTCCACCGGTATACTCTTCTGTAGCTTCCGCGCCCCTCGGATGCACCGAGCTCGTCGGCTCACTTCCCCATGCAATCCTTCTCATCCACTGCGTCTTACGCTCGACTTCCTTCGCTCGTAAGTTCCTGCACACTTAGACAGAGGGATTAAAAATACTAGGATCTAACTTAAATTGGTTGGCCACATCAAAACCAACCTGGGGTACTTATAATCTCCCACTTTTTTATATGCATCAACCCGAGTTAAATTAGGGGAAACAAACATAAACAAAATATGAATTAATATATAACAATGTAAGCACTTGAAATATTTTTTAAAAAATTAGTGTCTACCCCTTAACTGC
The DNA here is from genome assembly GCA_024364735.1 of Boesenbergia rotunda. NCBI lineage: Eukaryota > Viridiplantae > Streptophyta > Magnoliopsida > Zingiberales > Zingiberaceae > Boesenbergia > Boesenbergia rotunda. The sequence goes on along the minus strand of JAGFNQ010001788.1, from coordinate 173,761 downwards.
CTTAACTGCCTACCCCTTAGCTTAATATTCTCCCCCTTTGATCACATCAAAAAAAGAACTTAAAAGGTTAAATGAAACATATTAAATTTTTAACACAATAAATAGTATATAGAAAATCTAAGTTTTCAAAATTTGCTTAATTTTTTTTTTTAAATGTTAGATCTAATTATGAAAATAATTTTCAAAAATTTATTTTTATTCGAAAATTTATCAATTTTATAAAAGTTAAAATTTCAACGATTTATTTCCAACAAAATAACTTATTAAAGTGAAAATAATTTTCTAAATTTTTGTAACTAGAAAATATTTTCAAATAGAAAAATCATGTTAAATTTTTATTTGTAAAAAAATTTCTATAGATGGAACAATGCAAATTTTAAAAAAAAATTACAGTTAACAAAAAAATATTTAACAAGATAAGACATTAATTACTAAAATAATGTTAATCTCTATTTCAAAAAAAACTATTAGTTTAAGACGTATTTAGGAATCCAATATAAATTATTACCAACATGATTTATCAGAAACTTAGATGGAATATATGATTTAGGAATTTTTACAATTTGACCCCTATGGAATCTGAAATACCAATTAAGTTTACCATAATATCTAATTTTTGAATTTCTAGAACAGTATGAACATGCATAGTTATTTTGCAATTTCTCAATTTGAACTTTTCAATTTTCATTTTCACATTTTAACTTATCATACATTTCTAATGGGCATGATGAAGATAATTTTCTTTTTAATTCTATATTTTTATTTTTTAGTTTACACATGGATTTTGTTATTTGTTTAATACCAAAATATAATTAGTCAGGAGGTAGAAGACATACCTCACTTACCATATCTTTTCTGAAATTCGAAGCTCCCCTTCGTTGCTATTGTCTTCTGTCGTGCCTCTACCTTCATCGATGCTCTCATCTTCTTGGTATGAAGTCATCAGGGTAAGTCCATCGTGTTCTCAAGATCTGAGTCTTCGATGAAGATTTGTCCCATGTCGCCTTTAGGCTGTGAGTTTTTGCCTTTAGTGCCCTTTTTTCTTTGTTCTTCCCTTTAGGGTACTTTTTTCTTCACATGTCCTTCTTCGTTGTAGTTGTAGCAGCGGATTTTTCTTTGCCTCTTACCCTGCACCTTATTAAATTGTTTAGTTTTAAAATATTTAGACAACTTTCTTACCATATAGGCTGTGTTTTCATCATTTTCTGAATACTCCTCCTCATGTTGGATCATTCTCGTGCTTAGTGCGATGTTGTCTGTTTTTCTTACATTTTCAACACATCGAGACTCGTGAAGTTCTAAAGTACAAAATAACTTTTCTATAGTACTTATCTCTAAGTTCTGGGAGATATAATAAGAATCTATTATAGACGTCCACTCCAGGGTTCTTGGAATTGCATTTAACGCATACCTTTGAGCATCTCAGTTAGTTATTGTTTCCCCGAGATTCGTGAGTTCAGTGATCAATTCTTTTATCTTCGCGTGCAGCTATGCCACCGTCTCTCCTTCTTCCTTCCAGAGGTTGGTGAGTTGGTTTCGAAGGATGTTTCATCGTGCCAACTTTGCTTTTGAGGTTCCTTTGTCTCTACAAAAATATCAAGCAATAGCGACAGACGTTTTTAATAGTCCGTCGCAAGTGGCGACGGTTATATAGTATCCGTCGCCAAAGTTGTGCGGCAAGTCAAAATGCTGAATATAGCGACGGACATGGTCAACACCCGTCGCTAGTGCGACGGATAATATAAATTATCCGTCGCTAGTTGTAAGCGATGGGTCAAACCCCCTCAGTATAGCGACGGAATTGGTCAACGTCGACGCTAATCAGCGACGGACAAGTTAATCCGTTGCAATATTTCGTAAAAAGCGCGACGGCCCGCTTCCCCCGCGGCCACGCGAACCCTAGTGACGGTCGATCTCCCAGCGATTCTCCTCCGGCGATTCTCCGTCGATTCTCCTCCAGCGATTCTCCGTCGATTCTCCTCCGGCGAACCCTTCTCCGATCCCAGGTACGCTAGCTAAGCTCTATTTGCCATATTAACTCCTTTTGTTTGTGCTAACGCGGCGCCGTCGTCTTCTCCGGCCAGCCACGGCTCTTGGCACGATCGCGCGCGACCTCCCGCGGCCGCGCGCGGCCTCCCGTGGCCTCGCGCGGCCAGGCGCGGCCTCGCATTTGCAAGCGTCTCCTGCTACCGGTCGCGGGCCAGTGCGGTCGGGCGCCGCCTGCTGCGGCCGACCGACGGCTCCTGCGGCCGACATCCCCTGCTGCGGCCGACACCCATTAATGGGTTTAATTAGGGTTTTAGGTGTAATTAATTGAATTAATTAGATTAATTCAATTAATTTGATTAATTCAATAATTAATCAGTTATTTAATTAGTTAAATTATCATTTAATTATTTTAGATAATAATTTCCTTTGTTAAATCATAAATTGTGTAATTAATTGATCAAATGTTTGATTTATTTTAGGTTAATTGTGTGGTTAATTAGAATAATTAGATGATTAATTGTTTGTTTAATTAGATTAATTGATTTATTAATTAGATCTTGTTTGATTAATGTTAAATTAACTGTTTGAATAATTAGATTAATTTGTTGATTAATTCTTTAATTACTTAGAATAATTGATTCATTGTTTATATCATGTTTGATTAATTAGATGTATTTTGTAGTATAGCATCAATATCAAATTTTAATATGGATCATAATATGTGTGGTTTGATTAAATTGTCTTATCTGAATTCAGATACAATGTATCCGAACAAGACATGGATATATAATAGGTTAGACAATGGATTTATCCGTGATGAATTTTTTGATGGAGTGGAAGAATTTGTTAACTTTGCAAAGTATCATCCTGAGTGTTTGAATGGCACAGAGTTGAAGTGTCTATGTAATCAACGCAAATGTAGAAATACAGCTTTCCGTGATGAAGATACAGTGAAAACTCATATCGCCAGGTATGGGTTTGTTCCAGATTAATACAACTGGTATTGTCATGGAGAGCCATATGTATATGAATTTGGTGGACCTTCTGTTGCATCATCATCGAACTCAATTGGACCAGAGACATCATATAACCCTGCTGATGCAATGCAATCAATGGTTCTCGATGCAATGAATGCTTTTGATCAATCAAATGTAGAACAAGTACCTACTTCTGATGTTCAGAAAATGTATAACATGTTAAAAGCTAGTGAAAGAGAATTATGGGAAGGTATTCCTTCTGGCTATTCTCAATTATCTGCTACTGCAAGATTATTGAATATGAAGGCAGAACATCATTTCTCAGAATGATGTTATGATGACATATGTCAACTTATGTCAGAGTTGCTTCCAACTGATAACTGCATGACTGATAGTTTCTACAACACTAAAAAACTAATCAGAGACTTGGGTTTGCCAGTTGAGAAGACACATTGTTGTGTCAATAATTGCATGATCTTTTGGAACCAAGATAGTGAATTGATGGAATGCAAAATCTGTAACTATCGTCGTTACAAGCATGGTGCTCGCATGGTAAATCAGAAGAAGAAGAAAAATATTCCTTACAAAGTCATGTATTATTTTCCTTTGACTGCTAGACTCCAACACTTGTATGCATCAGCAACAACAGAAAGTCATATGATCTGGCATCAAAACCATGGACATGATAGAGACATTATGTGTCATCCTTGTGATTCCCCTGCATGGAAACATTTAGATTCAACATTTTCTTCCTTTGCTATGGAACCACGTAATGTCAGACTTAGACTTTCTGCAGATGGATTTCAGCCATTTGGAAGTTATGGACAACAATATTCATCGTGACCTGTTATCTTAACACCATACAATTTACCACCATGGATGTGCATGAAAGATGAATTCATGTTTCTTACTGTTTTAATTCCAGGTCCTCAAAATCCAAAAGGGCACATAGATGTTTTTTTTGCAACCTTTGATAGCTGAGCTGAATTATTTATGGAATATAGGTTCAGAGACGTATGACATTGCTACAAAGTCAAACTTTTTAATGCATGCAGCATTGTTATGGACTATTAGTGATTTTCCTGCTTACTCAATGTTATCAGGATGGAGCACAGCTGGAAAGTTAGCATGTCCACATTGTATGAGTCAGTCAGATGCATTTTCTTTGCCCTGCAGTGGCAAGATTTCTTGGTTTGATAATCATCGGAAATTTTTACCTCTTGATCATCCGTTCAGAAGAAATAAGAAATTTTTCAAAAGGAATGAAGTAGTTAGGAAGCTACCTCCAGTTGGGATGTCAGGCGAAGAAGTGTTAAATGAAATTGATAGCTATGGATTTCTACCAGTATATATCTCTTAAACTGTGAAAATGTCAAACCATACCTAAGGTATTATCTCTTGTTGTAATGAAATTAATATCAAATAATATAATCAAATTTCTGGTATGATATCAAATGAACTTATATGTCAGGTTATACCAACAACAGTTGTACATCCAAAATCCATCGATAAGTGCAAACGAGGTAGATCGAAAGATAGAAGAAGAATTTACATTTTGGTTTCAAATATATGTAAGTGAGTTAATATGCATTTTTTTTAAAAATTCTTGATTACTTATTAATCTAATTTGATCACCCACCACTATTATAGGTCAATGATGCCAGAATTTCAAATGTAGAAGACGAAAGAATTAAAAATCTCGCATTTGGACCTCTTCGTACTGTGACAGTCTACTCAGGTTATTACGTGAATAGCGACGGAATCCGCCCGTTGCTATTGCTGGTTATTTTTGTAGTGTGTGCAATTCTAAGAATTTTTCCCAGAGGTCTTTCGCTGATGCGTAGGTCCTAATTCGATTGACTTCTTGTGACGATAGAATGGTTTGCAGATGAAATTCTGCTTTTTCGTTTGCTACGAAGTCTGCCTATTCCTTCTTTGTCCAAAGGTTTCCATCTTTGGGTTTGTCATCGACATCTTTGGGAACTGCAAAACTATTTTTCATGATTATCAATAAATCGAAATCTGTTTTGAAAAATATATGCATCTTGTGTTTCCAATTCGCAAACACCCCCTCGAACATTGGCGGGTAGATGACTGGTCCGACCATTTTGTAGATTGTTTCAGACGGCGGATAGTCCTTTAGGAGTGTCCTTGCTCTGATACCAATTGACGGTGATCGAAGGTCGGCAAGAGGGACATGAATGCCCCTGAAAATAGAAAACTCTATCTTTTATTTCATCTTAAACAAAGATGCTTGTTAGTTAACACAAATAATAAATAATATTAAAAATATAGCAAACATAAAAGAAAGTGGCAATCAAAATTTTACTTGGTTTGTAACCAAGGAGGTTGCTAATCCAAGGCAGAATATAACTCGTATCTCCTGAATAAACTTCTTCGGATAAAGAAACCTCTTACACAAGAAAAAGCTCAGAAAAGAAAATGAAAACTATACAAAACTTGTTTGATAATGCTTAAGATGAATGAGTGAATTGAAACTGAGTTTTAGGGGTCTATTTATATCCCCGGACAAACTTATCCATTTGCTAACGTGGCAGTACTGGGGCACCCGAGCGCTCTAGGGTGCATGATGTTGAGGCAATCTATGGTCCGGAGTGACCATGAGTTTTGATGTTTGGGCAAAGGGTTTAAGTTAGGTTTACCCTTGTGATCTAATATGTGTATTTGAGTGTGCAGGATTGCAGGTTACACATATTGACTTGGCTGGACGGCTTCGGTACGATGAAGGATGGCATGGAGACAAGCTGGAGGCTTGTGTCCACCCGAGGGACCTTGGTATAGCAGGGATGTGATGGATCGTCTTTGGCGTGCTAGAGGGGGGTGAATAGCACTTTTTCGTTGTTTTGATCTCTACAAAGTCGTTAGCGCAGTGGAAACAATAATATGCAAAGTAAATAAGAAATAAACAATGCTAACAACCTGATTTACTTGGTATCCACCCCGGTTAGGTGACTAATCCAAGAATCCTTCAGTGGATCAACCCCCGGACAACCTCCGGCTAGATCTGTCGCTCCTTGTGGGTGGAGAAACCTCGCCACAACACTTCGGACGCTCTCTGATCACAATAGACTACTAACCCACTTTATCCAAGCGAGTTTCATCCAGCGAGTTAGTAGGAAACGAGCCCCTTTAAATAGGGCTCGAATCTGAAATAGTCGCTACCAGTCGACTAGTCCCACTCAGATCCGACCGTTACAGCACAACATTCGAATCTGACAGCCTGTTTCAGCCTATGCCAGTCGACTGCCCATGGGCCAGTCGACTGGTACACACCTAAGCCTAGGGTTTCACTCCTGAGTACAATTCACTCCGCACTCAAACCCTCCCGGCTTAGCCCCTGAGTACACACACCCATACTCAGACCCTTACAACTCAGTTGACTCTTCACCAGCAGTCTTGACTGTTGCCTTCACGCCCTCTTCATCTTTGGCCCTCGTCCCTCGGATGCGCACGCAAGCCTCCAGCTTGCCTCCATGCCACCCTTCAAGTACGCCTCGAAGCCCGCGTCCCTCGGCTCATCATTTCTGCTATCCAACGGTCCCTCGGATGCGCACGCAAACCTCCAGCTTACCTCCATGCCATCCTTCACCTGAAGACATCAACCAAGTCCATGTGTACCTGTACACCTGCATACTCATGTACACATATGAGAATAACTCAAATCCTAACTTAACCATATTGCTCATACATCAAAATATCATGATCTTCCAGATCATCTCAAGGCCGATTGCCCCAACAGGATGATGAGCCGAGGGGCGCAGATTTCGAGGCATGCGTAAAGGATGACATGGAGATAAGTTGGAGGCTTGTGTACATCCGAGGGATGGGAGCCGAAGACGAAGAGGGCGCGAAGGCAATAGTCAAGGTTGCTTGTGAAGAGTCAGCTAAGTCATAAAGGGGCGAGAGCCGAGGGAGGAGGACTCCAAGGGCAAGCGGGGAAGTGGACTTCAAAGGGCACACATGAAGGGTGGCATGGAGGCAAGTCAAAGAAAGGCTTGTGTGCGCATCCGAGGGACGATAGCCGGTGGAAGAGGACTTCAAGGGGTAAGCCAAGGGAGTGTACCTGAAGGCACGCATGGAGGAGGGTCGTTGGAGTGAGGAAGAGTGTTTGTATCAGCTGGGCAGTCGATTGGTGATATAACAGTCGACTGCCAACACAAACAGAAACTCACAGAATGTAATCGACCCGAGACCAGTCGACTGCCCTGGGAGCAGTCGACTGGTGAACCCAAAAACTAGCCGTTGTGAGAGCCGTTGGCTGGCTAGTTAAGTGGGACCAGTCGACTGGTGGCGAGTTGTCAGCCTTTAGTTCTATTTAAGAGGAATTCGTGTTGGCTGAGATTCTTGATGAATTTTGGCTTTGGTTAGAAGCCAAATAGTAGTCTTAGAGCTCAGAGGTGTACTCAAGGTTGTGGCTGTTGGTGCAATTTGCACTAATAGTTAAACCTGAGTTTTGATGAATGACAAATAGGTTAAAGTTAGACTTGCTTTTGGTTTTGACCTCTTTACTAAGTGTGCAGGGTTGAAAGACTTAGGACCTGACACCAGGCTGAAGTCCAGGGTGGTTGAGTCCTGGCGGGAAGTCCAGGGTGGTTGAGTCCTGGCGAGAAGTCCAGTTGGGTTCACGGGGCCTGACAACTGGCTGAAGCCCAAGTTGGTTGAAACTTGGCAAAAAGACCAGGGTGGTTGAGCCCTGGCAGGAAGACCTGGTGGGTTAAGAAGTTGAGTAGAGCTGCACAAGGTAAGTGAGGTAAGTCACTGGAGGAGCGAACCAGTGAGGACGGGTCCTATTTTAGGACTGTAGGCGCGGTCCAACTTAGGCCCATTTTGGTGACCTCGGTTGAGTCCTGGTTAGATCCTTATCCAGGTTTGGACGGGGTCTAATTAACTCTAAATGCATTAACTCTATTTTACAAAATTTATTTAATTAGATTCTAAATGCATTAACTCTATTTTACAGAATTTATTTAATTAGATTCTAAATGCATTAACTCTATTTTACAGAATTTATTTAATTAGAATTTTGTAGTTGAATTTTATAAAATTATTCCTTATCTAAAGCCTTGGTGGAGGATAAATTATCATTTAAATTATTCGTATTTCCTTCTTTTTAGAGAATAAAATTATTCCTACTAATGCTTAAAATTCTCACGTAAAGCTTAGCTGGAAGGATAAAATCTCCTTTTAAATTATTAATAAAATAGTAAGAGGATAAAACCTCTCGGTTAACTTTTCAATATTCTGTATTTATATTTTATTTAAATTATTTTCTTAATTGAAGCAAAGGATAGAAACATTATCTTTTTTTTTAATTATTTTATCTTGTTGATGGATAAAATTTGAGCTGAGAAGATCATGCATCGAGGCACTATAAATAGAAGCAAGCAAGCCCTCTAACACATAAGAAAATTTGATTCTGGTTCAAGCTTTGGCGCTCTCTTGCTTCCACGCTCCTCTGCTGCGGTTTGTGCTTTGACTCGACGCTGTCCGACCGCTGCTGGAAGATCGCTCCCAACACCCAAGCTGCTTCAGATAAATCTAAGTGTTGGGTAACGAATTTTTTCTGCACTTAAATTATTTAAGGGGGAAGTGTAGGGCTGTTACACTTCCGCCCAATCTTGTATTCGAATCACTCTATCGGTAGTTTGTCGATAGAGGTTTTTAGTGGATTGCCCACAGGAAAGGTTCAAGGAACCTGGGCATTCGAGTAGGAGTCGGCGAAGGCTCCGAACGAAGTAAAACTCCTCGTGTAATTTTTTTTTATTTTTCGCTTTCGCATTTCGTTTTAATTTTTCCGCTGCGCACGTTATAAAAAGCATCGTACAATTTTCTATCGACTCTGATTTTATAATGAAGATTTTAAAAGTCACGTGATTCACCCCCCCCTCTCACGTGCATCGGTCCTACAAGTGGTATCAGAGCCAAGTTCGCTCTGTATCGGTGCAACCACCATAAGAGCCGGGGGAAATCCAATTCTTTTTCGTTTGTTTTTGTGTTTTCGCTGCACGATCTAAATTAGGTATTGTTGCCTAAATTTAGATATTTTCTATCGATTTTACTCGAATTTGGGCAACACCATTTCGAGTCATTTTTTGTTTTTTTCTTCTCCTTTTCCTACCACACTACTAATCCAAGACCTAGTCTTGGAACAAGTGTTTTTGTTGTTGTCTATTTCAGATGGCTCAAGGTGAAGGATATAGTACTGCCCGTCCTCCGCTCTTCAATGGGGAAGACTTCCCTTACTGGAAACGAAGAATGGAGGTGTACCTAAAGACTGATATGGATCAATGGTTCGCGGTGCAATCTGGCTACGAACCACCAATGGACGAGGGAAACAATGCACTACTGAAGCATGGCAGATGGAACCTAGAAATGAAGAAAAGGGCTCAGATTGAGTTCAAAGCACAGAACACACTCCAATGCGGACTAACCAAAGAGGAATTGAACCGTATCGGCCCAACTGAATCTGCCAAAGAGCTTTGGGACAAACTGATTGAACTGCATGAAGGCACCTCAGATGCGAAGGTAACAAAAAGAGATTTGTTATTGAATAAATTATTTAACATAAAAATGCAGGAAGGTGAGTCTGCAAGCCAACTCCACGCCCGGATCAAGGACATACTAAATGGACTCCACCTCATTGGGCACAAACAAGAAAATAGAGATATTATAAGGTATGCACTAAATGCCTTTCCTAGAAACTCTTTATGGGCATCCATCATAGATGCTTATAAAATTTTTAGGAATCTTTCCAAAATAAATTTAGATGAACTATTCTGTGAATTAGAACTGCACGAACAAACTAACGCCAAGGCCGAGAAAGGATTTGCTTTGTTTGCAGGTTCTTCAAAAGAAGTCAAGTCGAAGAAGAAAATTCAAGAATCAGAAGAAGAGTCAGACTCAGACTTAGATGACGAGGAACAAATGGTTAACTTAGTAAGAAAAGTCCTCGCCAAAAAGAAAAGCAAATTCTCGAAAAGAGATTTCCAAAAGATAATGAAGCCAACCAGTTATGGAGACAAAAGAAAAATAACCTGCTTCGGTTGCAACAGAAAAGGACACTTCAAACATGAATGTCCCTACAAAACGGAGGACCAATCAAAGAAAAGCAAGAAGAAGAAGGCTCTTCAAGCCACCTGGGACGAGAGTTCGGATGACTCTGACTATGAACCACCAAAGAAGACAAGCTACCTCGCGCTAATGGCAACTGGACCCGGGTCAGACTCGGAGCACGACGAAGATTCCGAATACGAGTCGAGTCAAGAGATCAGACTCTTTTCGGACGACTCGACTAAGGTATATTTAGATTCAGTTAATGAAATTTTTTTTAAGATTATTTCCATTTTAAATAAAAAATTACTTGCATCTGAATCTAGGAATGACCAGCTCCTTAAGGAAAATCAAGACCTTAAGGAGCAATTAATTAATACCAGAACATTAACTGAACAAACTCAAAATCAAAAGACAATTGAGCTTGAAACTGAAAACTCCACTCTAAAGGGCGAAGTCCTAAAACTTAAGGATCTACTAGCAACTTTCACAACCCGATCCAAGAACCTTGACCTCATTCTTGGATCACAAAAGGGCATGTACAATAAATCTGGGATAAGATATAAATCAGGATCAGCCCAAAGATCCTTTATCTCCTTTATCCACCCCCGCAAAAATCAACGAAAAGCGTGGGTTCCGAAAGCTTACCTAACAAAGTAAGTAGGTCAGAATCAACTTTATGTCCCAAAAAGGGACATCCACTACATTGACCCTAGACACCCAGTCTACAATTTAGGGGGAAGCTCCAAATTAGTTGGCACCTCAAAGTCACCCTTTACCCGTCTGGGTACCTAGGACTAGTTTCAAAAGTTAGTCTGACACTTGACCTACTCAGTACCAGGGTAGGGCGAGCTGATAGTACGTTAGGGAAGCTGATCTAAGGAGTCAGGTAGGGGAAGGCGTCCTCTATTTGGTCTTCTTAGCCCAGTGGAACTAGCCGAAGCTACCTCGCCACATCCTAGACTAGTTAGACCAAGGAGTTTCAATAGGTAGGTTAAAAGTACAACTTCCTTAAGCGGTTTTGCCTAGAAAGTGGTTGTTGATCCAATAAGGCTTCGGCCAAAGAAGACCTCCGTGCCTCGCCACGGCCTGGAAACCAATTATGGAAGTATACTTTTAAACTGCTTCTTGTCAAACCTGAATCTAACAAAAGGTCAGATTAACTTTTATAAATCAAACTCAAACTTATCTCACACAAATCATAGGATCCCTTTGATTGACAACTTAGATCAAGTGAGATGAATAAAGACAATTAAAATCAAATTCAAAATTAAAATTAACAAAATCAAAATTCAAAATTCAAATTAACAAAATCAAATTTCAAAATTCAAATTAACAAAATCAAATTTCAAAATTCAAATTAACAAAATCAAATTTCAAAATTCAAATTAACGAAATCAAATTTCAAAATTCAAATTAACGAAATCAAATTTCAAAATTCAAATTAACGAAATCAAATTTCAAAATTCAAATTAACAAAATCAAATTTCAAAATTCAAATTAACAAAATCAAATTTCAAAATTCAAATTAACAAAATCAAATTTCAAAATTCAAATTAACAAATTCAAAATTCAAAATTCAAAATTCAAATTAACAAATTCAAAATTCAAAATTCAAAATTCAAAATTCAAAATTCAAAATTCAAACTAACAAAATCAAAGTTCAAAATTCAAATTAACGAATTCAAAATTCAAAATTCAAATTAACAAATTCAAAATTCAAATTAACAAAATCAAAATTAATAAAATTCAAATTAATTCAAAATTCAAATTCAAAACTTAATAAAATTCAAAATTAATAAAATTCAAATTCAAAAATTCATAAAATTCAAATTCAAAATTCAAATTCAAAAATTCATAAAATTCAAATTCAAAATTTAAATTCAAAAATTAATAAAATTCAAAATTCAAATTCAAGTTTTAAATTCTTTAGGATGTTTAAAATTTTCTTAAATTTTTTTAAAAAAAAAATTCAAAAACTTAACCTAAGTTCTAAATCTTTTACTTAACTGTAGGTAAATAAATGGATTATTGACAGTGGGTGCTCCAGACACATGACTGGGGATCCCACCAAATTTACAGAACTCAAGTACAAAAGACTAGGGACCGTTGCTTTTGGAAATAACGGTAAACTTAAGGTAATTGGCCTAGGTAATATTGAACTTGAGTCTGATTTTATAATTACAAATGTATTACTTGTTGAAAATTTTCACTTCAATTTACTGAGTATTAGCCAATTGTGTGACACTGGTAATAAGGTTAGGTTCCTATCCAATGAATGTCTGATCAAACACAATGAAAACCCAATTCACCACTCTAGGACCAAACATATAGAAATTAAGCACCATTTTGTTAGAGATCATGTCAATAAAGGGGAAATAGAACTTAATCATGTTGAATCCAAATCTAACCTAGCTGACATATTCACTAAACCACTTCCTGAATCCGAATTTAGCAATTTAAGAAGGTTTATAGGAATGTGTGTTGTAGACTAGGATTGACCTAATCACTTTTACTCAACTCACAAATTCTGTTTGACACATAGCTTGAGTTAGAGTTAATTTTTGTACTTGCATTTTTTGTACTCTCTAAAATGTGTATTTTTTAAACTTGATTTTCAAAATTGACCTTGATTTTCACACTTAATTTTAAAAAAAAAATTTGATTTCAAACTTGACTTTCGAGACTGGTGGACTTAGCCTAAGTTTGACCCCCCCTAGAGATGCATGTTCCTATAGATTTAGAGGCCGCATCTCACAAAGCACATTAGGTATAACATGTTTGTGTATGCTAAAACTTAGAACGGGGTGAGATGCATAGGGTATTGCCTGGACTTCAGAATGCTTAAACCTGTGCATCGTAGCAAGTCTGGGCGTTAAATACCAACTTCATATTGATCAAGTCAAGTTGTCTTTTTGTAAAGCTAAGCTAGACACTAGTACTTGACTTGACTAACCTAGTGAAAACTACTATCCTATAGATAGTTAGCTAGTAACTACGGTTAGACATTCAAAATGGGCTAAACTTTCTTACTTGGTTCAAGGGGAGCTTGAGTTTATATTTTGTATTCTAACTCTCAAAAATGTTTAGTGAAAACTGTTTTAGAAAATATCTTCTTTAATTGAACAAGGATTTAAAAAAAAAATTATCTTGAAATTTCCTTTAACATTTATGCTCTCAGATTGTTTGTGTTAAATTAAGAATTTGACTTACCCCTCTGAATCAGTTCAGAAACTTAGTATGCTTGTTAAGCATTTTTTTCCCCCAAATACTTAAAGTATTTTTTACTTGGCTGGCATATTACTTGATTGCTTGTTTTATTTCTGATGATTGCGCACTTATTATTTCTTTGTTTTGATGAATGCCAAAGGGGGAGGGTTTAAGGGTTGAGTTAGAAAATTAAAAATTTCTGATCTTAGAGCATGTCATTTGCATATTATTCTTGGACTCATTGCTTTATCTGGTATTTTCTAACTTTAACCCAGGTTGTCATTGCATCAAAAAGGGGGAGATTGTTGGTGTAATTTGCACTAATAGTTAAACCTGAGTTTTGATGAATGACAAATAGGTTAAAGTTAGACTTGCTTTTGGTTTTGACCTCTTTACTAAGTGTGCAGGGTTGAAAGACTTAGGACCTGACACCAGGCTGAAGTCCAGGGTGGTTGAGTCCTGGCGAGAAGTCCAGTTGGGTTCACGGGGCCTGACAACTGGCTGAAGCCCAAGTTGGTTGAAACTTGGCAAAAAGACCAGGGTGGTTGAGCCCTGGCAGGAAGACCTGGTGGGTTAAGAAGTTGAGTAGGGCTGCACAAGGTAAGTGAGGTAAGTCACTAGAGGAGCGAACCAGTGAGGACGGGTCCTATTTTAGGACTGTATGCGTGGTCCAACTTAGGCCCATTTTGGTGACCTCGGTTGAGTCCTGGTTAGATCCTTATCCAGGTTTGGGTGGGGTCTAATTAACTCTAAATGCATTAACTCTATTTTACAAAATTTATTTAATTAGATTCTAAATGCATTACCTCTATTTTACAGAATTTATTTAATTAGATTCTAAATGCATTAACTCTATTTTACAAAATTTATTTAATTAGATTCTAAATGCATTAACTCTATTTTACAGAATTTATTTAATTAGAATTTTGTAGTTGAATTTTATAAAATTATTCCTTATCTAAAGCCTTGGTGGAGGATAAATTATCATTTAAATTATTCGTATTTCCTTCTTTTTAGAGAATAAAATTATTCCTACTAATGCTTAAAATTCTCACGTAAAGCTTAGCTGGAAGGATAAAATCTCCTTTTAAATTATTAATAAAATAGTAAGAGGATAAAACCTCTCGGTTAACTTTTCAATATTCTGTATTTATATTTTATTTAAATTATTTTCTTAATTGAAGCAAAGGATAGAAACATTATCTTTTTTTTTTAATTATTTTATCTTGTTGATGGATAAAATTTGAGCTGAGAAGATCATGCATCGAGGCACTATAAATAGAAGCAAGCAAGCCCTCTAACACATAAGAAAATTTGATTCTGGTTCAAGCTTTGGCGCTCTCTTGCTTCCACGCTCCTCTGCTGCGGTTTGTGCTTTGACTCGACGCTGTCCGACCGCTGCTGGAAGATCGCTCCCAACACCCAAGCTGCTTCAGATAAATCTAAGTGTTGGGTAACGAATTTTTTCTGCACTTAAATTATTTAAGGGGGAAGTGTAGGGCTGTTACACTTCCGCCCAATCTTGTATTCGAATCACTCTATCGGTAGTTTGTCGGTAGAGGTTTTTAGTGGATTGCCCACAGGAAAGGTTCAAGGAACCTGGGCATTCGAGTAGGAGTCGGCGAAGGCTCTGAACGAAGTAAAACTCCTCGTGTAATTTTTTTTATTTTTCGCTTTCGCATTTCGTTTTAATTTTTCCGCTGCGCACGTTATAAAAAGCATTGTACAATTTTCTATCGACTCTGATTTTATAACGAAGATTTTAAAAGTCACGTGATTCACCCCCCCCCCCTCTCACGTGCATCGGTCCTACAGTGGCGAGGTTTCTCCACCCACAAGGAGCTACGCGAGTTAGCCGGAGGGCATCCGGGGAGTGATCCGCCGAAGGATCAAGGGATCATCCACCTCACGGACTGTCATGGAGTAGGAGTCTTCATCTCCGAACCACATAAATAAGTTTGTTAGCGTGTGTTTGTTTTCATTGTTATTATTTCCGCTTGCGTACTAACACTTGTAGGAAGAACAAACCGAAATTGCTATTCGCCCCCCCCCTCTAGCAAGGCGTATCGATCTAACAACTAACACGTGGTCTGAGAGTTATCCGCAGCGTAATGATCGAATATGCCTAGCTTTGTTGATAAAACAGCCTCTCGGGCGCTTGTATGCACAGGGGCGCCTAGTGCTCGGACGCCCATATGCATACGGGTGCCCAAGACTGGTTTAGGTCAGCAGCTGCTGATCAGTCTCCAGCGTGATTTCTGGTCTTTTTGGGTGATTTCTGGCCAACTGGAGTTAGGCTCACCCAAACCCGACTCCGGCCTTTCGCCCCTCGAGCATCCTTTCTTCTGGCTTCTCGTCCCTCGTGTTGGTGCAATCAACCCAAGGTTGATCAGATAGATCATGGGTTTTGATGTATGTGTCAATATAATTATGTTAGGTTTTCATGTGGATTTGATGTGTGTATTTGAGTCTTACAGGACTTATTGAATCAAACATGAGGATTAATGGAGTAAAGCATTCGAGGGACAAAAGCCGAGGAAGAGGACTTCAAGGGTAAGCCGAGGAAGTAGACCTCAACGACATACGCGAAGAATGGCATGGAGACAAGTCGCAGGCTTGTGTGCGCATCCAAGGGATGAGAGCCAAAGGAAGAGAACTTTAAGGGGTAAGTTAAGGAAGTGGACCTCAAGGCATACTCGAAGGGTAAACTCCGGAGAGGTTGAGAGTGCATTTGTAAGTAGGGCAGTCGACTGGTAAGGGAACCAGTCAACTGGCACTACTGAGAACGCACTATAGCAGTCGACTGGTATGAACACTAGTCGACTCATCTTTCTGTAAGGTCGAACAACCGAAAGCAGTCGACTGGTCTCCAGAGCAGTCAACTGGTCTGTTCGAAATAGAGTCGTTGGCTGGACATCAGTCAACTGGCCCTGAGGGCAGTCGACTGGTGTCGGGGCTGAGTTGTTTGTTAACAACTCTCTCCACTATTTAAAGGGGAGCTTGAGACTTGAGATAGGTTAGCTCTTTATTGTGATATCTTTACTCAAGTGCTCATGTACTCAAGCTCCAAGTGCTCATCTTCCTCCCAAACCCTAGCTCATTCTTGTAAGGAGGAAGTAGATTTGTGAGAGGTGGTTCTCCACCAAGAGGAGAAAGATTTAGCTGGAGATTGTCGGGGCATGATCCACCGAAGGATCAAGGGTTCATCCATCTCAAGGACATGTCGTGGAGTAGGAGCAAGCAATCTCCGAAGCACGTAATCGGTAAGGTGTTAGCATTGTATTAATTGATAGATTAAGTTTCCGCTTGTGCTAACAATTGTAGGAAGAGATTTACTTGGGGTGACTGAGCTATTCCCCCTCCCCTATAGCCGTGTCATCGGTTCCAGCACCTCAGACGTTGCGCACGTCCTTCTCGCTCCACCGGCGTACTTTTCTGCAGCTTCCGTGTCCCTCAGATGCACCGAGCCCGTCGGCTCACTTCCCCGTGCAATCCTTCTCACCTATTGCATCTTACGCTCGACTTCCTCCGCTCCTAAATTCCTGCACACTTAAACAAAAGGATTAAAAATACCATAACCTAATTTAAATCGGTTGACCATATCAAAACCAACCTGGGTACTTATAGAGAGGGCAAGCTATGTGTGTGTCCAAGCCAATGGAGTCCATGCGAGACAAGTTGTGTGCGAAGTCTGTGCAAGTTCAAAGAGAAAGGGTTCGTCCCGTGTGTGTAAGGTCTCTATGTAAGGTTCGTCCAAGTGCAATAGAAGAGGATGATGAGTTCATCGTAAGGTGAAGAGAAGAACATTAAAGATCGAGGAATTTGGTTCAGAATATTGAAGAGTTTTTCGATTCATTCGTAATCGTTCTTCTGATGGCAAAATCCTTCTCCAATTTCTTCCCCAAACGTAGAGCACCGTAAGTATTTAGATTTATGGAATTTATTTTTATAATTTCATGCTTTAGAAATGTAACAGTGTTTTCTTTCACATTTGCTGAATTTTAAAGAATTGTAAAAAATACTTAAATTTTTATCCATCTCGAAAAAAAATTATACAACATAGAATGAAAGGAATAAGAAAAAAAAAAAAGTAGAAAGGAGTAGGATGAATGTAAAAAAATGTAATATTGTAGATATAATTATACGTATTTTTTTTTAAAAAATAAAAATTAATCATTGAATAACGGTTAATTTTTTTTTGTTTTATTGATTTTATATTTTAAAAAATCATTATCAAATTATAAAATAAACTATTTATTTTTAAATAAAAGAACGGAGAACGGGCTCTCGATATAAAGAGCCACTCTCAATGTTAACAAAAGAAGTTCATTCCACAATTCAATAATTGGAGTGATTCTTGCTCGTCTCTAGGTCTTAGTTTTTTTTTTTCAATCTCATGCCTAACAATATTCGACACAATACTAAATCTAATATGGTCAGATATCACATCAAATATGCTTTAGTAAGCTAGCTTGGGCAATTGTTTGCTCCTATCATTTGCATCGAGTTAATTGGCACTCAATATTAAAAGATGATTTGTTCATTTTCGTGGAATATTGAAGAGTTTTCCGATTCATTCATAATTGTTCTTCTGATGGCAAAGTCCTCCTCCAATTTCTTCTCCAAACGTAGAGCACCGTAAGTATTTAGATTTATAGAATTTATTTTTATAATTTCATGCTTTAGAAATGTAACAGTGTTTTCTTTCACATTTGCTGAATTTTAAAGAATTGTAAAAAATACTTAAATTTTTATCCATCTCAAAAAAAATTATACAACATAGAATGAAAGGAATAAGAAAAAAAAAAGTAGAAAGGAGTAGGATGAATGTAAAAAAATGTAATATTGTAGATATAATTATACGTATTTTTTTAAATAAAAATTAATCATTGAATAACGGTTAATTTTTTTTGTTTTATTGATTTTATATTTTAAAAAAATCATTATCAAATTATAAAATAATTTATTTATTTTTAAATAAAAGAACGGCTCTCGATATAAAGAGCCACTCTCAATGTTAACAAAAGAAGTTCATTCCACAATTCAATAATTGGAGTGATTCTTGCTCGTCTCTAGGTCTTAGTTTTTTTTTTTCAATCTCATGCCTAACAATATTCGACACAATACTAAATCTAATATGGTCAGATATCACATCAAATATGCTTTAGTAAGCTAGCTTGGGCAATTGTTTGCTCCTATTATTTGCATCGAGTTAATTGGCACTCAATACTAAAAGATGATTCGTTCGTTTTTCAACGTCTTCATCAATTCGTCTCGAGGTCAATACGAAAAAAATAAATCACGAGTACTACTAGTCCGGATGTTGTAATTAGTACGTAGAAAAAATGAACATACTAATTTTGTAAAATTTTAATCTCCAAACTTAATGGTGGCAAAGTTAATTGACATATGGTGATTATTGAGCCTATAATTGATAGGGTTTGTTTGCTGTGATTTATTCAGTCATCAAATTATTATGAAAAGAAATACGGTAAATTTGTTTTAAATCCCTAATGACAAGTTAAACTTTGTATTTGGTCCCCATTTGAGTTTTTCTTTGTGTTAACTTGCTAATGAATTGAGTATAAAAGAGTGAAAATTGAATATACATCAGTGAAAAATGAGTATAAAAGAGTGAAAAGTGAGTATAAAAGAGTGAAAATTGAGTATGCAGTTTCTTGATGTGGTGGATGCAACCTTACATACTCAATTTTCTAACTTTTATACTCAACTTTCTTCAAATAATATTCACAAAGTTGTCTTGTCAATCCCATCAGGGACTGCATGCAAATAAAAGTTTGGGTAGAGATTGCATGCAAATGTAAATTTGAAAGTGAGGAGTTTAAGAAAATTTACCAAAAAAATAAACAAATGGTTAGTTCATGCGGTTGCACTTGCACTTGCATTTAGCAAATGCTCACAGCATCACATGTATCATTGTATTTCAGTTATTTAAGATTGGTTTAGGAGAAGTAACGAGAAAAAAAGTTTTAAGAAAATTAAAATTTTTACAACATTATTTATTATATATATATATATATATATATATATATATATATATATATATATATATATATATATATATATATATATATATTCTGTTATAAATGATGGTGATGAATTGGAGTTTGTAATCTGCTGATCAATAGGTAAGACATCCTTTGTATAGTAATGATTAGTCGTTATCTTAGATATCTGTGGTTCGATTGTCAACTATAGTATATGACTCCTGGGACGTTGAATTTTTTATCAGAAAAACCTTGTTAATCATTTTGTTTAAGTAAATCTTATTCCCCTACTCAATCAGGTTAACTGCTATCGGTGAAACGGAGAGACTGACTGTTTGTGCAACGGACGGCATCTTCTGATATTGACTCGGGCAATCCGGATGTTTAATCTTATAGATCTTTCTTATTTAGTGTTGAGTTGTACCATATATGAGAGATTTTTTAGTTGCGGAAAAGTTATGCATGAACTTCTATTCAGCATGATCGCCTAAACCTGCAAGGAAAATTGGGTGGAAATTGCATTTAGGAACTCTTTTGCATTCTTTCTTGAACAAATTCTGTGTATAATTGCACATTTTAATTTGTATCTGAAATTGTTTAATTCTTCCTTCAGTGTTTCCTTTTCTCATCCTAATCATTTTCAGCCTCCTGATGGATAAATCACACCATCTGTTGGATCTGCTTGGAGACTTCAGTGTCGTTCATCTTCCTCTCCAGTTGCCTTCCGATCATCTGGGAACATGATCGGGGAAGATCAACCACAACAGTTAAGGCAGCAGCAGATAACTCAAGTGGACGGACTATTCTGCGCCGACCATCGGAAGCTCGGCCAAACCAATCCTAGAGCAGCTAGGATACTTGAGATTATTAACTCAGGTCATCCAACAAATAAGACTAATTATTTGAGATTATTAACTTAGGTCATCCAACAAATAAGATTAATTTTAATTATGTAATTTCCAATTTATATTAACCTCTGTAATCTCCGCCAACCAGATGGGATAACAGAAAGTCCAATAGTTTAAAATAAAAAAAATGATAGGGAGAGTGAAAATGAGAGAGTGAATGACGTTGTACTTTGTATGCAGCGATCTTTGACGGGTTCACCGTGCCCCCTAGGGTATAGTTTGATTCGGGACGGCGGCTAAAGGTCGCTGATGGTATCCAAGCGATAATCGGGTGTGTACATGTAAAATGCCACGTTATTCACTCAAGTATTATGTCATTCACTCTACTATTCACTCTCTCATTTTTACTCTCCCTATCATAACTCTTAAAATAATTTGTAAAGTAACATTGGGAAATTACTATTAGACAAACTCTTATTTATCGGGAACTCTTAAGAATTAAATTGATGCAGTCCTTTCTAAAATAGCTTAATGAAAAATTCAACTTGCAACATCGATGGGGCAACTTAACACATAAGAAAGAAGCATATTTAAATCGGCAATTTACCAAAGGGCGTACGCAATAATCGGTAATTACCAACGGGCGCACCATGGTTTTATTTTCACCAAAGGACGCACTCATTATAGTGAACTTCCTCTTATACCCCTCATGTTATCTATTGTCTTTCTCTTTCTCTCTTAGTAATAAATTCTGTGACGTCAGCACATGCAACGTGACTTAATTACCGACTTTTATTTTAAAAGAATATCTAATGGAATCGGCGCTAAATTAAAAAACGTAAGGTAAAGTTTAAAAAAATAATTCACTTTAAAAATTTCTTAACCAACGTGATTTAAAAATATAAATAAATAATTTTTATTTTTATTAATAGAAATTAATATATTAAATAATATTTAATAAATATATTAAGTATAAAAAGTTTTTGGAAACAAACTGTTGGATTTAAAAATATAAATAAATGATTTTATATTTGATTAATAGAAATTAATATATTAAATAATATTTAATAAATATATTAATGTATACATATGTTTTGAAAAAACTGACCGTGGTAGCTTTCAGGCCCACGCTGGGCCTGAAATATTTTTATTTCAGGCCCAGCGTGGGCCTGAAATTTTTTATTTCAGGCCCACGTTGGGCCTGAAATCTTTTGATTCAGGCCCGACGTGAACTCAATTTTTTTTTCTATTTAAAAAATATATTAATATATAAAAAAAACTATCAAAACACTTAATTTTAGATTCAAACGCAGGGCCTGAAGTCATCCCAGGAGGGTTTGAAGTCAAATAACTTCAGATCCTATAAATAATTAATTTAATAAATAATAATTAAATATAAAAAATATTTTTTTAAAAAAAATTTTAGTGAGGGCCTGAAGTCATCAGTGACTTCAGGCCCTCTATCTGAAAAATTTTCCCTTAGGCCTGAAGTCATCCGACTTCAGGCCTAAGGAGGGCCTGAAGTCTAATGACTTCATGCCCAAGGAGGGCCTGAAGTCATCAGACTTCAGGCCCAAGGAGGGCATGAAGTCTGATGACTTCAGACCCTCCATTAAATATATAAAAATAATAAAAACCTTTTTAAAAAAAAGGTATAATATATAATTACATAATAATAAAATGTTATAGGAGTGATTTAGGTATATCAGTGAGTTTTGAGCAAAACTCACTGATGGACCTACCATATTTGGAATTCTGAAAACTCATTATCAGTAGACAGGGTTGAGCTAGGAGATGAGATTTTGGGTGCCGAAACCTCTAATCTTGCCGTATCACCAATGCTATAGTAGTGGTTTAGGTATATCAGTGAGTTTTGAGCAAAACTCACTGATGGACCTACCATATTTGGAATTCTGAAAACTCTATATCAGTAGACAGGGTTGAGCTAGGAGATGAGATTTTGGGTGCCGAAATCTCTAATCTTGCAGTATCACCAATGCTATAGGAGTGGTTTAGGTATATCAGTGAGTTTTGAGCAAAACTCACTGATGGACCTACCATATTTGGAATTCTGAAAACTCATTATCAGTAGACAGGGTTGAGCTAGGAGATGAGATTTTGGGTGTCGAAACCTCTAATCTTGCTGTATCACCAATGCTATAGGAGTGGTTTAGGTATATCAGTGAGTTTTGAGCAAAACTCACTGATGGACTTACCATATTTGGAATTCTGAAAACTCATTATCAGTAGACAGGGTTGAGCTAGGAGATGAGATTTTGGGTGCTGAAACCTCTAATCTTGATGTATCACCAATGCTATAGGAGTGGTTTAGGTATATCAGTGAGTTTTGAGCAAAACTCACTGATGGACCTACCATATTTGGAATTCTGAAAACTCTATATCAGTAGACAGGGTTGAGCTAGGAGATGAGATTTTGGGTGCCGAAACCTCTAATCTTGCTGTATCACCAATGCTATAGAAGTTGTTTAGGTATATCAGTGAGTTTTGAGCAAAACTCACTGATGGACCTACCATATTTGGAATTCTGAAAACTCTATATCAGTAGACAGGGTTGAGCTAGGAGATGAGATTTTGGGTGCCGAAACCTCTAATCTTGTTGTATCACCAATGCTATAGGAGTGGTTTAGGTTTATCAGTGAGTTTTGAGCAAAACTCACTGATGGACCTACCATATTTGGAATTCTGAAAACTCTATATCAGTAGACAGAGTTGAGCAAGGAGATGAGATTTTGGGTGCCGAAACCTCTAATCTTGCTGTATCACCAATGCTATAGGAGTGGTTTAGGTATATCAGTGAGTTTTGAGCAAAACTCACTGATGGACTTATCATATTTGGAATTCTGAAAACTCATTATCAATAGACAGGGTTGAGCTAGGAGATGAGATTTTGGGTGTCGAAACCTCTAATCTTGCTGTATCACCAATGCTATAGGAGTGGTTTAGGTCCATCAGTGAGTTTTGCTCAAAACTCACTGATATACCTAAATCACTCCTATAGCATTGGTGATACAGCAAGATTAGAGGTTTCGGCACCCAAAATCTCATCTCCTAGCTCAACCCTGTCTACTGATATAGAGTTTTCAGAATTCCAAATATGGTAAGTCCATCAGTGAGTTTTGCTCAAAACTCACTGATATACCTAAACCACTCCTATAACATTGGTGATACAGCAAGATTAGAGGTTTCGGCACCCAAAATCTCATCTCCTAGCTCAACCCTGTCTACTGATATAGAGTTTTCAGAATTCCAAATATGGTAGGTCCATCAGTGAGTTTTGCACAAAACTCACTGATATACCTAAACCACTCCTATACAAGGTTCGTAGAATTGCGATCCTACACAGGATCGATTTGGGGTCAGGATCGGATCGGTCAGGATCGGATCGTAAAATCGTACGATCCTATCAAAAACCCTTAAAATGAAAAAATATATAATTTTTATTAACACTATAATAAAAATAATCACGTTTAACTTCAAGAATATTCTATTTATTACAAGATGATCCAATTTAATTGTCAACTTATTAGATAATAGACATCTAAAGACTCATCATTTTAGAAAAAAAATATAACATAATATTATTAATCAAAAACTAACTAAAAAATAATTAAATAGATATTTAAATAATCTTAAAACACTAACACTAACGATGTAAAAGATAAAAAAAATAATAAAAAAGATTAATAATCTTCTGGGCCTCTGAAAAGGCTTTAAACAATATTTTTTGGGATTCAATCTTAAAACTAACTTGTAGATCTTTGAACGAGTTTCAATTTGATATATTATAGGTCACGTGGTTCAATCCGAGTCAAAAGTTATGACCTCTTAAAGCTTTCATCGATCCTGTTCCGATTCTGTTCCGATCCTGTCCGATCCTATACGATCCTGTCCGATTCTGTCCGATCCTACCGATCCTGCTGCGATCCTGCTACAAAAAACGATTCTGCGCGATTCTGGATCGTTTTCTGCCGTACGATCGTAGGATCGTACGATCCTACGATCCAGGATCGCGATTCTGCAAACTATGCTCCTATAGCATTGGTGATACAGCAAGATTAGAGGTTTCGGCACCCAAAATCTCATCTCCTAGCTCAAACCTGTCTACTGATATAGAGTTTTCAGAATTCCAAATATGGTAGGTCCATCAGTGAGTTTTGCTCAAAACTCACTGATATACCTAAACCACTTCTATAGCATTGGTGATACAGCAAGATTAGAGGTTTCGGTACCCAAAATCTCATCCCCTAGCTCAACCCTGTCTACTGATATAGAGTTTTCAGAATTCCAAATATGGTAGGTCCATCAGTGAGTTTTGCTCAAAACTCATTGATATACCTAAACCACTTCTATAGCATTGGTGATACAGCAAGATTAGAGGTTTCGGCACCCAAAATCTCATCTCCTAGCTCAACCCTGTCTACTGATATAGAGTTTTCAGAATTCAAAATATGGTAGGTCCATCAGTGAGTTTTGCTCAAAACTCACTGATATACCTAAATCACTCCTATAGCATTGGTGATACAGCAAGATTAGAGGTTTCGACACCCAAAATCTCATCTCCTAGCTCAACCCTGTCTACTGATAATGAGTTTTCAGAATTCCAAATATGGTAAGTCCATCAGTGAGTTTTGCTCAAAACTCACTGAAATACCTAAACCACTCCTATAGCATTGGTGATACAACAAGATTAGAGGTTTCGGCACCCAAAATCTCATCTCCTAGCTCAACCCTGTCTACTTATAATGAGTTTTCAGAATTCCAAATATGGTAGGTCTATTAGTGAGTTTTGCTCAAAACTCACTGATATACCTAAACCACTCCTATAGCATTGGTGATACTGCAAGATTAGAGGTTTCGGCACCCAAAATCTCATCTCCTAGCTCAACCCTGTCTACTGATATAGAGTTTTCAGAATTCCAAATATGGTAGGTCCATCAGTGAGTTTTGCTCAAAACTCACTGATATACCTAAAACACTCCTATAGCATTGGTGATACGGCAAGATTAGAGGTTTCGGCACCCAAAATCTCATCTCCTAGCTCAACCCTGTCTACTGATAATGAGTTTTCAGAATTCCAAATATGGTTGGTCCATCAGTGAGTTTTGCTCAAAATTCACTGATATACCTAAACCACTCGTATAACATTTTATTATTATGTAATTATATATTATACTTTTTTTTAAAAAAAGTTTTTATTATTTTTATATATTTAATGGAGGGCCTGAAGTCATCAAACTTCAGGCCCTCCTTCGGCCTGAAGTCATCAGACTTGAGGCCCTCCTTGGGCCTGAAGTCTGATGACTTCAGGCCCTCCTCAGGCCTGAAGTCGGATGACTTCAGGCCTAAAGGAAAATTTTTCAGATAGAGGGCCTGAAGTCACTGATGACTTCAGGCCCTCACTAAAAATTTTTTATTTTAAAAATATTTTTATATTTAATTATTATTTATTAAATTAATTATTTATAGGATCTGAAGTTATTTGACTTCAAATCCTCCTGGGATGATTTCAGGCCCTGCGTTTGAATCTAAAATTAAGTGTTTTGATAGGTTTTTTTATATATTAATATATTTTTTAAATAGAAAAAAAATTGAGTTCACGTCGGGCCTGAATCAAAAGATTTCAGGCCCAACGTGGGCCTGAAATAAAAAAGTTCAGGCCCACGCTGGGCCTGAAATAAAAAATTTCAGGCCCACGCTGGGCCTGAAATAAAAATATTTCAGGCCCAGCGTGGGCCTGAAAGCTACCACGGTCAATTTTTTCAAAACATATGTATACATTAATATATTTATTAAATATTATTTATATATTAATTTATATTAATCAAATATAAAATCATTTATTTATATTTTTAAATCCAACAGTTTGTTTCCAAAAACTTTTTATACATTAATATATTTATTAAATATTATTTAATATATTAATTTCTATTAATAAAAATAAAAATTATTTATTTATATTTTTAAATCACGTTGGATGAGAAATTTTTAAAGTGAAATATTTTTTTTAATTTTTACTTTACGTTTTTTAATTTAACGCCGATTCCATTAGATATTATTTTAAAATAAAAGCCAGTAATTAAGTCACGTTGCATGTGCTGACGTCACAGAATTTATTACTGAGAGAGAAAGAGAAAGGCAATAGATAACATGAGGGATATAAGAGGAAGTTCACTATAATGAGTGCGCCCTTTGGTGAAAATAAAACCATGGTGCGCCCGTTGGTAATTACCGATTGTTGCGTACGCCCTTTGGTAAATTGCCGTATTTAAATCCTTTGCACACTCGATTAATATATAAAAAATATAGAAAATTTCTGACTTGGATTATAAGATGTTACAATCCAACTATAAGATAGTCACACCGAATGAGTAACTTCCGTAATTTATTTTTTCTATATTAATCCTGAGGATCTGACCACTTAGAATCACACCGAATTAAAAACTTCCATAATTTATTTTTTCCGCATTAATCATGAGGATCACTTAGAATCCAACCACAAGGCACTAGTCAAGTTCTTAACTTCACAAAGAACTAAACCGTGCGTAAATTACTCATCATTGTGTCCTCCAAGGAGACTTGATTGACTTTCTTAAACCGTTAAAGGAACTCTAACATCACCCTCCCCTTCATTCATTTAATTTAACTCGATAAAATATAATCCAATTATATACTCTTGATTTAATGAACACGAACCAAATCAATATAATTATAAATTAAAACTAACTTTTAAATTAATTTCGTTTGATTTTTAAGTTTAAATCAAAACTTTTTTTCTCACTTTCTTAAATGTAACCATCTTCAAATTTTGTTATGATTTACTCAGCTCTATCTAGTGTTTGTCAAACGGACCAACGAATCGATCAATTAAAAACCGATCAGACGAGACCAGAATAACAAAAATTCTAGAAAAAATAACTTTCTAAAATTAATCAAATCAAACAATCAAATAATTGCAAAGCTGGACGAATCAAACAATCAAATCTCTTCACTGTTGGCTTTTGTTTTGTTCCTCCTTCCGCATATGATGCATCTTGTCTTTAAATCCCTAATTATATCTCAAATTTTATTTTCAATCCCTATATTAAAAAAAGTTCATTTTCACTCCCTACATGCAAAATTCGATTTCTTCAACTTTCTAATACATATTAATTTACCTAATTATCCCATTATTTTTTTGGTAAAAAGTCCAAAATAAGATATAATTCTTTCTAAATTCAGTATCATAAAATTAGAATCTAGTATATTTTTTTATCAAATTACGTACGATCCTATTTTTCAAATCCAGTTGATTGAGATTTAATCAAAGTTCTCCACAATTGATTGAAGCCACTCAAATCGATTGAGGCAATCGATTGGGGAGCTTCGATTGATTAAGAATTAATCGGTAATCGATCAGATGTATTTGTCGCGAGAGAACATCATCCTTATTTTTCACAGGTACGAAAAGTCCAAAAATAAGTATAATTCTTCTTAAATTCAATACATTTAAATTAAAATTTAGTATATTTTCTATCAAATCAAGCGCAATTCCTTTTCCGCCTGACCAATTAATTAAAAGTTTATGTCAATCGATTAGCTTAGAATGAATTGATTAGGTCATACTCAATTTGATAGAAAATATATTCTGAAACGAGATTAGCACGAAGACCAACAACAAGAACAATAGAGAACACACCAAATTTACGTGGAAAATCCTTGACGGGAAAAACCACGGGCAAAGAAGGAAAAATCACTATGAACGGGAGAATACAAAGTCGGCGGCTCTGATAAAGTAAAGAGAAGTAGAGAGAAAAGAGAGGTAGAGAGAAAGAAAGATTCAAAGAAGAGATAACAAAATAACTTTCTTGATTGATCAAACTTGTCCATGAGATACACAATTTATAGAGACCTTAGGATACTTAGTAAAAATAATAATAATAACGAAACTGTTAATTAACATATTTATAAAGAATCTATTAATTAACATATTAATAAGAAAATATCTAATAATAAATTAACGGATCAAACTGAATTCGAGTCACCAAACTCTAACAATTTCCACCTTGACGTGAATTCCACAAATCTTCAAAAGAACATTCTCTACCTCTTCCACAAAAGCCCCACAGGCGAATCTCAGCATCTAGCACCAACCAAGTCCAAGCAATGCTTAAACTTGTCTATAGGGAGTGACTTAGTCATCATATCAACAGGATTATCATGAGTACTGACCTTCCTGACAATCATATCACCACGAGTAATAACATCACGTATAAAATGATACCTCACATCAATGTACTTTGTCCTCTCATGAAACATCATGAAACATCTGATCCTTCGTGTGGAAAATAACACTCTGACCATCACAAAAGACTCTAGTAAGCTGCAAGTCTTCGCTAAGCTCACGTAGAGTCCTTTCAACCAAATAGTTTCCTTACAAGCTTCTGTAATAGTCATATATTCAGCCTCTGTAGTGGACAATGCAACTGTATTCTGCAAAGTAGCTTTCCAACTGATAACACAACCACCAATAGTGAATACGTACCCCATAAGTGATCTTCTTTTATCAATGCCACCTTGTGACGACAACATCACCTATTACTGTGGATCCCTGTATAACATATAAATTAAAGGTTCTCCTTAGTCCCTTTATCACAACAAGAGACCCTTTACTGACCTTCACAACTCTACCTTCACTAGTGTACTTGTACCCTTTAGAATCAAGAATACTCAAAGAGATCATATTTCTCTTCAAATAAGGGGTGTGCCTCACATTACCAAGTGCCCGAATGACACCATCAAACATCTTAATTCTGACCGTACCAATACCAGCGATTATGTAGGATGCATTATTGCCCATCAAAACGGCACCACTCAAAACCGTTTCATATGTAAAAAACCAGTCCCGATTGGGACACATATGAAACATACAACCAAAATTAAGAATTCATTCCTCATTCTGCTTTAAATCAGCATTAGATGAAACGAGAAGTTCACCATCATTGTAATTTTCAGCAACATCAGCCTCACCAGACTTCTATGATTGTTTTCCCCTCTAATTTTTACCTGCCCTTTTATTCTTATTTTGCAGCTTGTAACATTCTGATTTGATGTGTCCCTTCTTCTTGCAATAATTACAGATCTTATCGCTATTTCTGAATTTCGACTTGCCCCTGATATTATCATCAGAGTCTTTCTCCTGAATCCTTCCTCGAATAATAAGACCCTCACCGTAAGCCTCAAATCCTTCGACAAGCTGTTTCATTTTCTCTTTCGAAAATAATGAATCATAAACTTCATTTAAAGTAAGAGTATTACAACTATATAAAATAGTATCTCTAAAAGTCGTATATGACGAGGGTAAAGAACACATTAAGATCAATGTTAAATCTTCATAGTCATATTTGACTTCCAAAGCCTCTAGGTCAGAGACGATTTCCTTAAACACGGTCAAGTGATCTCTTAACGACGTACCTTCTGCCATACGATGAGAATACAAACGTTGTTTCAGACCCAGTTTGCTTGTAAGACTTTTCGACATGCACAACTGCTCCAATTTTAGCCATAGTGCTGTAGCGGATTTCTCCTTCAACACATCCTATATAATCTCATTCGATAGGTGAAGGTAGATCTGAGATAGGAATTTTCGATCCTTACGTTCCTTTTCCTCCTTTGTCCATGTCAAGGGCATGTTGTCCATCCCGAACAGTGCGTCGTCTAAGTCCAGATGTGCTAGCACTGCTCGCATCTTAACCTGCCACAGCGTAAACCTGGTGTTGCGATCCAAAAGCGGAATATCATACTTCATGCTTGCCGTTAATCCCGGTTGAAATCCTCAAAACCAACCTTACTCTAATACCACTTGAAACGAGATTAGCACGAAAAACGATAACAAGAACAATAGAGAACACACCAGATTTACATGAAAAACTCTTGACGGGAAAAACCACGGGAGAGGAGGAAAAATCACTATGAACGGTGGAATACGAAGTCGGCGGCTCTGATAAAGTAAAGAGAAGTAGAGAGAAAAGAGAGGTAGAGAGAAAGAAAGAAGAGGTAACAAAATAACTTTCCTGATTGATTAAACTTGTCCATGAGATACACAATTTATAGAGACCTTAGGATACTTAGTCAAAAAAATAATAATAATAACTAAACTATTAATTAATTTATTTATAAAGAATTTGTTAATTAAGATATTAATAAGAAAATATCTAATAATAAATTAACGGATCAAACTGAATTCGGGTCTCCAAACTCTAACATATTAGATTTTAGTTAAATGATACTGAATTTACGAAGGATTATACTTGATTTCAAACTTTTTATACTCAAAAAACTTGAAGATAATTCGATAAATCGATAGTTGAAACATATAAAATTTTACATACAGGGAGTGAAAATAAATTTTTTCTGACACCGAGACTGAGAAGGGGTTCGAGTTTGCATGCAGATAATTTAGGACAATTTTCGATGCATCTATGGTAGATTACCGTGAGGTAATGATGAACTAGTTATTATGGTTTTGGTTTGGTAGGGATTTGAATTGTGTAGCCAGTTGTCTTCTTGGATTTGGCTGCGGTGGCCGTGGGATCTGTTGTCCTCAACTCTGGTTGCTGTGAAGGCTGTGAAACTGAGGTAAGAAGAGGTTGTAATGTTTTGTTGTGATGGTAATTCTTATTGATCTGTTTGTATCAATTTAGATAACCTTGTAATTAGATTGGGTGCTGTTGTCACCTGAATGCTTGGAGTTGAGGTTGGGGTTAGGTTTAATTTTGAAACTTAAACCTAATGATTAAGCGTGGTGAATTTGAATTTGGATTTGAACCTAATTCTAATCACGAGGAATGACTAGAGAATTTCCATTTAATTAGGAATAATTGAAATGGAAAGGGAAATAATTAGGTCAACCCTAAAACGGATTAGGGATTAATTAGCTAGTTGTTATTTGTATAATAGCTAATTAATTACATCCTTGATACAGGAGCTTGATCGGATTTATTGCTACTTATTTTGCCAGGTGGTTCTATTTTGTTGATACGGACTTCTACTCTCGGAGGCGGGTACCCTTTGACTTATCTCTTTTGATATTGTCATGTTGTTATGCATAGACTGTTATAGATAGCAGTAAGACTATATGCTATTCTGAGTTATTATGCTTGTTCTGGATACCTGTTGTTTATCCCTGAGTTATTATGCTGTTCTGGATATCTGTTGTTTATTCCTGAGTTATTATGCTGTTAGTTCCATACAGTCTCAGGTATTGTCATCTTTATATGTATGATTAGGGATCGTGATGTATCTCCTACATTTGACCTTGATGGATCTGTAGTTTCCAGCCAGTATATCTTGTAGGTTACCTGTATTTCCTGTGTATAGGATTTCAGAGTGAGACCTAGTATACTGAGGACTTGGGGAGGGAGGTATGTGTATCTATCATACACCATCCTTGCATTGTTGCATGCCGGCGATCAGCGACTCCCTTGTGGTTGAGCCTAATCGTCTTCCGGTACATGATATGCGCACACGACCACTCATGGGTTAGTGGATACCGTAGGATGTGCGCATTTGCCCTGTATTGCTCCGTTCGGTCACTATTTGGAGGGTGAGCGCGGGCGTGGTAGTAGCCAGGGGTCCTTTCTCGAACTGAGCCACGAGGAGATGAGAGCTTGACTCCCCCATTGCTTGGGGTAGGAGCAGAGTCTCCACCAGCATCCTGTCCACCTGGTCACTTAGGAGCAGTGATGGCAGGGTTAGTACAGGTTGTCACAGCTCTACCCACGCGGACGTCGCGGACGATGATCCTGACTGGGACTAGGGGGTGACACATGTCATTGTACCATGTGCATATTTTGCATTGTGCATTGTTTGCTGCACTTGATTTCTGCACTTGTTTGACATGCATATTCTGGAGACTGTTATCTGAGATTATGTCTTTTGGTATTGCACTGGTATTTATTACCCTTTTACAGGTTAGATGGATTTAGGTATGTATCTACCCAGTATTTTCAGTTCCAGTCTTTCCCTAATGTTGATATGAGACTGTATTAGCTGAACTCTTATTGTTAGTATAACTTTCTATGCATATCTGATGGGTATTCGCTGAGTTATGGACTCACCCCGTTGCCATATATTTTTATTTCAGGGTGATGGCTGCCGGGAAAGCCTTAGCCGCCAGTCCCCAGCTCGAGAGGAGCTTTATTTTGTTTTTAGTTTGTGTTGATTTACGGTTGTGGACCCTATGATATATACTTTGCTTCCGTTGCCATGTTTCGAATATGTATTCATGTTTTATTCGATGGTATTGTACTTTTGAGTCCTATGTTGGACTTCGTGGGATTTCGGCTTTGTTCCTGCCCCCTAGCAGCTCAGGTGAGTTCGTATTTTGGTTTTACGACGGTTATAGTTATATACCTGTTATTTCTGCATGGATTTGAGGCCTGAGGCCATTTAACTGCGTGGTTGTGCAAATATATATATTGTGTGTGGTTTAGATATTGTGTGTTTGTGTAAATTGTCCGCCGGACAGGGGAGGTGCTGTCCGATTCTCTATTGGATCAGCAGCTCCAGGGTCTCGGGGCGTGACATATTCTCTTTCTCTTCTCCGATGATAGTAAACCTATAATTTGTTCCGCTCATCTTCTTAAGCACCAGAGCTTTCTTTTCTTCTCATTTCTCTTCTCCACTGAGCAAGAAATGCAGTATCAACTACTGTGCTATTCCAACAATAAAAATAGTCCTCAACCCTCACATCTTCTCCCTCTTCTTATATTTTTAGGATTTTATTAATACCACAAAATAGTTATATTTTTACTTCTTCCTCTCCCTATTTTCTTTCTTCTCTATTTTTCTCAAAAGCAATGGTCTTCTAAGAGGAGTAAGTTATTTCTTTCTTCTTTCATATTTAATTAATTAAAAAAAATTTGTCAAGTATAAATTTTACTTTATTAGGTTGCTAGTTATGATGATTATTTAGATTGCAATGAAGATCTTATATGTAGAAATGTTAAATATTACGAGAAAGCGATATCACAAATGATTTTTTGACTTTAAATCATAAAAAAGTTTTGAGGATCGATATATTATTGTTTCAACTAAAATTAAAGGTTGTGATCAAAATTTTCGAATTTAAATTCATTTACAATTCTTTAAAATTGAAATTTAATTTTTAAATAATAAAATCGATCTACATTAATATTTAAAATTTTTAAAAATCGTCCTCCCAGTCGAAAATCCTGACTACGCCAGCGGCAAGAACCCAAGTTTTTGCCCACGCAGCCGCGTGGAGTGGCCAAACCGGGAAGATGAAACTGGTGAAGAATCCGTGTTTGCTTTCGACGGCTCTCCGCCGCCTCTACTTCTCCTCCTTTTCCACCGCCGCCGTCGAATGCGATGGTAGCGTAGGCACCCGGAGCGACGTGATCCACCTCTTAACTGAGAAACCCTCCCTCAATGCCGCACTTGGCCATCTTAACGACCAGCTTTTCTCCCTGCTCAACTCCTCCACTCCCGGTCGCCTCTCCGCCGCCTTGTCGATCCTCCGAGGCATGCTTTCTCCTGACTCCACTTCCCCGCCTGACGCCGCCACTCGGTCGATCGTTTACTCTGGCCTGGCCAAGCGAAGCCATCCCCTGAACGAGGAATCCCTCGCCCTCCTCGTCGAGATGGCCAAGATGGGATTTTTCCCGCCCGACGCCGTCCTGTTCACTGAGTTCATCAACAAGCTGTGCCATGGCGGCGCCACCTCCGGGGCATGGGATTTCTTCCACGCGGTAAAGGATGCTGGCGGCTCCATCGACGCACCTGTGTGCGACTCCCTCTTGACCGGCCTAGCTGAAATTCGAGACATTGCAAGGATGAATCTTCCGTTTTCGGAGATGAAAGGATTGGGCGTGCGCCCCAGCGTAGTCACCTTCGGTATACTCATCAATCGCCTCTGCAAATCCCATTGTCTCGACGATGCACTGAACGTACTCGATGCAATGTCAAGCCCAGATTTGGGGGTGCCCCCTAACACAATCATTTTTAACATTCTCATCAATGGGCTCTGCAAGGCAGGAAGGCTTCACGATGGTCTCTCCTTGCTTGATAGGATGAAATCAAGCCATGCTTGTGATCCTGACAGTGTGACTTACAACACCTTGATCAATGCGTTCTGCAAGGCTGCAGAGTTGGACATGGCTCATGAATTGCTTACCAGGATGGAGAAGGAAACGGTTGCCGTCAATGTGATTACGCTGAACGCCTATGTAAATGGAATGTGCAAACATGGGATGATCGTAAGTGCCCTAGATTTTTTTCAAAAGAAAAAGGTCGAATGGCCGGAAGTTAAAGGTGATGCTATCACCTATAACATCCTGATTGGTGCTTTTCTTCATTCCAACAATGTAGGAATGGCGACGGCGTTGCTTGATGAGATGATCAAGGTAGGAGTTTCCCCTGATTCTGGAACATACTCTACTCTCATATATGGGTTGAGTCAAGTTGGTAAGTTGGATGATGCTTATTCGAATGTGTCGTTGATGAGAAAGAATGGTTTTCGAGTAGACATAAAGATCTATAACACTTTGATCAGTGGGTTTTGCAAGAAGAAGAGGTTGCATAAGGCAATCGAGATACACGACGAAATGTGCAAGGCAGGGCTTAGGCCTGATACCTTCATATACACTACTTTGATTGATGCTTTCTGCAAGGCTGGTGATTTTTCGAAGGCTGATAAATTCCTCAGCGAAATGTGCAAGGCAGGGTGTAGGCCTAATGTCGCCACATACAATACTTTGATTGATGCTTTCTGCAAGGCTAGTGATTTTTCGAAGGCTGATAAATTCCTCAGCGAAATGGTCGATGATGGATGGAAACCTAATGTTGTCACTTATGGAGCTCTGATCAACGGTTACTGCAAAGCTGGTGAACTTGACCTGGCCATGAAGATCTTCAGGAGCATGGATATGTCAGTGGTGCCGGCCGACACTGTTATTTATAACATCCTCATTGATTCTTATTGTGAGAATCAAAAAGTTGATGCGGCGATAGACCTCTTCAACGAGATGCAGAAACGAGATATATTGCCCAACGCCCCGACCTACACCTCCATTTTCAGGGGTCTTATGAACCATAACATGTCTGATAAAGCCTTCGAGCTTATGGACAAGATGAGTTTGCAGGGATGCAAACCGAACCATGTGACAATGAATATTCTTACCAGATGGTTAATTGCTATCGGTGAAACGGAGAGACTGAGACTGTTTGTACAACGGACGACATCTTCTGATATTGACTCGGGCAATCCGGATGTTTAATCTTATTGATCTTTCTTATTTAATGTTGAGTTGTACCATATATGAGAGATTTTTTAGTTGCGGAAAAGTTTTGCTTGAACTTCTACTCAGCATGATCGCCTAAACCTGCAATGATAATTGGGTGGAAATTGCATTTAGGAACTCTTTTGCATTCTTTCTTGAACAAATTCTGTGTATAATTGCACATTTTAATTTGTAATCTGAAGTTGTTTAATTCTTCCTTAAGTGTTTCCTTTTCTCATCCTAATCATTTTCAGCCTCCTGATGGATAAATCACACCATTTGTTGGATCTGCTTGGAGACTTCAGTGTCGTTCATCTTCCTCTCCAGTTGCCTTCCGATCATCTGGGAACGTGATCGGAGAAGGTCAACCACAACAGTTAAGGCAGCAGCAGATAACTCAAGTGGACGGACTATTCTGCGCCGACCATGGGAAGCTCGGCAAACCAATCCCCTGCTAGCTTGAGATTATTAGCTTAGACCAGCTAACTTACTTGAGATTATTAACTTAGGTCATCCAACAAATAAGACTAATTTTAATTATGTAATTTCCAATTTATATTAACCTCTGTTGTCTCCGGCAATCAGATGGGATAACAGAAAGTCCAATAGTTTAAAATAATTTGTAAAGTAATATTGGGAAATTACTATTAGACAAACTCCTATTTGTCGGGAACTCTTAAGAATTAAATTGATGCGGTCCTTTCTAAGATATCTTAATGAAAAATTCAACTTGCAACATCGATGGGGCAACTTAACATAAAGAAGGAAGCATATTTAAATCCTTTGCACACTCGATGCATATATAAAAAATATAGAAAATTTCTGACTTTGACTATAAGATGTTAGAATCCAACCATAAGATAGTCACAGAATCCGAATTAATAATTCCGTGATTTATTTTTTCCGTACTAATCCTGAGGACCACTTAGAATCCAACCACAACGCACTAGTCAAGTTCTTACCTTCGTAAAGAAATAAATCGTATCGTGATTCTATGTTGTCTTCCTATGGATCCTCCTCTATTAGATGATCGCTCGAGTCCGCAAATTGCTCATCGTTGTGTCCTCCAAGGAGACTTGATTGACTTTCTTAAACCGTTAAAGGAACTCTTACATCACCCTCCCCTTCATTAATTTAATTTACTTCTAAATTAATTTCGTTTGATTTTTAAGTTTAAATCAAAACTTTTTTTCTCACTGTTTTTAGTTTTTGATTCCCCCCCCCCCCCCCCCCCCCCCCCCCCCCCCCCCCCCCCCCCCGACTTACATGTAACCAACTTCAAATTTTATTATAATTTAGTCAGCTCTATCTAGTGTTTGTCAAACGGACCAACGAATCGATCAATTAAAAACCGATCAGACGAGACCAGAATGTCATTTTTGAAAACAAAAATTTTAGAAAAAAAACTTTATAAAAATAATCAAATCAAACATTTAAATATATTATTGCAAAGCTGGGCGAATCAAACAATCAAATCTAGTCACGGTTGGCTTTTGCTTTGTTTCTTGAAAAAATTTATTTTCCTTCTCGATACGATGCATCTTGTCATTAAATCCCTAATTATATTTTAAATTTTATCTTCAATTCCTATATCAGAAAAGTTTTTCCGCTCCGTGCATGCAAAGTTTTATTTGTTTCAACTTTTTAATACATATTAATTTATCTAATTGTCCCCATTATTTTTAGGTAAAAAGTCCAAAATGACAGATAATTCTTCCTAAATTCAGTATCATATAATTAGAATTTAATATATTTTCTATCAAATTATGTTCGACCTTTTTTTCAAATTCAGTTAATCGAGATTTGATCAAAGTTGTCAACAATTGATTGAAGTCACTCATATCGATTGGGGAGCTCCAATTGATTAACAATTGATCAGTAATCGATCAGTTGTATTTGTAAAGAACATTATCCTTATTTTTCATAGGTACGAAAAGTTTAAAAATAAGTATAATTCTTCTTTAATTCAACACATTTAAATTAGAATTTAATATATTTTCTATCAAATTGAGCATAATTCTTTTTCCGCCTAACCAATTGATTAGGAGTTCATGTCAATCGATTAGCTTAAGATGAATTAATTAGGTCGTACTCAATTTAATAGAAACTATATTAGATTTTAATTAAACGATGCTGAATTTATGAAAAATTATACTTTATTTCAAACTTTTTATATCTAAAAAATTATGAATAAATGAATAAATCGATAGTTGAAACATATACAATTTTATATACGGAGAGTGAAAATATATTTTTTCTGACACAGAGACTAAGAAAGGGGATAAATTTATATACAGAGAATTTAGGATAATTTTCTATACATCTAGTGTAGACTACATTGGTATTTGTGACATCATAAACATCCATTGACGTCGTTAATCCATTTCAAAAGGTCCACTATGCGTATGACAGTTTTCGAGGTTTCGACAGATAAAATTGATATGAAAGAACAAAACTAGTATCAAGAGTATGTCATTATATCACATGAAGTATATGGTATTTTGTTTGGAGCGCATGGCGCGTGCGCGCGGCTGCGCGGGCGCACATGGCGCGTGCGGGAGTGCGCGCGTGCGCGTGTGGCGCGTGAGCGCGTTCGCACGTGGCGCGAGCATCCGTGGCGCATGCGTGCGTGGCGCGTGCACGCGTGGCGCGTGCGCCCGTGGCGCGTGCGCGCGTGGCGCGGGCGAGCATGGCGCGTGCGAGCATGGCGCGTGAGCGCGGGCACGCAAGGGGTGTGCGCGCGGGCGCGCATGGCGGGGGGTGCGCGTGGCGCGGGCGTGCATGGCGGGGGTGCGCATGGCGCGGGCACGCATGGTGCGGGCACGCTGGTGGGCATGGCGCGTGCGCGCAGGCGCGCATTGAGCGGGCTCGCATGGCGCGTGCGCGCTCGGCCGAGCATGGTGCGCATGGCGCGTGCGCGCTCGGCCGAGCATGGTGCGCATGGCGAGCCCGCGCGGCCGCGCGGGCACGCATAGCTCGTGCGCGAGTGGCGCGTGGCGGCTGCGGTGCGCGAGAGCGCGCGTGGCGCGTGCGCTCGTGGCGCGTGCGCTAGTCCGCGAGTGGCGCGTGCCCGAGTGCGTGCGTGGCTCGTGGCGGGCCTACAGGGTGCGAGCACCTACTCGCCCCTTGGATGAGTGCATCTGTGCTATTTGTGTTAACTCAATTAACACAGTAACGTATATAAGGAAGTAAATTCTCTATGGAATTTCCTATGTGGGACTATTTTCCCCCTACTTCCTTTTTGTAACATTTTGAGCTTACTTTAACAATTAATTTCTCATTCACCTGTAATCAGTTTTGAGCAAATTAATAGTCTACATTCATCTACTCGAATCGTAGATTTGGATTTTGAAGTCAATTTAGATTTCATCGATTGATGGCACCTAGATTTTCTCTTGCAAAATTGTAAATCGTATTGGTCTTTTAAGACCCAATATCCAACAATCTCTCACATTAATGGAAATTAATACGTGTATGCTTGCTGACACTTTACAGGAGTCCAATCGATAAGTCAATGCATCAGGAGAGTTAGTTTGTGACTTTGAACCTTCCGTAGTGGAATTCTATCGAGCATACTAGGTTGCGCAGTGAACGTGATGTCTTGAACTGCTCAGCTGTTTGTGTATACTAAGACAATAACATCCACATAGAGACTTATCTCACATACTTTTAGTTCTCATGGTTGGTTCCGTTTCGGCAATGGACACCATCTTGGATTCATAAGTGTTTATTGAAGCGTTCTGTCTTCATATTCACATAGGTGACACTTCTATCATGAGTATCCTACTGTTGGATCGTTTCCGGTACGCTAGAGGGGGGTGAATAACGTTTGTCGGTTCTTCTCTACAAGATTGTTAGCGCGCAAGCGGAAATAAAACAAAATAAAACTAACAATAAAGAAACAATGCTAACAAACCGATTTTACTTGGTATCCACCCCGGCCGGGTGACTAATCCAAGAATCCGTCGGTGGATCACTCCCCGGATAACCTCTAGCTAGCTCTCGTCGCTCCTTGTGGGTGGAGAAACTTCGCCACAATCCCAAGCAAACCTCTGAGCGCAAAGACTACTATCTTGCCTTTCACCAAGACAAAATTCGTCAAGAATCTCAGCCACCATGAAGTCCTCTTTAAATAGGACTCGGGATGAAACCCTCGCTACCAGTCGACTGCCCCCAGGGCAGTCGACTGGTGCCACTGAAATTCGACCGTTGCACCCCAACGTTCGAATTCTTAGCCAACTCACCAACCACCTACCAGTCAACTGCCCCCAGGGCAGTCAACTGGTCCCAGGGCTGAGACCTTTCTGTGAGTTCCATCAGTCGACTGTCCCAAGGCCAGTCGACTGGTCTACTCACCCACCTAAGGTTACCCTTCCTGAGTACATTCCACTCCGCACTCAAACCCTAGGATTTCCTGAGTACAATCACACTGCACTCATACCCTCACGACTCGACTGACTCCTCCTCCGCAGCCTAGACTGTTGCCTTCACGCCCTCTTCATCTTCGGCTCCCGTCCCTCGGATGCACGCAAGCCTCCAGCTTGCCTCCATGCCATCCTTCACGTATGCCTCGAAGTCTGCGCCCATCAGCTCATCGTCCCTGCTCTCCAAGGTCCCTCGGATGCGCACGCAAGCCTCCAACTTGCCTCCATGCCACCCTTCACCGTACTGAGGCCGTCCAGTCAAGTCCATATGTGTAACCTATACAACCTGCACACTCAACATACACATATAAGATCACAAGGGTAAACCTAACTTAAACCCTTTGCCCAAACATCAAAACACTTGGTCACTCCGGGCCACAGATTGCCTCAACAATCTCCCCCTTTTTGATGTTTGGCAATACGTTTAAGTTAGGGAAAGCAAAATAGTAGTCAATAGCAAAAACCATGCTAAACAAAAGCATATGCAATGCAAAAATGGATCCTCTCCCAAGGCATCCCACACCTAACCCTCCAAGTTAGGACTTTTAAACACCTAACCCTCCAAGTTAGGATTTTTCCACAGCTAATCCTCCAAGTTAGGAATTTTCACACACCTAGCCCTTCAAGCTAGGACTTTCTCACACCTTGCCCTCCAAGCTAGGAATTCTATACCTAGCCCTCCAAGCTAGGACTTTTTACCAAAACGGGCTTTTTAAAGCTTCTCCTAAGCTCCCCCTACATTGGACTTACAAAGGTTTTTTAAGAACCTCTCCAAGGTTCCCCTTACGCCAAGGATGAAGCAACCATGCTCCCCCTTTATCTTAGCTCCCCCTAAACCTAGGGTTTCTAGCAAAGGTGTGTTTGGTTTCCCAACTTAAACCCAACACTTCTCCCCCTTTGCCTAACATCAAAAAGAACCCAACAATATCCCAATTATTGGTTTTTTCAATCCCCAATGATTATAAACAATGTGTACAAGCCCCCCATACACTTGTTTTTCATCATTTGGACACATACCCAGCTGCTGAAACTTAATTCAACCTTTACCAGTTGACTGCCCCCCACGGCAGTCGACTGATACTCTGAAAATCAGAATTTCAGCCTTTCTGACGAAATTCAGAAATGCGCCAGAAATTCCACAAATCTTCAAAAATTCCCAAATTTTGTGGAGACATTTGTGATACCCATACCTACTTGGGAAAAATACATTCCAAAATGTATCTATCACCATTCCCAAGTTTGACATAAAACCCAAAAACTAGCAAAAAGGTTCACTCAAACCTTAACCAAAAGTCCTAGTTTTGGTTTCCCCTTGATGTCTCTGCCCATACCAATCCACAATGCATCCTTAGCATTGATTTATATGGCAATTGCATATCAAAAACCAACCTTCATGCTATATGACCCCAATGTCATATTTTCATGCATGAAACTCAACAACACCGTGCCAAAACCCAAGAATTGAGACTCAAGTCCGTCTCTAATTCCTTTGGCACACTCCATGGTCCATCTAGACCTCTAGGAGCTACCCTCCCAAGGTCCATTCACCATATATCCCAAAGGCTTCTAGAGCTCCCCCTTGAGCTCTTAGCCCTAGCCAACTCCCTAGGTGACTCAACAAACACTATACCACACCGGTGCTCCCCCGGTGACTCTTGGCCTACAAACTCCACCCTCTTAACCTTAGACACTTTGTCTTTGGTTAAGTTATTTCTTTTTCCTTTAAATGGCACCCCTTTGCCATTTTTGGACTCCCCCTTCTTGCCATAATCATATGCTACCCTAGCATATTTCTCTTCCTTGGCATGGGAGACCTTAGATCGGTATCCTAGACCCGATCTATCATTGGTGTGGTTTAGGCCACCCAACACCATATCTAAACCCTTAGATCCAATAGTGAATCTCTCTAGGGTTTTCTCCAATCTATCAAGCTTTTCCCTTAAAGCTTGATTCTCCCTTTCTAGGTTCCTAAACCTAGAATCCACATGTCCGCATTGGACATTCCTAGACTTACCCTCCTTTCTAGGCACATTTGTCCCCTTCTTGGCATTTTTGCCTTGATCCTTAGGTCTAGAGGTCTTTGATTTTTCATGATGCATGACCTTTCTAGGGTTTTGATCTACCTTGTTAACCCTAGTCCTATCATTATATCTAAAACCATGGTTATGCACAATAAAGCAGTTTTCATTAAGCCTAGCATGCATGGATGAATGATTTACACTATTTTCAACATTCATAGAGGAACTAACATTTGAATTGCATTTTAATTTAAGGTCAGGGATTACCTCCCTTACCCTTATAGTTCCTCCTTGTGTGAGCTTCTCTTCTTTCTTTGTTCCTTCTCCCATCTTCTCAAGTGCTCCATTTTCTTGAGCTCTCCACTCTTTGGGCATTTCGTGTGGTAGTGTCCCAGCTCACCACACGTGAAGCATCGAATCCTCCTCTTCTTCTCTTGGGATTCTCCATTTCTACAATTCATGTTAGATTTAAATTGAATGGACCCTGGTTTAGAGAGTACCTCCTTCTTACCTTTCGGGCACTTGTCCTTGTAGTGCCCCTTTTCGTTGCATCCAAAGCATGTAATATGGTCTTTGTGTTAGAAACGAGATGGCTATAGAGGGGGGGGGGTGAATATAGCCAGACACCCACAAGTTGCACTTTGAAGTTTTCTGCTTGATCAGATTAGCAGCGGAAGAAAATGCAGAACA
This sequence comes from Boesenbergia rotunda, assembly GCA_024364735.1. NCBI lineage: Eukaryota > Viridiplantae > Streptophyta > Magnoliopsida > Zingiberales > Zingiberaceae > Boesenbergia > Boesenbergia rotunda. The sequence continues at coordinate 131,227 of JAGFNQ010001788.1, read as the reverse complement.
AAGAACAAAGCAGAGAAGGAATCGCAAACCAAACAAACGCTAAGACGAAGATGTACAAGGTTCGGGGATAACTTGCCCCTACTACTTGGCGTGCCCGTAAGGTGGGTGATCCCTTGATCGTCGGCAGATCAAGCCCCGGTGAACTCCGAATAGTAGCAGCCTCCTTCTCGGTGGAGAAACCTCTCCACAAGTGATCTCAAGAAAATACAAGTTAAGCACAGAGACACTCGAGAAGACAAGCTCACAAAGATGTAACAAGATCGCTCAAGCACAAAGCCACAGAGAGCACGAACACAGCCCAGCCAAACTTCCCAAGTTTCTGTCTTGTTCGCCTCCGCTCCTCTGCATCCAGCTTTGTCTCTTAAGCTCCGGCTCAACGTCGCCAGCTCCATCAGCACCACTGACTCACACCCTGACCCACTGACCTCTCTGAGTACTCAGTCCACTGGACACTCCTCCAGCTGAGCCTCCGTCAGTTGCCAGCCGCGCCTTCGTCAGTTGCCAGTTGCGCCAGACGCCGTTGAGACCTGAAAACACAATAGATCCAAACCTGCTCCAAGGAAAGCCTCCCATTGACCCTCCTTGAGTGTTTGAATCACCTGCTATCACCTGCACACTCCAACAGGGGCTTAGCAATGCATATCAAAAAGAAATCAGCAAGTAGAAGAGAATCGACAATGAAAACAGACTTCTGACAGCATATTTGAATTAAAGTTCTGCTCCTGATCGGTCCCCAGACCGATCAGGGAGGAGCCTGATCGGTCACCAGACCGATCCAGTAGTCTTCTGCACACTCCTGATTGGTCCCCAGACCAATCAGGCTCTAGCCTGATCGGTCACCAGACCAATCAGGCTCCAGCCTGATCGGTCACCAGACCAATCAGGCTCCAGCCTGATCGGTCACCAGACCAATCAGGCTCCAGCCTGATCGGTCACCAGACCAATCAGGCTTGAGTGAACAGTGATTCTTTAATCAAATCCTAAGTCTCTGATCGGTCACCGGACCGTTCTGGACCTGATTAGCAGGGGAACTCAACTCACTGTTCGCTCCCTGATCGGTCACCATACCAATCAGGAGCTGTGCAGTGAGTGAAACACACACTCCCTGATCGGTCACCAGACCGATCAGACATCGCTGGATCGGTCACTAGACCGATCCATGAAGGAGCACCGTGCTAATCTCCCTGATCGGTCACCAGACCGATCCAGGGGCTCCAACCTAGCCTTCCAAGCTAGGTTTCACCCAACCTAGCCCTCTAAGCTAGGATTTTTCCATCTAACTCTCCAAGTTGGGAATTTGCACCTAACCCTCCAAGTTAGGACTTTTCACCTAGCCCTCCAAGCTAGAACTTTTCACCCAACCCTTCCGAGTTAGAACTTCATCCAACCTAGCCCTCCAAGCTAGGATTTTTCACTTAACCCTCCAGTTGGGACTTTTCACCTAACCCTCCAAGTTAGGACTTTTCACCTAGCCCTCCAAGCTAGGACTTTTCACCCAACCTTCCGAATTAGGACTTTTCACCACCTGGCTTCACTCACCAGGACCCGGCTTCACTCACCGGGATTTCCAACACCTGGCTTCACTCACCAGTGTTGGTGCAGAATGCACCAAAGTCAAACCTGTGTTTTGATAATGGCAACAGAGGTCAAAAGTTAAGTCTTACTTGTGTTTCTAACAAGTTACTCTAGTGTGCAGAGACAAAGTCCTAGCGAAGGAATGCTAGGCAACTGGCGAAGGACTGCCAGTATCAAAGCCCTAGCGAAGGACTGCTAGGCAACTGGCGAAGGACTGCCAGTATCCAAGACCTGACAGAGGACCGTCAGGCAAAAGTCCAACCAAAGGAACGGTTGACATCAGGTAAATTCTCCCGAGAGGAGTAGGTGAGGATGCGTTCCCCGTCGAGGGAACAGTAGGCGTCGGTTGGACCTAGGGCTCCATTTTGGAGACCAAAGTCAGAACCAAGACAGCTAAGGCTGTATAAATAAATATTTTATTGTTACATTGTGTTTTGGACTAACCCTGGATGCAGGACCGAAGGAACGTGTGTCTGCAGCTCAGAAAGCCTCAAAAGAGAGAGGCATTGGCTGAGTAGGGCGCCCGGAGTGTCCCGGGCGCCCCCAAGGTGCATACAAAACTACACAAGAAGAAAAGGCTTCGAACAACTGCTGGGCGGGGCGCCCCCGTGCTCCCGGGCGCCCCCTGTGTCCCGGGCGCCCCCATGCGCATACCTCGATCCAGAAGCCAGCGAAGCCTGATAAGTGTTTGACCCGGTCAATCCGGGCGCCCCGTGCACTCCGGGCACCCCGGTCAAAGCGGATCCCGAAGATAAGGGGATCAGACGTTGACCGAGATCCAACCGGATCAAACGCCACGTGGGGGGGGGGGGGGGGCGCCCCCGACGTCCCGGGCGCCCCCTGGCCCTATATAAAGGGCCCTCGACCCCAGGCTTGCAGCATCAGTTTTCTCAACGTCTCAAAGCTCTTCTACGCTTGTGCCTTGCTTCGGAAACATTCCAACTCGAGCCGACGACGTCCCGCTGCCCCGAAAAAGTCAATCCACTCCGGACGTCGGTAACGAAGAGCACAATTCTTTATTATTATTTTAGTGCACTTACTTTGTAACTAAATTCTGTAAACTATTATTGCGCTTCATATAGAATTGCCCAAAGTAAACGGTCAACGACCGTGAGCCTTAGAGTAGGAGTCGACACAGGCTCCGAACCAAGTAAAATCGACTGTGTCTTTGTGTTGTGTTTTTTTTTACTTCCGCTGTGCAATTGCTCTTTACGAAAATCCGAATGATTTCCGATATTCACCCCCCTCTATCGGTTCTCTCGATCCAACAAGTGGTATCAGAGCGGGGAAATTCAAACTTGGTGCAACCACCAGTTTGAAATTTTTTTTCGGATTTTTTTTTCTTATTCTCATTCAATTTTTTTTATTATTTTATTATCCTTATCCCGCACTACTAATCCAAGACCAAGTCTTGGGATATTCTTGTAAGTTTTCTTTTACAGATCAAATGGCCATGCAAGAGGGATTTAGCACCGCCAGACCTCCACTCTTCAGTGGAGAAGACTTTTCCTACTGGAAAAGCCGTATGGAGGTCCACCTAAAAACTCAGGTGGACATGTGGATCATTATCCAGTCCGGTCTGGAGATCCCCAGAAACGCCGAAGGACTTCCTCAAAGCTACTCTGAATGTGACAACGCCCTAAAGCGCAAGATAGAAGCCGACGCAAAAGCGACTCAAACGCTTCAATGCGGATTGACGAAAGAGGAGCTGAACCGCGTGGGCCCCTTCAACAGTGCGAAGGAGCTCTGGGCAAAATTAATCGAGCTGCACGAAGGAACATCTGATACTCGGATCAGTAAGAGGGATCTGCTTCTGAACAAACTCTACACCATCAAGATGGCCGACAACGAAACAGCAGCCCAGCTCCATGCAAGAATCCAAGAGTTGATGAACGGTCTTCACACGATAGGTCACAAGGTTGAAAACCATGACTTAATAAGGTATTCCTTAAACGCTTTCCCTAGAAACACCTTGTGGGCATCTATGGTAGATGCATACAAGGTCTCAAGGGATCTTTCCAAAATAAAATTAGACGAATTATTTTCCGAACTAGAACTGCACGAACAAACTAACACCAATATGGTCGAGAAAGGTATTGCTTTCATTGCAGGTAAAACTGGAAGGACAACAAAGAAGAAGCCTGAACCTGAACCCGAGTCTAACTCAGACTCAGAAGACGAAGAAGGAGACCAAACTAAGCTGGTCCGACTAGCCCGAAGCTACTACAAGGAGCTGAAGAACCGAACCAACAAACGGAAAATCAGTCGAAGAAAGGACGAACCAGCTGAACCCACGAATGATAAAAACAAGTCCAACGTAACCTGCTACGAGTGCAAGAAGAAGGGCCACTACAAGACAGAATGTCCAAACTTGAAGACAAGAAGAAAGAAAGCGCTCCAAGCAACGTGGGACGAATCTTCCTCAGAAGAAGAAGAAGAAGCACCCCAATCAAACCTACTAGCTCTGACCGCCTCAGAAAAGTCGAGACTGAGTCAGAATCAGAACAGGACGACGGCGAGCTGACATTTACAGAAGACGGCGAAATTAAGGTAACTGGTTTCAATAGATGTCAATTAACTGAATTAATTTCATTTCTTTCTCGAGATTTGGCAAAAGCCAAACTCCGACTCGAATCCCTCCGACAGGAAGTAAAACTCCTGAAAGAGGGAGCTGACTCTAAACCCTTAACCGAGAAGGTTCAGGAAGGAACTCCTACTCAAGTTGAAAAACTTGAAAAGGAAAACTCCTCCCTGAAAACTCAGGTTAAGGATCTTAGATCAGCTTTAGAACGATTTACATCTGGTTCCAAGGGTCTTGACATGATCCTTGGAAAACAGAAATCAGTTCTAAATCGATCCGGACTGGGCTATAGAACCAAATCTCGGCAAAGATCTTACTTTGCTGTACTGAATCAGTCCAGAGGTAAAATTCAGGCATGGGTACCTAAACTATACATGAACAAACCAACTGGATCAAATCACTATTGGATCCCCAAGGACAAGATTCACATCTTGCCTAACCATCACTGTGGCTTTAGTCCAGGGGGAGCCAAACTGAAAACAATATTCATTATTAGATAAAAAAAATTTTAATCCTTGATTGCAATTGCTTGATTGATTGTTTATTTAAAATTCCTGCAATTTACCATGCTTAGATTTAGGAATGGTTAGTTAAGGACTGAACAAACTTAACTGAAATTTGACAACATAGTATTGGGTGGAGGTGAGATGATAGTACGTTAGGGAAACCAATTTGGCGGAACTAGCCGAAGCTACTGATCCAAAACCCAAACTAGTTAGACCAGAAATTTTTCAAAGAATAATTTTGAAAATGAAATTTCATTAAAAGGCTTTGTCAAGGAAAGGGTGGATGATCCCATAAGGCTACGGCCAAAGAAGGCCTAGTGCCTCGCCAAGACCTGGAAGCCAATTTTTGAAATTCAAATTCAAATTATTTTTTGTCAAATTCGAATCTAACACAAAATTTCAGTTATTTGTAGATTTAAACATCTTTTCAAAATTAATTAAGTTTTCAAAAATTTAATTGTTTTCAAAATTAATCAAGATTTTCAAAATAATCTTAACTATCAAAACCTGTCTCACGAAACCTATAAGGCTAACGTGATTGAAAACCCTAGATTTGGGTGAGACAGTAGGATTAAGACTCAACTGTAAATTCTTTAATTCTGAGTTAATCTTGTAGTTCAGAACTCGGTCAAACCTTGGTCAACACAGTCAAACCTTGGTCAACATGGTCAAACCACGGTCAACCTTGTCAAACCACAGTCAAAGCAGTCAAAACAATTCAAACCATGGTCAAACCGATTAAACCATGGTCAAACCGATTAAATCATGGTCAAACGATGACAAGATATAAAGCTTGTCCCTTTCTATACAAACCCGAGCGCCCGGAACCACGCGGGCGCCCCTACCATGACTTTTCCCTCTCTCGAGGCAAAAGCTGCCTTTGACCCCTTGACCAAGGCGCCCGGAACCACGCGGTCGCCCCCATCATCCTCAACACAGCAAAAGCTGCAAAGCAGCCTGCATGAGGGCGCCCGGGCTGTCCCAGGCGCCCCCAACCGGTCAAAAGTACTGCCTTTGGCAGTAATCGCTGACCGGGGCGCCCGGAAGCTCCCGGGCGCCCCTATTGGTTTGCCTATATAAGGCACCCGAGTTTCCCCTTCCTTCCACACCAAAATCAACCTCCTTCTTCACTTCTTCCTCTTCAAGAAGATCTTGCAAGTCCTCATCCTCAACTATGCCTCCCCGAGCTGCCCGGTACAATTTTAGTTAATTTTTTATTGCAATTAAATTTATTTTATGCAATACCCTCATGCTTCTTTTAATTTCCTTAACTTAGAAGACGCCGACCAAACCCCGACAACCCCGGTGCCGAACCGAGTCCTGACCCTAGATTTCCTACCCTAGAGCTATGTAATAAATTTGCCCAAACTATTTACAAGCCCATCAAAACAAGCTATCTCAATCGGCACTTCTTTACCCAATCATGTCCCGTTGCCATGAACATTATCAACTTCTATCAATTAGATAATCTTGTCTTCTGCACTCATACAATTAATGAATCCTTATGTGCAGAATTTTACAACAACATAATTTAACAAGATAATCTAATATTTCACACTACTGTCCAAGGGATACCTCTGACCATCACCCCTACTTTGTTGAACCGATTCCTAGGACTGCGACCCTCTCAATCCACATTTTGCTGCTATCCTCCTAGGAACCCCCCATTTGATCCTCCCTACTCACACATTACACTAGACACCATTCACTCCTATTTCTATAGGGCAGACCTCCCCGCAAATAGACGTTTCCAAGCCGTTGAACTTCAGGCACAGGACTATGCCTTGTATAGAGTCCTGGTCCGCTGTATCTTACCACTCTCCACCTGAGATCTCGGGACTATGCGACCCTTTCATGCTTTCCTTCTATATGCCCTAGTCCATCACCTTGACATAGACATTGGACTCCATATGTTTTATACCATTCTGCATGCATCTAGTGTCACGACTCAAGGACGAGTACACACTCCATACTGTCATATCATTACTTCTCTCCTCCATCACCACGGTCGTGACATAACTGTGGGTGAAATAACCGCTATGAACGACTTTGACGAAATAGGATTTAGGAACTTCTCGTTAGCGGGTCTAGAGGTATCGGCCACCGGGGTTATGAGTTGGAGACGACAGCAGGCCGGGGCTCAGATCGGTTCAGACGAGGAGGTTGAGGTCGACAATGGGGATCTGGCAGCAGCAGCCCGAGCACACATCGACGAGCCCGCTCCACCGACACTCTACCAAAGAGTGACACATTTAGAGACACAGGTTCAGAGTCTCCGAGAGGAGGTCGAAGCCTATCATATAGAGCAGATGGACGCTCGTCGAGCCGATCGAGAAGTGGCTGATGCTCAATTCCTTGAGATGATGGCACGATTCGACTCATGGCAGCCTGGCCCATCTGATCATCCCGGTCTTTCGTCCTAGATTTGATTAGTATTGTACTAGTACCCATTTGACTGCCCCTACTCAGTAGGCTCAGTAGGGTTGACTTGTGTTTGACTTGTGTGACTGTGTTGAACCTTGAGTACCTGCTTTATTTTATGTTGACTAGCTTATGATTATTGGTTTCTTGTCAATTCGGCAGTTAGGATTGTGCTCTGTAGAGTAGATTAACTTTATTTTTTTTCTGTTCTACTTGATTTAAATTTTTTTAAAAAATAAAAATTTGAAAAACTGTTTTACTTAATTTCAAAATCAGTTTTCATTTTCGACTTAGTTTTATATTTTTTTCAAAACTACCCCTTTTCAAAACTAGGGCTTTTTCGAAAATGGACTTAGCCTAGGCCTTAACCCTAGAACTGCATGCACCTATAGACTTAGAAGCCAGCATCTCACAAGCACCTTAGGGTAATTTTGATTGATAACCTAGAAAGGGTTGAGATGCTTAGGTCTTTGCCTTAATTCAAGATGCTTTAAGTCAGTGCATCTGCAGTAATTGGGGCACTAAATACAACTTATATAGCAATCAAGTTAAATGTCAAGTTTAGAAAATCTAACTTGAACAGAAACACTTAACTTGACTAATCCTAGCAAAAACTACTGTTTATAACAGTTAGTAAGTAGCTAATTGGGTTAGACAGATCCCTACAGAGAAAATTGACTGATTTAAGTTAAGTCTAATTATGAATTGGTTCAGTACAGCAAAATCTTAATTATTTCCTTTATGCATTTTTATTTCTGCTATATTTATTTATTTTGATATATGGCAAAGGGGGAGAGATAGGAAAAGGAGAGAATAAAATTAATTTTCTTTCTTCAAAAATTTTTTTTTAATTAATTTTTTTTAACTCTATCCTTTATTCAAAAAGTTTTCAAAATTTTCTTATCCTTTATTCAAAATTTTTAAAGCTTTTCAAAATTGATTAAAGTACTTAAGTTCCTAAAGCTTTCAAAATTTTTTTTACTAAAGCTTTCAAAATTTTGCTAAGTACTCAAGCCTTTCAAATTTTTACTAAATCTTTCAAAATTTTGCTAAGTACTCAAGCCTTTCAAAAATTTTACTAAAGCTTTCAAAATTTTGCTAAGTATTCAAGCTTTTCAAAATTTTCTAACTTAAGCTTGTCAAAAATTTTTAAACTTTTATAAGTACCTTAAGCTTAAGTTTCTCAAAACTGTTTAAGTACAATGTTACTAAGTACTTAGGTTTTTCAAAATTATTAAGTACTTAAGTTTTCCAAATGTACTGAAGTGTTTCAAAAGCACTTAAGCGTTTTAAAATCATCCTACTAAGTACTTAAGCTAACACTTTTAAAACTTTTGAGTACCTTAAAACTTAAAGCTTCAAACTTTTTAAGTACTCAAAAATCATGCTTCAAAAACCTTCCTATGTACTTTTAACTTAAGTTATTAAAAGATTTTTAAGTATCTAAAACTTAAGTTTTCAAAGTACAAGTAAAGTTTTCTTAACCCCACGAAATTTTGAAAAATCTAGGGGGAGATTCCTGCCAGGGGGAGGGAACAAAATTTAACCTTTTTCATGCTTATTTAAACTTAACTTTTTGAACTAGGGTTGCCATAAATCAAAAAGGGGGAGATTGTTGGTGCAGAATGCACCAAAGTCAAACCTGTATTTTGATAATGGCAACAGAGGTCAAAAGTTAAGTCTTACTTGTGTTTCTAACAAGTTACTCTAGTGTGCAGAGACAAAGTCCTAGCGAAGGAATGCTAGGCAACTGGCGAAGGACTGCCAGTATCCAAGCCCTAGCGAAGGACTGCTAGGCAACTGGCGAAGGATTGCCAGTATCCAAGCCCTAGCGAAGGACTGCTAGGCAACTGGCGAAGGACTGCCAGTATCCAAGCCCTAGCGAAGGACTGCTAGGCAACTGGCGAAGGACTGCCAGTATCCAAGACCTGACAAAGGACCGTCAGGCAAAAGTCCAACCAAAGGAACGGTTGGCATCAGGTAAATTCTCCCGAGAGGAGTAAGTGAGGACGCGTTCCCCGTCGAGGGAACAGTAGGCGTCGGTTCGACCTAGGGCTCCATTTTGGAGACCAAAGTCAGAACCAAGACAGCTAAGGCTGTATAAATAAATATTTTATTGTTACATTGTGTTTTGGACTAACCCTGGATGCAAGACCGAAGGAACGTGTGTCTGCAGCTCAGAAAGCCTCAAAGGAGAGAGGCATTAGCTGAGTAGGGCGCCCGGAGTGTCCCGGGCGCCCCCAAGGTGCATACAAAACTACACAAGAAGAAAAGGCTTCGAACAACTGCTGGGCGGGGCGCCCCCGTGCTCCCGGGCGCCCCCGCTGCTCCCGGGCGCCCCTGCGTCCCGGGCGCCCCCATGCGCATACCTCGATCCAGAAGCCAGCGAAGCCTGATAAGTGTTTGACCCGGTCAATCCGGGTGCCCCGTGCGCTTCGGGCGCCCCGGTCAAAGCGGATCCCGAAGATATGGGGATCAGACGTTGACCGAGATCCAACCGGATCAAACGCCACGTGGGGGGGCGCCCCCGACGTCCCGGGCGCCCCCTGGCCCTATATAAAGGGCCCTCGACCCCAGGCTTGCAGCATCAGTTTTCTCAACGTCTCAAAGCTCTTCTACGCTCGTGCCTTGCTTCGGAAACATTCCAACTCGAGCCGACGACGTCCCGCTGCCCCGAAAAAGTCAATCCATTCCGGACGTCGGTAACGAAGAGCGCAATTCTTTATTATTATTTTAGTGCACTTACTTTGTAACTAAATTCTGTAAACTATTATTGCGCTTCATATAAAATTGCCCAAAGTAAACGGTCAACGACCGTGGGCCTTGGAGTAGGAGTCGACACAGGCTCCGAACCAAGTAAAATCGACTGTGTCTTTGTGTTGTTTTTTTTACTTCCGCTGTGCAATTGCTCTTTACGAAAATTCGAACGATTTCCGATATTCACCCCCCTCTATCGGTTCTCTCGATCCAACAACCAGGACCCGGCTTCACTCACTGGGATTTCCAACACCCGGCTTCACTCACCAGGACCCGGCTTCACTCACCGGGATTTCCAATCACCTGGCTTCACTCACCAGGATTTCCAATCAGGACTTAACCACAATTAGTTCAACCAAACTTAAATCAAACCATAAATCGTTGTCAACACCAAAACAACAATCGGGCCAGACTGCATCAACAATCTCCCCCTTTTTGTTGTTTGACAACCCGATTTAACTTGATTTAAGTTTAGGCATTAATGATCACTTTGAAGGCAGTTCAATTATTGTAAGGGAATCATGATCCTCCCCCTACAATAACCCTAAACTTAATCAACCATTTCTCCCCCTTTGTCAAACATCGAAAAGGGTATGGTTATTAAGTTTAAACATACATCCCTCTCAAACCACGAGTCTCTCCCCAAACCCAAAATAATCAAGTTATGATTTTGGAATTGCATATGAGAGGCATATACCATAAATGTATCATGGCAACAATGTATATGCATCATACAACAATAAGTGTAGATTTTTGAATTGCATATGAAAACATATACCAAATAATATCATAGTCAAGTATGTATATGTTTCATATGACAAGTAAGGAATGCATCTGTATTTGATATATAGTCCCGATTGGTCTCCGTAACCGATCAGGTTCGTTGATTACTGGATACAGAAATATTTTGATTAGTCTGGGGAGCGATCAGATTTCAAAAAAATTTCTGAACCTCTGATACATTCCTGATCAGACTGCATTGACAATTTGCATTCCGTAACAGTGAAGTAGACTCTATTAATATTCGATATTTCAGAAAAATTTCTGAAACACGACATTAAGAACAAGAGTCATGAATCAAACAAACCCTTTCTTATGAATTTGAACATTCCAACATAGGTTTGTATCAAATCAGTATTTAGGTTTTGTTTTAAGTACCACTTGAACAAATTTGTACTTCCTTAGTACCAGGATTGTACCAATGGAGGATCAAATATGTTTCAATTGTAATTGGTTTGTATCAGATTTGTTAGGAGTATGATCATCAAACTGATACAATTCAATGAAAAGAGATTGGTTTGAGGAGGTTTTTGGATCAATTTGGAACGATCTAGGAGTTCCTTGATCAGAGTTGGTCTGATCGGTCACCAGACCGATCAGAACGACGACTGATCGGTCACCAGACCGATCAGAGGGATCCCTGATCGGTCGGTGGACCGATCAGGTTTGACACAGAATGTTTTCTGAAACTGATCAATTTCAGAAATAAGTTTGTTTCAACTCTTAACCTTTCCCAAACCCTTATACAATCAGATTTGATCCATTTGTTCCTAAAAGGTTCCTCTTAACCAAAAACCATCCCTAAAATCAAAATACGATACTAATAACCGATTTCCAAAACATGATCAGTTTGTATGTTTATAACATGTTTGTTCCAAACAAATTGAAATCAGGTTTGTATCAAACATTTATTCCCTAAGTTACCCATAGAAACAAGGTTTAAATCATGATTCAGAAAAACATGGTAAACTTAAGCTAGATGTTGGGGATGTATAGATATCCTAAGTCCTAGAATCTTGATTTATATTGATACAAAGAAATCACTAGCTCATAGTACTTAAGCATTGAGTCCTTGTGGGATTTTCATAAAGATTAGCACAAGCTATATGTTCATCTTGTTCTTAACCAAAATTAGCATGTCATAGATTAATGTTAATCACACACACAGTAAGATCATGACATACTCAACTAAATTTATCTCCAAAGTATTAAATAACACTTAAGCCTAAAATATGTCACAAGTTATTGCAAATATTTTGGCTAACTTCAAGATTTACAGTGAACTACAGAGTTCAATCCTAATCATGGCATATTGAGGTTAAAACTCTTGGATTGAGTTGAAAAGTCATACTTTCAAGTGTGTATTAAGGTCATGGTTCCAATTAAGTTTGTATCAAAATGAAGCATAGTATAATGTCGACAGGAAACTATTCATGCTCCTTTGATTACAATGAATTCATCATCATATATTTGTACTTTACTAATAAGAAAATTCACAAACATGTATCTATTTAACTATGGATCACAAAACCATGATGTTGTCTAAATTTATGAAATGTAGGCAATTCCAAGGAAAAACCTAATTTTAGACCTCTTGTTGTGATGAATGACAGTTCATCTCAATTCACGGGTTTGGAGCACCCAATATCAACCTCCCATGTTGATAGATGCTCCCCCTCAAATAATGCTTATACAATTCTAATGATAGAAGTTTTAGGTACCCAAATTTTGAGACCTAATGCATCAACAATGAGGGACTTTGGCACCCATGCCTTAGTCATTTTCTTTTTGACTTTTTGAACCCTAGAATCCTCTTGTGATCTAAATTGGGTTCTTGACATTAATGATACAAAGGTTGGTTCCTTAGGTCGGTAACCGATACCGGCCTTATTGTAAACCGCCCTTTGGGAATTTAAGATTATGTCTAATGTTTTAGAGCTAGTTGAAAACTTCTCAAGAATATTCTTGAGTTTTTCAACTTCACTCCTCAAGATCCTATTGTCATCCTCAAGATTTTTATCATGCAAATTATCAAGATCCTCATCCTTAGAGGATTTCTCATGGAAATCATTAATATCCTCCACCCTAGAGGATTTCAATTCTTCTACTTCCAATTTCAACAATTTAACTTTGTTCTTGGATTTTTTAAGCAACCTAGCTAGACATGCAATGGTTTTATAACACTTATCTAGCTCGGGAGAGATTACCTCTTCATCATCCGAAGATGATGAAGGTGCGATTGAGGAGCTTGATTCGTCTCCACTCTCCTCTTCATTTGAATCCTCTATGGCCATGAGGGCAAAGTCATGAGTATTCTTCTCCTCCTCTTCTTCGGATGAACTAGAGGACGATTCATCCCATGTGGCCCTCAAGGCCTTCCTTTTCTTCTTTGGTTTATCCTTCTTCTTCTTTAACTTTGGGCATTCATCCTTGTAATGTCCTTTCTTGCTACACTCATAACAAGTAACATTAGACTTATCAATTTTAAATTTACTTTGGTTACCTTTACCCTTGAAGCTCCAGCTCTTCCTCATCATTCTTCTAACAAAGTTTGCCATCTCGGAGGAAGAAGACCAGCTGCCCTCCTCCTCGGATTCGGACTCGGATGAGGATGAGGATGAAGATGAAGATGAAGAGACTTCCTTCTTCTTCTTCTTCCCCTTCTTCTTCTTCTTGTTGTCACCTGCCACTAAAGCAATACCTTTCTCTTTTGAACTTTTGTTAGAGATCTCATGTAGTTCCATTTCACAAAATAGATCTTCTAACTTAACAAAAGATAAATCCTTGGAAACCTTGTAAGCATCCACCATGGATGACCACAAGGCGTTCCTAGGAAAAGCTTTGAGGACATACCTTATAAGATCTCGGTTCTCAACCTTCTCATTGATGGAGTGTAGACCATTTAGGATCTCCTTGAATCGTCCATGGAGTATACTTACAGTTTCTTCCTCTCTCATGGACAGATTTTGGAGTTGGCTGAGAAGGAGGTCCTTCTTGGCAGTCCGGGTGTCTTGAGTTCCTTCATGGAGCTCAATGATTTTGCTCCATAGATCGTTAGCACTTGTGAAGGGACCAACCTTGATTAGTTGGTCCTTGGTCAACCCGCATTGCAAAGTTACCAGTGCTTTCGCATCGGCTTCACCTCTCCGGATTTGATCTGCCGACCAACTTGAGAAGTCCATCTCTTTTCCCTCAGCATCTTTAGGAGTAGAAAAACCTTCCTTGACAGCAAACCACATGCTGAGGTTGGTTTTTAGGTAAAACTCCATCTTCAACCTCCAATATGGAAAATCAGTGCCTTCAAAGAGTGGAGGTCGGCTGGTGCTAAACCCTTCTCTTCCCATGGCCATCTTTGTTAGCTCTCAGATGTTAAGCCGTTGAAGTAGAGCCCCAAGCTCTGATACCACTTGTTGGAAACAAGATGACTATAGAGGGGGGGGGTGAATATAGCCAGACACCCACAAGTAGCACTTTGAAGTTTTCTGCTTGATCAGATTAGCAGCGGAAGAAAATGCAGAACAAAGAACAAAGCAGAGAAGGAATCGTAAACCAAACAAACGCTAAGACGAAGATGTACAAGGTTCGGGGATAACTTGCCCCTACTCCTTGGCGTGCCCGTAAGGTGGGTGATCCCTTGATCGTCGGCAGATCAAGCCCTGGTGAACTCCGAATAGTAGCAGCCTCATTCTCGGTGGAGAAACCTCTCCACAAGTGATCTCAAGAAAATACAAGTTAAGCACAGAGACACTCGAGAAGACAAGCTCACAAAGATGTAACAAGATCGCTCAAGCACAAAGCCACAAAGAGCACGAACACAGCCCAGCCAAACTTCCCAAGTTTCTGTCTTGTTCGCCTCCGCTTCTCTGCATCCAGCTTTGTCTCTTAAGCTCCGACTCAACGTCGCCAGCTCCATCAGCACCACTGACTCACACCCTGACCCACTGACCTCTCTGAGCACTCAGTCCACTGGACACTCCTCCAGCTGAGCCTCCGTCAGTTGCCAGCCGCGCCTTCGTCAGTTGCCAGTTGCGCCAGATGCCGTTGAGACCTGAAAACACAATAGATCCAAACCTGCTCCAAGGAAAGCCTCCCATTGACCCTCCTTGAGTGTTTGAATCACCTGCTATCACCTGCACACTCCAACAGAGGCTTAGCAATGCATATCAAAAAGAAATCAGCAAGTAGCAGAGAATCGGCAGTGAAAACAGACTTCTGACAGCATATTTGAATTAAAGTTCTGCTCCTGATCGGTCCCCAGACCGATCAGGGAGGAGCCTGATCGGTCACCAGACCGATCCAGCAGTCTTCTGCACACTCCTGATTGGTCCCCAGACCAATCAGGCTCCTGCCTGATCGGTCACCAGACCAATCAGGCTCCAGCCTGATCGGTCACCAGACCAATCAGGCTTGAGTGAACAGTGATTCTTTAATCAAATCCTAAGTCTCTGATCGGTCACCGGACCGTTTTGGACCTGATTAGCAGGGGAACTCAACTCACTGTTCGCTCCCTAATCGGTCACCAGACCGATCAGGAGCTGTGCAGTGAGTGAAACACACACTCCCTGATCGGTCACCAGACCGATCAGACATCGCTGGATCGGTCACCAGACCGATCCACGAAGGAGCACCATGCCAATCTCCCTGATCGGTCACCAGACCGATCCAGGGGCTCCAACCTAGCCTTCCAAGCTAGGCTTTCACCCAACCTAGCCCTCCAACCTAGGATTTTTCCATCTAACTCTCCAAGTTGGGAATTTGCACTTAACCCTCCAAGTTAGGACTTTTCACCTAACCCTCCAAGCTAGGACTTTTCACCCAACCCTTTCGAGTTAGAACTTCATCCAACCTAGCCCTCCAAGCTAGGATTTTTCACCTAACCCTCCAGTTGGGACTTTTCACCTAACCCTCCAAGTTAGGACTTTTCACCTAGCCCTCCAAGCTAGGACTTTTCACCCAACCTTCCGAATTAGGACTTTTCACCACCTGGCTTCACTCACCAGGACCCGACTTCACTCACCGGGATTTCCAACACCTGGCTTCCATCACCAGGACTCGGCTTCACTCACCGGGATTTCCAACACCTGGCTTCACTCACCAGGACCCGGCTTCACTCACCGGGATTTCCAACACCTGGCTTCACTCACCAGGACCCGGTTTCACTCGCCGGGATTTCCAATCACCTGGTTTCACTCACCAGGACCCGACTTCACTCACCGGGATTTCCAATCACCTGGCTTCACTCACCAGGATTTCCAATCAGGACTTAACCACAATTAGTTCAACCAAACTTAAATCAAACCTTAAATCGATGTCAACACCAAAACAACAATTGGGCCAGACTGCATCAACACTTTGGTCTTGGCTTTGGTGGAGGTTAGAGCTTTTTCTTGCTCCGGTATAGAAATGGATCTCTCCTCCCCCTCAATTCTTGAAACTGATACTTCTTCTTCTTCTTCTCTGGATGAGGTGGAGGACCTCTCACTCTCTTCTTCCATTTCACTTGAGGAGGTAGATGATTCTTCTTCCTTTTTCTCCTCTTCTTGGGCTATTGAGTTCACTTCCTCGACCTCTTCCACTAATTGATCTCGTGTAGGGTTTTTATGGATTTCTTCTACCTTTTTCCATAGATCGTGCGCATTTTCATATTTACCTACACCACTCAAAATATTGTTAGGCAAAAGATTTACTAAAATACTAATTACCTTTTCATTTGTTTTTGCTTGATCTTGTTGTTCTTGATTCCAATATCTAGGCCTAAGCCTCTTCCCGTGCTTATCCTTTGGAATCTCGAACGGCTCTTCTATGATTATCCTACACGCCCAATCCATGCTAAGCCAAGTCTCCATCCTTGCTTTCCAATAGCCGAAATCCTCATGGTTGTAGGACGGTGGAGTGTAGATATCTTCAACCAACTTGTCTTCCATTGTTTTCTCCTCTAGCATGTGCTCCCTCGGCGGTTAGTCCAATCGAGAGCAGTCCTTCGCTCTGATACCAAATGTTGGATCATTTCCGGTACGCTAGAGGGGGGGGGTGAATAGCGCTTGTCGGTTCTTCTCTACAAGATTGTTAGCGCACAAGCGGAAATACAAACAAAATAAAACTAACAATAAAGAAACAATGCTAACAAACTGATTTTACTTGGTATCCACCCCGGCCGGGTGACTAATCCAAGAATCCGTCGGTGGATCACTCCCCGGATAACCTCCGTCTAGCTCTCGTCGCTCCTTGTGGGTGGAGAAACCTCGCCACAATCCCAAGCAAACCTCTGAGCGCAAAGACTACTATCTTGCCTTTCACCAAGACAAGATTCGTCAAGAATCTCAACCACCATGAAGTCCTCTTTAAATAGGACTCGGGATGAAACCCTCGCTACCAGTCGACTGCCCCCAGGGCAGTCGACTGGTGCCACTGAAATTCGACCGTTGCACCCCAACGTTCGAATTCTCAGCCAACTCAGGCAGTCGACTGGTCCCAAGGCTGAGTCCTTTCTGTGAGTTCCATCAGTCGACTGCCCCAAGGCCAATCGACTGGTCTACTCACCCACCTAAGGTTACCCTTCCTGAGTACATTCCACTCCGCACTCAAACCCTAGGATTTCCCGAGTACAATCACACTGAACTCGTACCCTCACGACTCGACTGACTCCTCCTCCGCAACCTCGATTGTTGCCTTCGCGCCCTCTTCATCTTTGGCTCCCGTCCCTCGGATGCACGCAAGCCTCCAGCTTGCCTCCATGTCATCCTTCACACATGCCTCGAAGTCTGCGCCCATCAGCTCATCGTCCCTGCTCTCCAAGGTCCCTCGGATGTGCACGCAAGCCTCCAGCTTGCCTCCATGCCACCCTTCACCGTATTGAGGCGTTAGTCAAGTCCATATGTGTAACCTGTACAACCTGCACACTCAACATACATATATAAGATCACAAGGGTAAACCTAACTTAAACCCTTTGCCCAAACATCAAAACACCTGGTCACTCCGGACCACAGATTGCCTCAACACCTACCATACGCTATCTTATAAAGGTATAGAAGTCATTAAAAGCATAAGCTTAACCTCACTACATGTGGTAGGGCAGCACTTATTCATCCTAGGATTGGGATAATATATTTCGTGTGCTGTAACACAACTTTTGTAACTTCATTGTCCCATTGAACCAAGATCTTGGGATCTCCAGTCAACAAGGTTGGGTTACCGTTACAGTCATTTTAGTTGTAGATTTTTAATCTCATTCCTCTTGATTAGCAGTATACTTGATCTTAATTTAGCCCCTTCGTAAGAGGATCTGCCAGATTATCTTTGGATTTTACATAATCGATTGCAATCACTCCATTCGAGATCAACTGCCTAATGGTATTATGTCTACGGCGTATATGTCGTGACTTACCATTATACATACTACTCTGTGCCATTCCAATCGCCGATTGACTATCACAATGTATAAGTACAGCGGGCACAAGTTTTGTCCAACTCGGAATATCTTCCAAGAAATTCCGCAGCCATTCAGCTTCTTCAGCTGCTTTGTCTAGTAGTGCTATAAACTCGGATTCCATTATTGACCGAGCAATGCACGTCTGCTTAGTGGATTTCCAAGATACTGCTCCCCCATCAATCGTGAATACATATCCACTAGTGGATTTGGAATCTTTTGTATCTGATGTCCAATTAGTATCACAATATCCCTCTAAGATAGCGGGATATTTTTCGTAATGTAATTCGTAGTTCATAGTATATTTCGAATATCTAAGAACTCGCATCAATGCTTTCCAATGGGTGTCGTTTGGATTACTCGTAAACCGACTTAGCTTGTTGACCGCACAGACAATATCCGGACATATGCAATTTGGGAAATACATCAAGCTGCCTATTATCCGAGAATATTCCAATTGCGATATGGGCTCACCTTGATTTTTCACTAAGTGTTGACTTAGATCCATAGGTGTTTTCACTGTAGAGAAATCGTACGCATTAAACTTCTTCAACATCGACTCTACATAGTGGGATTGTGTCAAAACTATCCCTCAGATGTCTTGAGAATTTTAATTCCCAATATAACTTCTGCTCGACCCATATCTTTCATATCGAAATTCTTGGTCAACATTTTCTTTGTATTCATGATTATCTCATGATTACTATCCATTATAAGCATATCGTCTACGTATAGACAAACGATTACATATTCTTTAAGTGTGTTTTTGACATAGATGCATTTGTCACATCATTTATTTTGAACTCATTTGAGAGCATTATTTTGTCAAATTTCTCGTGCCATGGTTTAAGCGCTTGTTTAGGTCCGTACAGCGACTTAATGAGTCAACACACTTTTTTCTCTTTTCCTGGAACTACGAACCCCTCGGATTGCTCCATATAGATTTCTTCTTCCAACTCACCATTTAAGAATGCAGCCTTAACATCTATTTGATGTATTTCAAGGTCATACAAAGTTGCGATGGCTATCAACACTCGTATAGACATAATCATTGTCACCGGTGAGTAGGTATCGAAGTAATCAAGGTCTTCCTTTTGCTTATATCCTTTGGCTACAAGTCAGCCTTATACTTGTCAATCGATCTATCAGCTTTATACTTGTGTTTTAGTATCCACTTACATCCTAATGGTTTAGAACCAGAAGGAAGGTCCACTAATTCCCAAGTATGGTTATTCATGATGGACTCAATTTCACTATTGACTGTTTCTTTCCATAATGGGGTGTCGGTGTTGATGTAGTCTGACCCTGATTGTTGTTTTGGTGTTGACACCGATTTTAGTTTAGGTTGATGATTTTGATGATTATGATTAAGTCTTGATCGGGGATCAGGCAGGGTATGGAAAATCCTAGCTTGGAGGGCTAGGTGTTGAAAAGTCCTAACCTAGAGGGTTAGGTGTGGAAAATCCTAGCTTGGAGGGCTAGGTGTTGAAAATTCCTAATTCGGAAGGGTTGGGTGAAAAGTCCTAGCTTGGAGGGCTAGGTGAAAAGTCCTAACTTGGAGGGTTAGGTGCAAATTCCCAACTTGGAGAGTTAGGTGAAAAAGTCCTGGCTTGGAGGGTCAGGTCCTAGCTTGGAGGGCTAGGTTTGAAAAAGTCCTAATCCGGAAGAGTTGGGTGAAAAGTCCTAGCTTGGAGGGCTAGGTGAAAAGTTCTAACTTGGAGGGTTAGGTGCAAATTCCCAACTTGGAGGGTTAGGTAAAAAATTCCTTAGCTTGGAGGGCTAAGGTGGATGAAACCCTAGCTTGGAGGGCTAGGTTGGAACCCCTGGATCGGTCTGGTGACCGATCAGGGAGTTGCACGGTGGTCCTTCGTGGATCGATCTGGTGACCGATCCAGCGATGACTGATCGGTCTGGTGACCGATCAGGGAGTATGCGTTTCACCCACTGCTTGGCTCCTGATCGGTCTGGTGACCGATCAGGGAGTAAACAGTGAGGTTGAGTTCCCCTACTGATCTGCTCCTGATCGGTCTGGTGACCGATCTGGCTCACTGTGCAGATCGGTCTGGAGAACGATCCAGCTTCGCGAGTTCCTCACTAAGATCGATCAGGACGGAGCCTGATCGGTCTGGTCATGACCTGATCGGTCTGGTGACCGATTAGGAGGATCCCTGATCGGTCCGGTGACTGATCATGAGGTTTGGACTGCGAAGATCAGAAATCGCCCGATAAAGGGGTGGATCGGTTTGGTGATCGATCCACAACCTGGGATCGGTCTGGTGATCGATCCAGGAGAGTCCCAAAGAAATCGCAATTTCTAATCGAGCGTTGGGGACCGATCAGGACGGAGCCTGATCGGTCTGGACCCATCCTGATCGGTCTGGTGACCGATCAGGAGGCTCTCTGATCGGTCCGGTGACCGATCACTTTAATTCAAAATGCACTGTCAGGCGCTCTGATCGCGTCTGAACGTATCCGATTCTCTGCGCTTAACATCTGATATATGATTTGCTATGTGATATGCTGCTCTAACACCCTGATTAAGCTGCAGGTGACAGGGAAGAATTCAAACACTCAAGGAGAGTCAATGGTGGCCTTTCCTTGGAGCAGGTTTGTCCGTTTTCCATCTCAGGTTGCAACGGCTGGAGCTGCAGACTAGAGCTGCTGACTGGAGCTTGGCTGAGGGAGGCTCAGAAAGTCCAGGGAGAGCTCAGTGGTAGTTGGCGTTGGCAGGGAAGCAGCTGGAGGCTGCAGGAGATGGTGTCACCTGATGCTGAGAGGAGAAACAAAAGGGCGGAAGAAAGCTTCTTTGAAGCAGAGTTCGCGAACTGGGTTCTTGCTGCGCCTTTGAGTTCTCCACAACTTGCTTGCTTGTTCTGAAGTTTCATCTCCTTGAGCAAGCTACTGCAATCGTGAAGCAACCATTCATTACTTGAGCGCTAGAAGGAAGGAACAAGAAGCTCCGAGTCCAACAGCGAGAAGACACGAGGAGAAGGCTCTTGCGTGAGATCGTCGCTGGGTGGAGCTCTAAGGGAGCTTGCTGTGTTCTTGTCTTTGCTAAGTGCTAAGTAAGATCTTTCTTTGTGTTTCATTGTGCTTAAACCTATATCTGTGATTGAAATGCTGTGGAGAGGTTTCTCCACCGAGAAGGAGGTTGTCTTCTATCCGGTGTTAACCGGGGCTTGATCTGCCGACGATCAAGGGATCGCCCACCTTAAGGGCACGCCAAGGAGTAGGGGCAAGTTATCCCCGAACCTTGTAAACCCTCCTTGTTAGCGATCCTGCTAGTTGTATTTGTTTGCCTTCGTTTTCTGTTTTTGTTTTCTGCACTTCTTTGTTTCCATTGATTCTTCCGCTGTGCTACTGATAAGTTTGAGTGCAGAATTCGATAAGTGCCTAAAGTCCGAGTATTTGGCTATATTCACCCCCCCACTCTAGCCATCCGGGTTCCAACAAGTGGTATCAGAGCTTGGGGCTCTATTTTTGCGGATTAACAACCGAGAGCTATCATCCATGGCGTTGAGAGAAGGATTTTCCACCACCCGACCTCCTTTCTTTGATGGCGTCGATTTCCAATATTGGAGATCAAAGATGGAGTATTATTTGAAGATGGACATCAACACTTGGTTCGCGGTGAAGGAGGGTTTCACTCCTCCTAAGGATGATGAAGGCAAGGAACTTGAATCATGGCGGTGGACAGCCGAGCAAACCCGGAAGAGTGAAGCCGTCGCGAAGGCGGTTGTCACTCTACAATGCGGGATGAACAAAGACCAACTCATCAAGGTTGGTCCCTTCACAAGTGCAAAGGACTTGTGGAACAAGCTCATCGAACTCCACGAGGGCACCCGAGACTCAAGGATTGCCAAGAGGGACTTGTTCCTCAATCAACTACAAAATCTCACCATGAAGGAGAATGTATCGGTAAGTGAGCTCCATAGCCGGTTCAAGGAAGTCCTCAATGGACTTCATTCGATTGATGAAAAGGTCGAGAATCACGACCTTGTGAGGTATGTACTAAAAGCATTTCCAAGGAATGCTTTGTAGTCATCCATGGTGGATGCTTACAAAGTATCCAAGGATTTATCCATTGTTAAGTTAGATGATTTGTTTTGTGAAATGGAATTGCATGAAATGGCTAACAAAGGCCCCAAGGAGAAGGGGATTGCCTTAGTTGCAGGGGATCGATCCAATAAGAAGAAGAAGGAGAAGAAGAAGAAGGAGAAGGAAGTCACTTCATCTTCATCCTCTTCCGAATCCGAGTCCGATTCCGAAGAAGATGGCAGCGGCTCCTCATCCTCTGAGATGGCTAACTTTGTGAGAAGGATGATGAGAAGGGGTCGACGCTTCAAGAGTAGAGGTAACTCTAGTGAAGCTAAACTTGATAAGACTAATACTTCTTGCTTTGAGTGTGGTAGGAAAGGACATTTCAAGAATGAATGCCCGAAGCTAAAGAAGAAGGAGGAAAAATCCAAAAGGAAAGAAGAAAAATCCAAGAAGAAGAAGAAGGCATTGAAGGCCACTTGGGATGAATCCTCCTCAAGCTCATCCGATGAAGAGAAGGAGGAGAAGAGCACAAGGCATGTGGCACTCATGGCATTGGGAGATCAAGAGAGCAGTGATGAATCATCCAACTCCTCAAACGCGACTTCATCATCTTCGGATGATGAAGAGGTAACTTCTCCCGAGCTTGAGAAATGTTATAGAGCAATTGCATGTTTAACCAATATGTTGAAGAAGTCGAAAAATAAGGTTAAAGCGTTGCAATTAGAAATTGATCAATTGAAACTATCTAGGGATGATAACATTGATGACTTACATGTTGAATTGCTAGAAGATGAGATTAAGTCATTAAAACTTGAGGTTGAACATTTGAAATCCTCTAAGGTTGAGGGTGTAGATGATTTGCATGATGTTTTGCTAGTAGAAGAAAACCAATCATTAAAGAGTGAAGTTGAGAAACTCAAGAATATTCTTGAGAAGTTCTCAATTAGCTCTAAAACCCTAGACATGATCTTGAATGCCCAAAGGGCAGTCTACAATAGGGCCGGTATTGATTACCGTTCTAAAGAACCTTCATTTGTGTCTCTCATGTCTAGGACTGATATGAGACAATCTAGGACACCCAAGGTTCAAAAGAAAGTTGTCAAGGCATGGGTGCCTAAGTCTTGTTTAGTTGATGCTTTAGGTCCCAAGGTTTGGGTACCTAAAACTTCTATCTTTCGAATTGTGTAGGTTATGATTGAGGGGGAGCATCTATCAACTTGGTTCGTTGATAGTGGATGCTTCAAACACATGACCGGGGATAGATCATTGTTTACCACACTTCACAAGAAAAGTAGAGGTAATGTTTCATTTGGTAACAATGGTAGCCTTAAGGTCATAGGAATAGGAGACATTCAAATATCCGAATGTTTTAGAATTTCAAATGTCCTTCTAGTCAAGGGGATGACTTTTGATCTCCTAAGTGTCAGTCAATTGTGTGACACGGGTTACACAATTGATTTTCAACCAAGTCAATGTCTAGTTAGACAACATGACACCTTGGACACGGTACTAGTAGGAACAAGAGTAGACAATATTTATCAAGTTTCATTTAAAAGTGCTACTAATGCTTTTGCTAAGTGTGTAGCGGCCCCGCCTCTATGGTCCCCGCAGGCAACCCTCTAGGCCGGAGACCCTACGGTCTTCCCACCCCTGGCAGTGAGTTTTTGCCTTCCCCAGGATTCGAACCCTTGACCTCCAGGACAAGTACAATAGTTCCTGAATCCTGGTACCAATTGAGCTCAATTGGTACCAGGATTCAGGAACTATTGTACTTGTCCTAGAGGTCAAGGGTTCGAATCCTGGGGAAGGCAAAAACCCACTGCCAGGGGTGGGAAGACCGTAGGGTCGCCGGCCTAGAGGGTTGCCTGCGGGGACCATAGAGGCGGGGCCGCTACAAAGTGTCTCATGTCAAAGGACGAAGAGTCCACCCTTTGGCACCGGAGGCTTGCACATGTGAACATGAAGAACATCCAGAAGTTGGCCAACAAGGGATTAGTTCGTGGCTTACCAAGCATCAAGTATGAAAAAGAAAAGATTTGTGATGCATGTCAAATGGGTAAGTGATAGATTCCATTTTATTGATCATTTGAGTTGCTTAAATCCATGTTTGATCTATGTTTTTATTGTCAAAATTGTGAAATTGCCCTAGGTTTTAGAACTTACTTTTATTTTGGACTTAATTGCAAATATGCAAATTTTTGGATTATTTTGGCCACTAATTCTTGATCTATTTTTGTAGGCATCAAGGTTCAAGGATCCAGGGCATATTGGGTCAAACTCGAATCGGAATTGACCCGGATCAGATTATCAAGATCACGATTAAATCTGGGTCGTTCGATTCGAAAGCGGCTAGATCTGAGCCATCCGAGCTAGGGCTAGGGTTGATCAAGCATCCTGATCAAGATCTGAAGGTTTCATCACAATCAGAGCTCAATCAACCGTTGGATCAAGCTTGGAGGGCTCTAGAACGTCCATTCAAGGATTAGGGTGATCTGGACCATCCGTTGCACATCTGGAGGATCCGAGCTGACACATGGCAGATCCTAACCCCAGATCACCATCATAAAAGTTTGGCTCCAATCAGAGCAAGATCAGCCGTTGGATCTCCTCCGATCAATCTGAGCCGTCCAACTCTAATTACTTAAGGAAATTTTTGCCGCAGCCAAGCTTCGTCGCGTCTTCAGAGTTCTTCGCCGCAAATCGTGTTCTTCGTGTTCTTCCTTCATCCTTAGCTTGTTTCCTTCAATCCAAGGCGCGACCACTCGTTTTTCTTGCTGAATTCACATACTAGGTCATCGGGGAGCTCATCAGTTTTGTTTCCGGATCGAGATTGCCCAAGAACAGAGTTTGTGAGAGGTTTCTACAGCTCTGTCCAGTTGACAACCTTCGGATCGGCTGCGCTCTACCACCTTCCACCAAGGCTATCCAGAGGGGTTCCCTGAGTAGTTTTGATCATCATCCACTCACCAATTCACGCAGACACAGCTGAGATGAAGAATTCGCATGGAAAATTCAGAAATGGATAGTTCGGACTGTATTCAATCGCGGATGAAGCTTTCCCCATGATTTGCTGAGCTTGCGGGTCCGAGGCTCTCCCTTGCTTGACAACCAAGGAGTATCTGAGCTCGGGAAGGAAGCGAGGAGTAGTTTTCCTTAGTTAAATTCCTGTTTTAGCTATAGTTTTCAGTTTAGTCGAATTCTGCCCTGTTTTTCTGCAATTTCCAGTTTCAGCAACTTAGTTTGTAATTCTGATTTGTTTGAGCTCAATTAGGATTTTAATCTTCGAGTTAAGTTAACTAGGAACTTGTTTAGTGATAGATTAAGACAGATTTCAGTATGCTTTAGTTTTAATCCTTGCGTGCCAATTTCAAGTGTTGCGTGCCAAGTAAATTCTGTGTTGCTTTCTTTCCTTCAGTTTCTGAATTTGCATCAGATCAGATTCCTTGTTTCCCAGTTGTTAATTCCTGCATTCGAATTAAGTATAGGTTTCCTTAGTTAATGTAGAGCTTAACTCCAATTTCTTGCAATTCATTCGGGTTTTTAGTTTAGCTAGAGCTGAATTCTGCACATTGAAGTTGAATTACTGCCTATCCTAGCTTCTGATTTCTTTTGCCTTGTTAGATCTGGTTTTAGTTTGAATTCCCTTTCAGAATCTTGCTTAGTTCTTTCCTAATACTTTTGTTTCACAAACGAACCAATCAGTTTTAAAAAAAAGTTGAGTTGAAAGACCACTCATTCCTTGATTTGAAATTGGTTTTTGGTACAAGGATTTGCCCCTTGCGTGCCAACTGCCCTTGGTTTCAATTGCATAAAAATTTCAACTTGAATTTGTGGCATAAGATTGTGTTTGAATCAATAAGCTTGCACTTACTCAAATCTGATCTTGATGGCAGTGGTTGGATCCCAAAAACTATTTAGCTAGCTTAGTCAAGTTGTTTGTTTGAGTTATACATCTCGCAAGTTTTTCATTGTATCAAGTTAGTTGGTTTTCGAAAATTCCTTCACTGCCTTTACTTCATTGCTTGGAGTTTCTTTTGGTTGGTTGAAAACAGATAACGATTTCCATAAAAAATTGGTAAGTGCTTAATTAGGTTTTCACTAGTTGAGCTTTTTGGTGGCAATTTTCTTACTCAAGTTCATTCAATCAAGGTTCCTATTCTTCATCTGCCATTTCATTTTCAATTACAAACCAAATTATTAACTTGAAACCCAAAACTCAAAAACGATACATAAACACAAGTTTGAATCAAACTAGACAACTATCCCCGAGAAAAATATGACCTGTGGCCCCTATATTACATTTTCATACTTTTGATTGTAAAAGGGTTTCCAGTTATTCATTTACATCTAAATTTGAGGCCTACTTTTGTGACACATAGTTTGGGCATATCAAATTTTTGGCGCCGTTGCCGGGGAACTGTTAGTTGACTTGTTTGATTTTAGCTTGCGCACTTATTTCATATCATTCTTGATTTGTTTCTGTGCTTATTGCTATATCTTTTGATTTGATTTTATTTGATTTATCTTTTTATCCACTTTTACTGCGATTTGTTTTGTTTTTATGACCAGGTCTCTAGGTGCTGAATTAGAAGATTTCGATCCTGAGATTGAGAGGACTTTCAGAGCCAGGAGGAGTCAGGCCATTCTTGCTGAGACTACAGATATTCCTCCCACTCAGACTATTTTTACTCACTCAGGCAGAGACATGGCAGACCACCAGAGAAGCATGAAGGAGCTTGCAGCACCTGACGCTGCATTTCAGTACTCCAGCATAGCCTATCCAGAGCTGGGGGAAAGTTTTGAGTTAAGATCGGGACTTATAAATTTGCTGCCGAAGTTTCAGGGTTTATCTGGGGAGGATCCAAACAGACACTTGCACGAATTCCATGTGGTGTGCTCTACTATGAAGCCTCAGGGCATTTCTGAAGAAGACATCAAGCTGAGAGCTTTCCCCTTCACATTGACAGGAGCAGCCAAGGACTGGTTCTATTATCTGCCTACAGGGCATGTGTCTAGTTGGATCTCCATGAAGAAAGCATTTTTAGAAAAGTACTTCCCAGCCTCAAGGACAGCTATAATCAGAAAAAGTATCTGTGGGATTCAGCAAGTGGTTGGTGAAACATTGTATGATTACTGGGAAAGATTTAACAAGTTGTGTTCTAGTTGCCCCCAGCATCAAATCAGTGAGCAATTATTGATTCAATATTTTTATGAGGGACTGCTGCAGATGGATAGAGTCCTGATAGATGCTGCAGCTGGAGGGGCCCTAGTGAACAAGTCACCAATGCAGGCTAGGGAGTTAATATCTAATATGGCTGAGAATTCCCAACAATTTGGAGGCAGAGCCTTGACCACCAGAGGAGTGGGAGAAGTTCAGGTAGTTCCTACTGAACAGAAAGAAATGAGGGAAGCAGTGGTGGAGCTCACATCACTCATTAAGCAAATGAAGGTTGATAATGCAATTAAAGGCTCAAATTCTTCAGTACCTCCGCAGTCTAGTCAAGTGATAAGTGTGTGTGGCATTTGCTCTAGTCTAGAGCACACTTCAGACTCATGCCCCAATCTCCAACAGGACGAGACAGTAGCTGCATTAGTGAGAGGACAATTTCCAGCCAGAAACAATCCATATTCCTCTACCTATAACCCCGGTTGGAGGAATCATCCTAACTTGAGGTATGGGAATGCTTTCTGCCAGCAAGAGCCTCAAAGTCAGTCTTCACAGCAGCATAAACCGAGTTTCCAGCAGCCCCAACAAGCTCAAAACAATCAGCCAAATTTTCAGCAATCAAACCAAAATTTTCAGCCCCCGTTTCAGCCTAATTCTCAACATTTTCAGCAACAATATCAGGCATTTGAACCTCAATTTCAGCAACCTTATCAAGGGCAGCAAGGATGGCAATCATTCCCAGCTTTCCCAGCTCAAAACCAACAGAATTTTCAGCCATCACAGCCCATGAATCAGTTTTCACAGCCCTACAATCAAGGGTTTCAAGGGCAGAATTTTCAGCCTTCGCCACCTAATTTTCCACCTCAGAATCAGAATTTTCAAGGTCACAACGCCCAGCAATGTTTCCAAGCATATCAGCCATTTGATCAGCCCTATCAACAGCCCAATCAGTCCTTTAATCAGCCCCAACCACCATGTTTTCAACCGAATCAACAAGCTCCACAATTTCAGCCAACTCATTCATCTTTTCAAGGTCAATCAAGGAGCTATTCTAATCAAGGAGGTTATGGGAGATCAAATGGAGGAAATGATCAGCAAGAACCAATGATGGAAGTGCGACAAATGTTCCAACAACAACAACAACATATTCAAAACCTTGAAAGGCAATTGGGTCAATTGGCTAGTGGGCTCAATCAGAATCAAGCTCAAGGATCCAGTCAACTACCTTCCCAAAGTATTCCTAATCCTAAAGGGAACGTGAGTGCTATTTATTTGAGAAGTGGGAAGGTTACAACATCTCCAAAGAGTCCAAGAGCAGAATTTTCAGGAAACCGGACAGCAACTTCAATTCCAGCCCAAAACAACACTGAAATGAGTTCAAATTCAGCTGAGTCCAACCCTAGCCCGTTCCCAACTCAATCCTCAAGCAACCCTCCAAATTTGGTGGCAAACGGAGAAGAAAACAGTGCCGAGACGCATGGGACAGCAGCTACTACGCAAGGGACTGAAGGGCAGAATTCAGCAGCACCAATTCCGGCCAAGGTTGATGATTTTAGGGTTCCTTTGCCTTTTCCACAGGGGAGAACTCCAACCAAAAGACACGTGGAGGAGGAGAAAGCAAAAGAGTACAATGAGCTGGTGAAACTTTTTAGTAAAGTTGAAATTAATGTACCCTTGCTGACGATGATTAAACAGGTTCCTAAGTACGCAAAATTTTTGAAAGATCTTTGTATTCATAAGAAGAAGCTTAAGGAAAATGAGTTAGTCAGCATGGGGAAGAATGTTTCATCACTTATCCATGCCATCCCTCAGAAATGTGAAGACCCTGGCATGTTCACTGTATCTTGTGAGATAGGGAGCACCACGCTACATGATGCTATGCTTGATTTAGGAGCTTCTATTAATGTCATGCCCAGGACAGTCTTCCAGATGCTTGGCATTGGTCCTCTACAGCCCACTGAAGTTGTGATACAGCTAGCGGATAGGAGCCAGACCCGGCCAGCGGGAGTTATTGAAGATGTGTTGGTTAAAGTGAAAGAATTGATTTTCCCTGCGGACTTCTACATTCTAGACATGGAGGGAGAGTATCTTACACGCAGATCCCCACTCATCCTTGGGAGGCCTTTTCTGAAGACTGCCAAAACAAAGATTGATGTTTATGCTGGCACACTCTCGATGGAGGTGGGAGACACAGTAGTCCAGTTTAGTCTTTTCGATGCTATGAAGCATCCGAGGGAGGATCACTCCATCAGGAGCGTGGATATTCTTGGTGAGCTGGAGCAGACAGAGTTAGAGGCTGAGGGATTTTTACCCGATTTTTCTGGAGGAGCTATGTATTCAGAGGAGGCTGAGAGAGTACTTGCTGCTGAGACTGAGGGATTTTTAGAAGACATTTCAGAGACATTTCCAGCTAGAGAGATTTTTCTAGGTGTAGGGGATTGCACAGAGCCCCAAGGATCACTTGTACCAGTAGAGTGCCTACTAGAACATGAACCTGATACGGACCCTATACTTGACCAGGAGGAAGCTTTGGACACATCTATCATTGTGGTACCTCCAGGTATTTTTCAGCGCGATCAGGTAAGTATTTCTTTTATTTTTTTGGATACATCGAGAGAGGCACCAAAAGTTGATTTTATTGGCTGCGATACTTTTCTTGATTTGTCATGTGTGGGAAATAATGGGGAAAATTTCATTGGAACATCCAAAATAGATTTCATTGAGTATGATAAGTTTCTTGATGCATCTTTGGTAGGTATTCATTGTGAAAAATTTTTTGAGCTGCCTAAAATTGATTTTATTGGATGTGATACATTTTTTGATACATTTTCTGCAAAGACTGATATTATTTCATTTCTTTCCTACCCTGCACGCTTGAGAGGGGTATTACATGGTTTTGCAGGGTCCAGAAGACTTCTGGAATGGGAGCTTTATCTGAACAGACTCAAACCTCCTGGAATGTGTCCGAAAAAGAATAAAGAGGGAGTAGATTTTACTTTAATCCAAAACACTCTACCTCTTAAATGGGTCTTGTATTTAAATAATCTTCGTCCACCTGAACAGGTTGCTGAAAAGTCCAAGTGTGGGGGAGCGATGCACTGTAAAGTTGAAGAAATGGAAGAAGCTCTTTCGCACACCCAGACTCCTCCACTACCACGGTGGAGGCTATTTCTTGACAGACTCCGACCGCTAGAAATAAAAGGGAGTTTGATTTTTGTTGCCTTTTCCTTTATTGCATGTTTTCACTCTTAAAATGAGTTCTTGTTAATAAATAAGTGAGTAGAGTAACATGACATGAATAAAATCATTGTAAATACCATGCCTTGTGTTTCAGCACTTTTTATTGCATGACTAGAAATAAATGTATCCCTTAGGTTATCTCCATAGCATTTTAGAATCTCTTGGAAAATAAATTAAATTTGGTTGTCAAAACTTAGGGTTTGACTCATGGATGAAATCTTGGATATTTGAGTACTACTTGGCTTTCGAAATCTTAATTAAGGACTTGGGATGAATTATTTTTACCTAGTGAGAATTAGCCTTATATTTGTGACACACATGTTATTGTACTCTAGAACTTGCCTAGGTTCTTTCAAAATCATATTTCGTTGATTGGATCACATTTATGAAGACTAATCATATTGTTTCCTTTTTTTTCCATGATCTTACTTGATACATACTCTTCTTGAATTGTCTTTTCTTATTACTAATCTTAACCCCCAATTTTTCTATGGATTTGTTTGCTTGGGATGTTTTTCTTTGATGCTACTTTGCCCGAGACGGACAAAGATTCAAGTGTGGGGGAGTGACTAAGTTTTGGAATTATTTTGGAGCAAGGATGTATATTTTAGGTCAAAAAGAATTTTTTTTTTTTTTGCCAAGTGAAGCTAAAAGGTGCCAAGTGAGTGATGTTTGGTGTCAAAAGTGAGCATGGAAGCAATTGGAGTTGAGATTCTTCATTACATGTTGAAGAACCAAGTGGCACGCAAAGAAGATCCAAAGAGGTACATGTGCCAAGTTGAATTAAAAATGGACCAAGACTGAGCAAGGCTGAAAAATCAAAGCTGGGAATTCGGAATTGCAATTCAATGGTGGAGTTCACAGCAGCTAAACAGTTGTGCAAATCAGTGATTGAAGTGAGCTGAAATGAAACAAGCTGAAGAATTCGAATTGAAGGCAGCTATCTAACATCCTAATGTCGAATTGAAGTTAAACAAGTTGGAAATTCTGTTTGGATTAGAAATTGAAGTGAAGGAACTGATTTGAATTCCGGAAATGAATTAAGGTAGCAGGGGCTGTTTACAAGAATTGAGAACAAAATCAGAATGGAACCAAAAAAAAAAAAAAAGAAGAAAAAGAAAATTGCTGAAAAGTTTGTGCCAAAAAGGGTAGCAAGTCCTTTAAAGCTCAAGGCCAGGGTTAAATTGAAGCTTAGATGTGATCAGAATTCTGCAGCTGTTTAATTTGGAATCAATGCAGGATTCGGTGCCAAGGTATTAAATAGAGATGGAGTTGCAATTTCAGAAACAAATTGACTGAGATTGAAGCAACAAAAGCAGAAATCTGTGCCAAGCTAACCAAAAATCTGAGCTGAATTGCAATTATAACTGCTGAATGAGTAAGCTACTAGGTTCTAAATTGATTGAAGGATTGTTGTGAAGCTGATTTGGAAGAAGCAGATTGGAATGTGAAGCTGAATCAAATCTGAACTAATGCTGAAAATTCTGGCCAAATTAAATTGCTGAGAAGCAATGAGCTGATTGAAATTGTTTTGGACTGCAGCCTAATTAGATTCGTAATTCTGAGTGGGATGCTGCACAGATCAGTAACTTAAACTAAAGATGAACAGATCTGAACTGAAACAGAAGAAAAGAAGCTGAAAACAATGAAATGCAGCAAGGGAAAGCTTGTAAATTGCCAAGTGCTGAATTGAAGCTGATATAGAAGCTGCACACAAACTATATAATCTGAAACGTGGCAGAAATTTGTGCCAAAATCAGAGGAAGGAAAGAAAAATCTGGGCAGTGGTACAATCTGAAGTAAATCTGAATTGAAGCTGAGATGATTCCACTTTAAACTGCTGAAATGATACAAACTTTGTGCCAAGTTTTTGTGGAGCATGATTTGTTCTTAATTGTTTTGAAATGCAGCTGCACTAAATCTGAAATTCTGAGTTTGCAGCTGAACTGAGAAAGACTGAGTGAAAGCTGAGAAGGATTGGAGCTGTCCCTTGCTGTAGGAATCAGAACACAAATTGCTAACAGCTGAATGCAGCTGTTGTTTGCTGGATAAATCAGAAATTGTGTTTGTAAAGCTGAATTGCAAGGATATAAACTGAAATGAGTAAGCTGCAAGGTATGTGATGCAAAGATCTGTGCCCAAAAGCCAAAAAGAAGCCTGCGGCCACCCTGATAGCAGCTGGTTGCAGCTGCTATTTACTATAGAAATCAGAAACAGCTTGGAACCCAATGCTGAAACGCAGCTGTACAAATTCAAGTGCTTCTGCAATTGCATCTAAACTGATCAGCCAGCCATCAGAAATCTGAAAAGCAGCAGATCAGTACCAACCTGAAAATGATTGTGTGGTGTATGGAATTCAAACATCCTGATGCAGAAATTTTCGAGTAAACCATAGAGTTCTCCACTACGATTTGGTGAAAGGATTAAATGTGTAACTGCTGTGAAGAAACTGATCAGGCAGTGCCGAAATCTGAAATCAATTGACTGCTGTGAAAGGAAAGAAAAAAATCAGTGTGATATTATGAAGGCAGATTCAAAAAAAAAAAACAGGAAGTGGCAAATCCTTGGAAGCTCACGGCACTCTAAGGGATTGGAGATGATTCTGAGATGGAACTGAGCAAATCATGACTGAATGAAGAAAGCAATTAGCAGCTAAGACCAATTGCAGAAAAGAAAAGAAAAAAAAAAGAGAAAACAGATTGGAAAGGAAAAGAAGAAAGAAGCAAAATGACCCCATTGGAGTTTTGGAGCTTTGGCATTGTAATTTTCCTCATCCCGGTCCAAGCTTTATTTCAGTTCATTGCTGACCTAGCTAGAAGATAAAAGAAGAAGAGAAAAATCAGATCAGAAAAGGAAGAGCAAGCAAAGTTGGCACGCAAAAGAAATTGGCACAAAGGAACTAAAGAGGTCTTTTCATCAAATTTTTGAAGGGCAAGGAAAAAGTTTGACTTCACCACATTTTTGATATCACTAGAGGACTGATAAGAGGGCAAAGTCCATTGGAGACATCCTCAAGCACTCAAGTCTTCCACTTTATCAATTTTTCCTTTCCCTTGGTTTTTATTCCATTTCTTACCATTTACTTGTTTTTCACTTGTTTTTATAGATGTTGATCCTAATCATGATAAATGGTAGAGAGTAGATAATAAGCAAGCCTATGGTAGTGCAAGAAGCATGTGTGTTTGAGTGAGCTCCACTTCCATCATCAAGTTAGAACTTAAGAAGAGAGCCACCAAATTTTCCTTGAAAGGCTAGAGATTTAAATTCATCTCAATGATTCATGATGGATGAAAAGGCTAAGTTGTTGATTTAAGGACAAGATAGTAATCCATAGAGCTTAGATTTATGAGAATTGGCAACCTTAGGTAATTTCTTTTCAATTGCTTCTAATTATGCTGAAGAAAGCCTAAGGGATACATATTTAGTTGTTTCGCGAGACGCTCAAGGCTAAGTGTGGGGGAGTTGATAGATTCCATTTTATTGATCATTTGAGTTGCTTAAATCCATGTTTGATCTATATTTTTATTGTCAAAATTGTGAAATTGCCCTAGGTTTTAGAACTTACCTTTATTTTGGACTTAATTGCAAATATGCAAATTTTTGGATTATTTTGGCCACTAATTCTTGATCTATTTTTGTAGGCATCAAGGTTCAAGGATCCAGGGCATATTGGGTCAAACTCGAATCGGAATTGACCCGGATCAGATTATCAAGATCACGATTAAATCTGGGCCGTTCGATTCGAAAGCGGCTAGATCTGAGCCATCCGGGATGATCTGAAGCCATCCGAGCTAGGGCTAGGGTTGATCAAGCATCCTGATCAAGATCTGAAGGTTTCATCACAATCAGAGCTCAATCAACCGTTGGATCAAGCTTGGAGGGCTCTAGAACGTCCATTCAAGGATTAGGGTGATCTGGACCATCCGTTGCACATCTGGAGGATCCGAGCTAACACATGGCAGATCCTAACCCCAGATCACCATCATAAAAGTTTGGCTCCAATCAGAGCAAGATCAGCCGTTGGATCTCCTCCGATCAATCTGAGTCGTCCAACTCTAATTACTTAAGGAAATTTTTGCCGCAGCCAAGCTTCGTCGCATCTTCAGAGTTCTTCGCCGCAAATCGTGTTCTTCCTTCATCCTTAGCTTGTTTCCTTCAATCCAAGGCGCGACCACTCGTTTTTCTTGCTGAATTCACATACTAGGTCATCGGGGAGCTCATCAGTTTTGTTTCCGGATCGAGATTGCCCAAGAACAGAGTTTGTGAGAGGTTTCTACAGCTCTGTCCAGTTGACAACCTTCGGATCGGCTGCGCTCTACCACCTTCCACCAAGGCTATCCAGAGGGGTTCCCTGAGTAGTTTTGATCATCATCCACTCACCAATTCACGCAGACACAGCTGAGATGAAGAATTCGCATGGAAAATTCAGAAATGGGCAGTTCGGACTGTATTCAATCGCGGATGAAGCTTTCCCCATGATTTGCTGAGCTTGCGGGTCCGAGGCTCTCCCTTGCTTGACAACCAAGGAGTATCTGAGCTCGGGAAGGAAGCGAGGAGTAGTTTTCCTTAGTTAAATTCCTGTTTTAGCTATAGTTTTCAGTTTAGTCGAATTCTGCCCTGTTTTTCTGCAATTTCCAGTTTCAGCAACTTAGTTTGTAATTCTGATTTGTTTGAGCTCAATTAGGATTTTAATCTTCGAGTTAAGTTAACTAGGAACTTGTTTAGTGATAGATTAAGACAGATTTCAGTATGCTTTAGTTTTAATCCTTGCGTGCCAATTTCAAGTGTTGCGTGCCAAGTAAATTCTGTGTTGCTTTCTTTCCTTCAGTTTCTGAATTTGCATCAGATCAGATTCCTTGTTTCCCAGTTGTTAATTCCTGCATTCGAATTAAGTATAGGTTTCCTTAGTTAATGTAGAGCTTAACTCCAATTTCTTGCAATTCATTCGGGTTTTTAGTTTAGCTAGAGCTGAATTCTGCACATTGAAGTTGAATTACTGCCTATCCTAGCTTCTGATTTCTTTTGCCTTGTTAGATCTGGTTTTAGTTTGAATTCCCTTTCAGAATCTTGCTTAGTTCTTTCCTAATACTTTTGTTTCACAAACGAACCAATCAGTTTTAAAAAAAAGTTGAGTTGAAAGACCACTCATTCCTTGATTTGAAATTGGTTTTTGGTACAAGGATTTGCCCCTTGCGTGCCAACTGCCCTTGGTTTCAATTGCATAAAAATTTCAACTTGAATTTGTGGCATAAGATTGTGTTTGAATCAATAAGCTTGCACTTACTCAAATCTGATCTTGATGGCAGTGGTTGGATCCCAAAAACTATTTAGCTAGCTTAGTCAAGTTGTTTGTTTGAGTTATACATCTCGCAAGTTTTTCATTGTATCAAGTTAGTTGGTTTTCGAAAATTCCTTCACTGCCTTTACTTCATTGCTTGGAGTTTCTTTTGGTTGGTTGAAAACAGATAACGATTTCCATAAAAAATTGGTAAGTGCTTAATTAGGTTTTCACTAGTTGAGCTTTTTGGTGGCAATTTTCTTACTCAAGTTCATTCAATCAAGGTTCCTATTCTTCATCTGCCATTTCATTTTCAATTACAAACCAAATTATTAACTTGAAACCCAAAACTCAAAAACGATACATAAACACAAGTTTGAATCAAACTAGACAACTATCCCCGAGAAAAATACGACCTGTGGCCCCTATATTACATTTTCATACTTTTGATTGTAAAAGGGTTTCCAGTTATTCATTTACATCTAAATTTGAGGCCTACTTTTGTGACACATAGTTTGGGCTTATCAATACCCCATCCTCTTCAGGTATCTTCGTTATTGAATGTCACTTTATTTCCTCAACCACCTGGGTACTTGATACTGGGTGTAGCTCACATATATGTAATGACATACAGGGGCTAAGGAATAGAAGAAGACTCGTCAAGGGAGAAGCAAATTTGCGAGTTGGAAATGGAGCAATGATTACTGCTATTGCCATCGGAACATATTTGCTAAAGCTCCCTACTGGACGTGTCTTAGAATTGGATAATTGTTATTTTGTTCCTTCGTTAATAAAGAACATTGTATCTATTTCATGCTTGAATGAAAAGGGTTATCATTTAACTTTTAGTAACAATTGTTGTTACATAACTTTAAATGGTGTTCTTTATGGGACCGGAACCTTGTGCAATGGTATCTACACGTTAGATTTATCCGGTGATGTTTTCAATATCGAAGTTAGCAACAAACGTGCTTGAATAGATAATCAAATAGACTCCTATACGTGGCATTGTCGTCTTGGCCATGTAAGTAAGAAACGCATGACCAAATTGCACCGATGTGGAATTCTGGAATCATTTAAACCCGGTTCATTTGATACATGCGAATTATGCTTAAAAGGCAAGATGACCAAATTACCCTTTTCCGGAAAAGGTAAACCAGTGGGAGAATTGCTTGGTCTAATACATACTGATGTATGTTGACCAATGTCAACTCTTGTACAAGGAGGTTATAGCTACTTCATTACCTTTATCGATGATCACTCGCGATTCGGGTATGTGTTCTTAATGAAACACAAATTTGAAGCTTTTGAGAAATTCAAAGAGTTCAAAAATGAAGTGGAGAAACAACTTGGCAAAAGTATTAAGATACTTCGTTCCGATCGGGGTGGTGAATATTTAAGTCAAGAGTTTCAAGATTATCTTAGGGACAATGGGATATTGTCTCAATGGACTCTGCCATATACACCACAGCATAATGGTGTATCTGAGAGGCGTAACCGAACCTTGATGGGCATGGTTAGATCTATGATGAATCATGCAACTCTTCCAAAATCCTTTTGGGGCTATGCGCTTAAGACAGCTGTTTACTTGCTAAACAAAGTCCCGACCAAGGTAGTCTCTACTACTCCATATGAGACGTGGAATAGTAAAAAATCTCATTTATCTCACCTTAAAATATGGGGTTGTCCTACTTATGTGAAGCGGACTGTATCAGACAAATTGGATGCTAAGTCTGATAAATATCTATTTATTGGATACCCTAAGGAAACGAAAGGTTACCAATTCTATCATCCCTTGGAACAAAAGGTGTTTGTTTCAAGGCATGTTGTGTTTCTAGAAAAAGAATTTCTTTTACAAGAAAATAGTGGGAGTAATATTGAACTTGAAGAAGTTCAAGAAAATCCAATAGACATTACAGAGACACCTAGTCTAGACCCATAACCAAGAACTCATGATGATGAGCTATCAGTTGAACCTAAAACAACACCACCTCTTCGTAGGTCTGATAGGGCACGCAATATTCCAGAGAGATACGGATTTCTCATAAGTGAATCGAACGACATGTTACTCATTAGCGATGACGAACCTATCAGTTATGAAGATATTCTGAAAAGCTCAGAAAGGGACAAATGGCTTGAAGCCATGAAGTCGGAAATGGATTCCATGTACGAAAATCAAGTATGGGACTTAGTTAACCCACCTGAAGGGATTATACCCATAGGGTGCAAGTGGGTTTTCAAGAAGAAAACCGACATGGAAGGTAATGTTGTTACCTTTAAGGCTAGATTAGTGGCAAAAGGATATCGTCAGAAACAAGGAATTGATTATGACAAAACCTATTCGCCAGTAGCTATGCTTAAATCCATTCGGATGCTCCTGGCCATAGCAGCTCATTATGATTATGAGATATGGCAAATGGATGTGAAAACAACTTTCCTTAATGGAAACCTGCTTGAGGATGTATACATGATACAACCTGAAGGTTTCACAACGGTTGATAAAATCAAAATATGCAAGCTTCGACGATCCATATATGGACTGAAGCAAGCATCCAGGAGCTGGAACATCCGTTTTGATGAGACAATCAAAGAGTTTGATTTCTCACAAAATCCTGATGAACCTTGTGTGTACAAGAAGGTTAGTAGGAGTGCAGTCTTATTCCTTGTATTATATGTCGATGACATATTACTTATAGGAAACGATATATCAGTCTTACAGTCGGTTAAAATTTGGTTGTCCAAAACTTTCTCCATGAAAGACCTGGGAGAAGCAACCTATATCCTTGGGATTAGAATCTATAGAGATAGATCAAAACGGTTGCTTGGTCTTTCGCAGTCTACATATATAGACCGAGTGCTAGAAAGGTTTAGCATGTCGGAATCCAAGAAAGGTTACCTTCCCATCCGGCATGGGATCAACCTTTCGAAGTCTATGTGTCCGCGCACAGAAGACGAGAGGATTTGCATGAATAAGATTCCTTATGCATCCGCGATAGGATCTATCATGTATGCTATGTTATGTACAAGGCCCGATGTATTGTATGCTCTGAGCGTCACAAGAAGATACCAGTCTGATCCAGGAATGGATCATTGGGCGGCTGTCAAGACAATCCTTAAGTACTTAAGAAGAACTAAGGATGTGCTCCTAATATATGGAGAAGGTGATATGATGATACGTGGGTATACAGATGCCAGTTTCCAAACAGATAAGGATGACTCCAAATCTCAGTCCGGATACGTATTTATTTTAAATGGAGGCGCAATAAGTTGGAAGAGTTCCAAACAAGACACCGTAGCGGATTCTACCACGGAAGCGGAATATATTGTAGCTTTGGAAGCAGCAAAGGAAGCAGTCTGGATCAAGAAGTTTGTCTCAGAACTTGGTGTGGTTCCAACCATTGATGAAGCAATACCGGTTTACTGCAACAATAATGGAGCTATTGCACAAGCAAAGGAACCAAGGTCTCATCAGCGATCCAAACATGTGCTTCGCCGCTATCATCTGATCAGAGAGATTATAAGTAGGAATGATATACAAATTGAGAAAATTCCCACTGAAAGGAATTTAGCGGATCCTTTAACTAAGGCCTTGCCTCAAAGTAAGTTTGAGGGTCATGTTAGAGCCAGTGGTATTGGGTACCGTAGCGATTGGCATTAGGCCAAGTGGGAGTTTGTTAGTAATATGAGAAAAGTGTCCTAAGACAATCGCCTTATGATTGTAATCATTTATTTTAATAAATGAATATTCACTATTTGAGTATACATGTCTGTGTATTTGATTGAGATCTAAAACTCATTTACTGAATGTCCACAATACAATTCACAGCATGAGAGAATTTGTGATGAATTCACAACTAGTGATTATCTCTACATGTGCAATTGTGAAGTATTGAAATTGTCCCTAGTCGATGAATTGATAAGATACGGACACTGTCAATTCTGTTCAGACTAGCATGGGTTATTCTCTAATCAACCGATTCTCACTGGCTGATGACATTGGGATGTCCCGAGATAAACATGAATGCTAGTTAAGGGAACTAGTTCATTGGAGTGACTAGCTGTAAAACTTCATATAGTAGTCTACATATAGACATGTCAGTGAAGTTCTTACTACAGCTTAAGTGCGATGTTCCTTTGACTTGCGGTGTTCAAGTCATCTTGGTCATGGAGACTTATACTTTGACATCTTAAGCAAGCATCTTCAAGGAGGTGTGGACCCAGGATGATTGGGTATAAGCCGAAGTGCCCGAAGATGTTTGAACAACCTACAAAGGATTGACCACTCCTTGCGAGGAGATGTATACCCGAGGCCTATCGTCAGATTGTTACTCGAAGCCTCTGGCCAGAGCATGACATGTTCAGAGTATGAATCTCTTAAATACATGAGAGTAATTATAATCCATAGGACGAGGAAACGTTACTTGGGCTAGGTGTGACGTAGTCAGCCTAGTGGGGACTGACACATATAGACCATGTCCTGAACCAAGTGGGTATAAGATGGTGAAGAGAATGGGGCACGATTCATTATAGCTGCTGAAGGGTTTCAGAATTATTTCTGAGGTCAACCGTTGATCTTTCGATTAATTGGGTATCATGATGTACTACTAGGTGCCACTCATGATCGTTCTATAATTAGTTAATTATAGACGACCAACATAAATCGAAAGCCTATTTAGTCACACGCACTACGAGTAATCCGAGGGATTTAAAACGTGTTGAAAATTGGATTTTTCGATCAAGAGAGATAAGTCGAATCTTAATTTTTCAGAGACGCATCGGAAGCATAAAATGGCTAAGTCTTTTGAAGGCTTATTGGACGAATTAAATGAGTTTAATTCATATGATCATGGCTTGGGTTTGGCTGGCCAAAGAGGGTCCCTACCCTCTTTGTTTGGTCGACCACATTAAAAGGGAGAACCAAATTGTTTGGTTCAAGTTATAAAATAAACCAAGTGTGGTTTGTTTTATAAAATTATGGATAATATAAATTTTTTAAACTGAGGTTTGGTTTATTATTTTCATGGAAATTAAAATAAAATTTGAATAGTTTATTTTATTTTATAAAATCAATTATGAATTGATTTTTCAATGATAAGAAAAATTTATATAATAAATTTCTTGTGAAAATTTATTCCATAAGAAAAGGGAGACATGGTTGTTTTTATTATAAATTAAATTATAATAAAAACTTGGCATGATGGAATAAATCATAGAAAAATTTATATGATAAATTTCTTATGAAAATTTATTCCATAAAAAGGAGACTTGGCGGTTAAGAGGCTACTATATAAAGGAACCAAGGCAAGGCTTGGAATTTAATCTAAGAGATCTAGAAATAAGCCCTCTCTCTCTCTCCTTCTCTCCCTCTCCCTCCTCTAGTGCCGCCGGACCTAAAAGGAGAACCCCTTTTCCCGTGAGCTTCAGCCACCACCAAGCAGCTACCGAAGAAGAAGAAGAAGCGGGCGCAACTCCATCCTTCCTCCCGGAATCTTGATTCCGTTCTTCGTTTGGTGGTTAGTCTTCCCATCTCTCTCTTGGTATTCTTGTCGTGCCTTTGGAGAATCTATTAGTTTTTGTCGGCACGAAACTCGTGGCTTTGCGAAGTCATCCCGAAGAAAACTCGGCGTGGACGCGAATAGAGGCGGAGCTTCCGAGGGACGCTTACAGTTGGATCTCGTCCCTTTCTTCGAGTTACGCGAGGTAACAATAAATTAGTTTACGTTTCTGTAAAATTTTAAATATATGATCATGTCTACACAACATAAGGTTGCAAGCTTAGATGTGTGGTTAAATAATTTAAGAAATTATTTATGCTAAACCTTCCGCTGCACGTAATTAATTTTAAAATTACGAACCCGTATCCATGTCAACATGCACCCGGTCCCAACAACTTAGGCGTCGGTTCTACCTAGGGTTTCGCTAATATCTGAAGTCAGAACCATGTATTTAAGGTTAAGATTATCTGCATATTTGCCTTGTATTTATGTATCTTGCAGGTACCTAAAATGGAAGACAAAGCAGGCAAACAAATACACAATGCGGCTGGAAACTAAGCTGCTAGGCACCCCTATCAACTAGGGTGCCTCAATGAATGGAGGGCATTATTGAACCAGGCTACTCATTCATTCAGGTGCCCCATATATCACAGGCGCCCTGGTTGAAAGCTGTATCTGCTGCTGCGAGTTCTGTAACGACCCACCTTCTGGTACTAAGCTTTAAGGCGGATCGCTACTAACAGACGAACTGATTACTGATCATTGTTTTTCAGATGCTAAACCAACTGGGAGAATTTAAAAATTCTTATTTTGTTATGTACTGAACTAACAATTCATAACTCAAGCATGTTGCGGTAAATCATAATCATGTTGGAAGTACTAACCAGCCAAAATAAAACAAAAACTTTAATTTTATTAGCTTGGCCTTGATTTGATCCACCAACGTCAACATTGCATGACTGAAGCACTAACCAGCAGCTCTACATCACATTCTGTTTTAAATTAGCACCAGTCGACTGATATCTTGCCAGTTGACTGGTGTAGCCGACGAAACTTTCTTTGCCATTTTTCTGCTGGTCCCAGTCGACTGGTACTGTCGTAGTCGAATGGCAGCTCTGAAATCTGAAGTTTCAGATTCCAAAAACGTGCCAAGGTCAGCCTACTTTGTACCAAAAACACCACAAACTCATATTTGAGCCTCCTAATAGGTATACAATGATTCTAGGCCATACTCTACATGTTTTCATGACATTAAGGCATACTTCAACTACTTCTAAGCATAAATTTAGAAACATAAACTTTGTATCAACTTACTACAAAAACTAAGCATTGTTTCTGCCTAGATGAATCAATAGTAGCGCTATAATATCAGAAATGATTCTATAGCCTTAGACCATGCATTTTACTACTAGTTAAAATGCATTTGAAAGTATCACTCAACATATCACATGTAAAAGCTTGGCATGGCATGACGGCACAATATCAACTCATACTAGCATAATGCTAATAACATAACAAGGGTACTTAAGATGCGGAAAATGTTAAACATGACAAAGAACTAATTCATTTAACATTCTTAATAACATGTCCTCTTAATGAAAGTTCCCAAGGTTCATTCATTCCAAGTTTCCACCATCACACACTCCACCATCATCCCTGCCGCTTCCGCTACTCTATTTTTCCCTTGCCTTTATCTGCAGTATAAGGAAAAATGAAACTATAAGAATAAAACTTAGTAAGTACCATCCTACTCACAAAACAATGCATATCTCGAAACTCATGCTTTTAAAAACACATGTAGGAAAAACATATCATGCTTGTCATTCATTCTTGCTG
Source organism: Boesenbergia rotunda (assembly GCA_024364735.1). NCBI lineage: Eukaryota > Viridiplantae > Streptophyta > Magnoliopsida > Zingiberales > Zingiberaceae > Boesenbergia > Boesenbergia rotunda. The sequence continues at coordinate 88,123 of JAGFNQ010001788.1, read as the reverse complement.
AAACATATAATCTAAACAAATATCATGGCATACTCATCATACTAAGCACATGAACTAAATCATATTCTTATAACTAAATTCACATAGCATTCATAGAATCTGACTGAACTAAGCATGATCATTAAACTGTTTTCACTTAAAACTATTACTGAACTTTTGAAACTTACACATATAATAAGTGAAAATAATAATCATGCTGCTATGGGCCCGACAATGTGCTGCTAATGCGTGCATCCCAAATTAGATCCGAGGTAGCTAATCCCGAACCCATTAGGGTAATATTACTAGGCAAACTAGGAGCCTAGGGGCAACTAGGAGCCCACCCATGGACGAACTAGAGTCCAAGCACATGCCATAAAAAGTAAAATACTTTCATAAATATTCTTTTCTTTAACCTTGCATCTACTAGGCGGACTAGAGCCTAGGGGCGATCTAGGAGCCCAACCAATGGATTAACTAGGGTCCATAAACAAAAGCAAGGGTAGCTAACTTCATATCATGCTAAAACTCATATTAGAGCTTCTTAACATTTTATCGAGCACCTTGCGTGCCTAAAAACTCCCCTTTTTCATTTTGGAACACTTCCTAGGCACTCGACGGTCTGTCTAAACCCCAAACTAAAGGGGGAAGCACGCCCAACTCATCTAGTGGTGCCCTTAAAATCGGTAGAGGAAGTTAATCTGCACATATGGGCATAAACTTGCAATTAGATAAACTAGGACAATCAATCATACGAACGAAGCTACTTATACCATAGGTGATGGGTACTTACATGTTGCGCTTGTTCTTCCAACTCTAGGGCGTAGGGTTTAGGGAGAGGGAAGGTCTTTGGAGTCTCGGAGAGGTTCCAATGAAGAACAAGATCCCCTAGTGTGCCCTCCTTCTTGAATCCACCTACCACAAACCTTGGACTCCTCCTTGCTTTGCCGTGAGTGAGGGAGGAAGAAGCCTTGGAAGAGGGAGGAAGAAATCGCCACGGGAGGGAGAGGGTTCGGCGGCGACAAGGTGAGGAAAAGTTTCAATTAAAAAAAAACCTTAAGTTCCCTTTATATTTATGGGAAAAATTTAACTAACTTCACCTTATCCATCTTTCCCTCTAGTCTATTCAATCGAAAACAAACTCATCCTACTTGGTAAGCCCATTCTCCTCTCATTATAAAGGTCTAAGGGTCAAACCCCACTTAGGCTTTGTGCATTTTATTTTTTTATTCATTTTTTACCTTATTTGTCCATGGAAAAATTCTATAAAAATATCCATAAATTCGGAATAAATTCTAGGATATTTCTAAAATTAGATTTGAAAATTTTCGAGCGTTATAATCTCCCATACCTTATAAAAAGTTCATCCTCGAACTTAAAACAACCCTGGGTATTTCTGCCTCATGCTGTCCTCTGGTTCCCATGTTGCCTCTTCTACTCTGTGATTTTGTCATATGACTTTCACTAACGGTACCTCCTTGTTCCACAATTTTTTAACTGCTCGGTCTATTATCTAAATAGGCCGACTATCATAACTGAGATCTTCGCGGGCTTGTACCGTCTGTGGCTCTATCACCTGGGTAGCATCTGGGATATGCTTCTTCAGCATGGAGACATGAAATACATTGTGGATAGCTGACATCTCCTGAGGTAGCTCTAGCTCATAAGCTACTTTGCCAACTCTTCTAGTGATGGGGTATGGTCCTACATATCTGGGACTTAGCTTGCCCTTCTTCCCAAAATGCATTACTCCCTTCATGGGAGCCACTCTGCGGAATACCGAATCCCCAACTTCAAACTCTAATGGTTTGCGCCGTGTATCAGCATAGCTTATCTGGCGGCTCTGAGATGTTTCTATTCTCTGGCAGATCTGCTGTATGGCTACGGTGGTATCATCTATAAGATCTGTCTGTAGGCCTAACTCTTGCCTCTCACCACCCTCGTACCAGCAGATAGGAGATCTACGCCTCTGCCCATATAAAGCCTCATAGGGTGTCATGTCGATAGTGGCCTGATAACTATTGTTGTAGGCGAATTCCGCTAAGCACAGGTATCTGCACCAACTGCCCTTGAAATCTAAAGCACAAGCTTTGTGTATATCTTCTAGTACTTGATTAACCCTCTCTGTCTGACCATCTGTCTGAGGATGGAAAGCTGTGCTAAACTTCAGTTTGGTGCCTAGTGTTGTCTGTACGCACTCCCAGAAGTGCAAAGTGAACCTACTATCCCTATATGAAATGATAGTCCTAGGGACTCCATGTAGTTTGACGATCTCCTTAAGGTATAACTGAGCTAGCAGTTCCATGGAATAGGAGATCCTGATAGCTAGGAAGTGGGCAGACATAGTCAATCTGTCAACTATTACACATATTGCATCATATCCATTCATTGTTCTGGGTAGTCCCACTATAAAATCCATGGAAATATCTTCCCATTTCCATTCTAAAATCTGGATAGGCTGCAGAACTCCTCCTGGTCTCTGATGTTCTACCTTGACCCTTTGGCATGTCAGACATGTACTGACATATCTGGCGATGTCTCTCTTCATCCCAGACCACCAAAAACGTCCCCTGAGGTCTTGGTACTTTTGGTGGAACTAGGATGCATCGTATAAGGAGATCCATATGCTTCCTCTAGGATCTTCCTTCGGAGCTCTTCTTGGTTCGGAACACATAAGCAGTCACTGCAATACAGTATCCCACTATCTGATAGGCGAAACCCCCCGTTTTCTGATTCTGTTATCCCCTGCTTGATTTTCTGAAGGTCAGGATCTTGATCCTGTGCTGTCTGGATGTCTTTAAGAAGGGTTGACACTAATGTCAATGTGGAGAGCTGCCCAACTATAATTTCTAGTCCGAACTCAGATATTTCCCTCCGAAGGGACTATGACATCGTAGACAAAGCTAGTAGGGTGGCGCTAGATTTCCTGCTAAGTGCATCTGCCACCTTATTAGGTTTGCCTAGATGGCAGAGGATGTCAATGTCATAATCCTTGACCAGCTCAAGCCATCTGCGTTACCTCATGTTCAGATCCTTCTGAGTAAAGAAATATTTCAGACTCTGATGATCTGTGAAAATCCCGCACTGAGCTCCGTATAAGTAATGCCTCCAAATCTTGAGAGCGAACACTACTGCAGCTTGCTCAAGGTCATGGGTAGGGTAGTTCTTCTCATAATCCTTGAGTTGTCTAGAGGCATAGGCGATAACCTTGCCATTCTGCATCAGCGCTGCTCCAAGTCCTAATTTAGAAGCATCACTATAAATGTCAAAGCTGTCAGTAGTCTCTGGAAGAGTCAGGATGGGAGCACTAGTCAATCTTCTCTATAATTCTGTAAAACTGTTCTCGTATTCCTCTGTCCACTGAAACTTTCTGTTCTTTCTGGTAATTGCTGTCAATGGGGAGGCTATTCTGGAGAAATCCTCTACAAACTTCCTATAGTAACCGGCTAGACCCAGAAAACTTCTGATCTCACTGGCATTCTTCGGTCTAACCCAGTTACTTACTACTTCTATTTTGCTGGGGTCTACCATCACACCATCCTTGGCGATGATGTGACCCAGAAAAGACACCTGATCGAGCCAAAACTCACACTTGGAGAATTTCGCATAGAGTTGGCTCTGCTGAAGAATTTCTAATACTGTTTTCAGGTGTTCTGCGTGTTCCTTCTGAGTCCTGGAATATATCAAAATGTCATCGATGAAGACGATAACAAACTTATCTAAATATTCTCGAAACACTGTTCATTAGGTCCATGAGAGTCACTGGAGCGTTCGTTACGCCAAAAGGCATAACTACAAACTCATAGTGTTCGTATCTTGTTCTGAAAGTTGTCTTGGGGATGTCACCTTCTTTAACTTTCACCTGGTGATTCCCCGATCTCAAGTCTAATTTTGAGAACACTGCTGCTCCCTTTAGCTGATCGAACAAGTCGTAAAATCTTGGCAAGGGATACTTGTTCTTGATGGTGACTTGGTTCAAGGCCCGGTAATCTATACACAAGCGCATTGACCCATCTTTCTTCTTCACGAACAATCCGAGAGCTCCCCAAGGTGAATGACTAGGGCGTATGAAGCCCTTATTGAGCAGCTCCTGTAGTTGCTCCTGAAGTTCTCTTAATTCTGCTGGAGTCATACGGTATGGTGCTTTTGAAATGAGATTGGTACCTGGAATGAGATCTATCTCAAACTCTATCTCCATGTCTGGCGCTAGGCCTGGTAACTCATTAGGGAAGACTGCTGGGTAGTCACATACCACTGGGACCTCTTCTAGCTTTTGGTCCTTCTCTTGTTCGGTATTGACTATATGTGCTAGAAATTCGGTACATTCTGAATCCAGCAGTTTCTGTGCTTTTAGAGCTGAGAGAAATTTCTTGGCCTTTCTCTTGGGTTCTCCGATGTATTCAAACTGCAATCCTACTTCAGGTTGGAATATGACTTTCTTTTTAAGGCATTCTATGGAGGCACCGTACTTGATTAGGATGTCCATTTCAAAAATGACATTATAATCATTCATATCCAACACTATCAGATCACCATAAAGCTCTCTGCCTGCTATACTGATTGGCACTGCACGGAGCCAGTGCATGGATGCCATAATCTCTCCTAAAGGTAGGGTGGTTAAGAACTGACCACTGAGTACATCTGGAGGTATAGCTAACTTCTCTGTGAACCGCCTAGATATGAAAGAATGGGTTGCCCCAGTATCGAATAAGACAGTTGCATTTTGCTGTAAAATACATATCTGACCTATCACAACTGTTGAGGCATTGACTACATCCTCTCTAGTCAGTGAGAAGATCCGTGCATTGGTAGTGGTTGATGGAGCTTCTAATCTGGCCAGACTGATATAGGGACCATCCAGTGCTGCCTGCATCTGATGTAGTGGTCCAGGTTTGCCTCCATACTGAGTAGGCTGTGGGGTAGGCAGACTGTTCTTGGTGGGGCATTGCTTGGCCATGTGCCCCTCTTGACCACAGTTATAACACCCACGGGTGCCCTTGCGGCAGACCCCTAAGTGTTGTCTCCCACATGTGGGACAAGTGGGATACTTGGCTTGCTTGTAGGCTGGCTCCCCTTTCGGATTGTTCCACTACTTTCTTTTGCCTTGATTCTTTCCTTTCCAACTAGAGTTGTGGCCCTGGGGTTTCTGAGTTTCTGAACTGCCTTGGCCTTTACTTTCTGTCATGACTGACTTTTGCTGTTGCATGCTGTTCAGGTAGTGCTCGGTGATCAGAGCACTGCTAACTAGTTCTTCTGAGGTTTGCGGCCTATGGACGCCGCTGGCCTCATTCAATGCTATTTCTCGTCTTAGCATCTTGAGCATTAGCCTAACTCGCTCTCGTTCAGTGCTGACCAGTTCAGGGCACTGGCGAGCCAGTCTATTGAATCTCTTCACAGCTTCCTCTATTGATAGGTTACCTTGACGAAATTCAGTGAATTCATCATAATGCCGATTAGTAACCCGCATATGAAAGAACTCTTCGAAGAACTTAACTTCGAAGTTGGACCACGTCATCTGATTTATGTCTTGCTTGGCCTTCACCCATTCCCACTGCATACTAGCATCTCCTTCTAGGAAGAAGAAGGAGCACTTTACTTTCTCATGTTCTAGCCAGTCCAGAAGCTCCATGGTACTCTCCAGGGTTTTGAACCAGGCTTGTGCATCCCACGGTTCACTAGTGCCTGAAAAGGTTTCTAGTTTGAGTTTCTACCACTGAACCAGATATGCTTCTCTTCTAGCCCCTAATGCTGGGGATTCTGGTGCTATTGGTGGGATTGGTGCTCTAGGTGGAACCTCTGTCACTATTGGGGTTTCCACATCTGCCCCTGGCGTACCAGTAGGTGTGGCCTGCTGATTAGCCTTTAAAGTGGCTATCTCCTGCTGCTGCTCAGTTATCTGTCTCTGGAGATGAGCCACTATCTCCTCGAGATTAGGTGGAGTCACTATGTCAGTTGCCTCCTGTTGAGGCTCAGTAGCTGGTGCCCTTCTAGTTGCCGTCCTCTAACCATTATCTACATAACAGAGGACATACATATTTACTATAACTATATTAAAGTGCCATGAGTTATTAACATGCTTCAGTTAAGTAGGGAATGAAAAAGCAAGAAAACATAAGTAATGTGAGAGGTACTCTTACTTGGAAGTTGCAGGTACGATGCTGGATTTGTGTGTGGAGGAAAGATGGAACTTGCTCTGATACCACTCTGTAACGACCTGCCTTCTGGTACTAAGCTTTAAGACGGATCGCTACTAACTGACTAACTGATTACTGATCATTGTTTTCCAGATGCTAAACCAACTGGGAGAATTTAAAAATTCTTATTTTGTTATGTACTGAACTAACAATTCATAACTTAAGCATGTTACGGTAAATCATAATCATGTTGGAAGTACTAACCAGCCAAAATAAAACAAAAACTTTAATTTTATTAGCTTGGCCTTGATTTGATCCACAAACGTCAACATTGCATGACTGAAGCACTAACCAGCAGCTCTACATCACATTCTGTTTTAAATTGGCACCAGTCGACTGATATCTTGCCAGTTGACTGGTGTAGTCGATGAAACTTTCTTTGCCATTTTTCTGCTGGTCCAAATCGACTGGTACTGTCGTAGTCGACTGGCAGCTCTGAAATCTGAAGTTTCAGATTCCAAAAACGTGCCAAGGTCAGCCTACTTTGTACCAAAAACACCACAAACTCATATTTGAGCCTCCTAACAGGTATACAATGATTCTAGGCCATACTCTACATGTTTTCATGACATTAAGGCATACTTCAACTTCTTCTAAGCATAAATTTAGAAACATAAACTTTGTATCAACTTACTACTAAAACTAAGCATTGTTTCTGCCTAGATGAATCAATAGTAGCGCTATAATATCAGAAATGATTCTATAGCCTTAGACCATGCATTTTACTACTAGTTAAAATGCATTTGAAAAGTATCACTCAACATATCACATGTAAAAGCTAGGCATGGCATGACGGCACGATATCAGCTCATACTAGCATAATGCTAATAACATAACAAGGGTACTTAAGATGCGGAAAATGTTAAACATGACAAAGAACTAATTCATTTAACATTCTTAATAACATGTCCTCTTAATGAAAGTTCCCAAGGTTCATTCATTCCAAGTTTCCACCATCACACACTCCACCATCATCCCTGCCGCTTCCGCTACTCTATTTTTCCCTTGCCTTTATCTGCAGTATAAGGAAAAATGAAACTATAAGCATAAAACTTAGTAAATACCATCCAACTCACAATACAATGAATATCTCGAAACTCATGCTTTTAAAAACACATGTAGGAAAAACATATCATGCTAGTCATTCATTCTTGCTAAAACATATAATCTAAATAAATATCATGGCATACTCATCATACAAAGGACATGAACTAAATCATATTCTTATAACTAAATTCACATAGCATTCATAGAATTTGACTGAATTATGCATGATCTAAAAACTGCGTTCACATAAAGCTATTACTGAACTTTTGAAACTTATACATATAATAAGTGAAAATAATAATCATGCTACTGTGGGCCCGGCAATGTGCTGCTAATGCGCGCATCCCTAAATAGATCCGGGGTAGCTAATCCCAAACCCATTAGAGTACTATTACTAGGCAAACTAGGAGCCTAGGGGCAACTAGGAGCCCACCCATGGACGAACTAGAGTCTAAGCACATGCCATAAAAAGTAAAATACTTTCATAAATATACTTTTCGTTAACCTTGCATCTACTAGGTCATCTAGAGCCTAGGGGCGATCAAGCACATGAAACCTCTCAATGCTCTAACGCCCGCACCGGATATGGACCGAACTGTCTCACGACGTTTTGAACCCAGCTCACGTACCGCTTTAATGGGCGAACAACCCAACCCTTGGAACATACTACAGCCCCAGGTGGCGAAGAGCTGACATCGAGGTGCCAAACCTTCCCGTCGATGTGAACTCTTGGGGAAGATCAGCCCCTCCCACTGCTTGGGAGCTCACGGTTTCATGTTCTATTTCACTCCCCGATAGGGCTTCTTTTCACCTTTCCCTCACGGCACTACTTCGCTATCGGTCACCCAGGAGTATTTAGCCTTGCAAGGTGGTCCTTGCTGATTCACACGGGATTCCACGTGCCCCATGCTACTCGGGTCAGAGCGTAAGCTAGTGATGTATATAAAGCAAGGGTAGCTAACTTCATAACATGCTAAAACTCATATTAGAGCTTCTTAACATTTTCTCGAGAACCTTGCGTGCCTAAAAACTCCCTTTTTTCATTTAAGGGCACTTCCTAGGCACTCGACGGTGTGTCTACACCACAAACTAAAGGGGAAAGCACATCCAGCCCATCTAGTGGTGCCCTTAAAATCGGTAGAGGATGTTAATCTGCACATATGGGCATAAACTTGCAATTAGATAAACTAGGTCAATCAATCATATGAACGAAGCTACTTATACTGCAGGTGAGGGGTACTTACATCTTGCGCTTGTTCTTACAACTCTAGGGCATAGGGTTTAGGGAGAGGGAAGGTCCTTGGAGTCTCGGAGAGGTTTCAACGAAGAACAAGATCCCCTAGCGTGCCCTCCTTCTTGAATCCACCTACCACAAGCCTTGGACTCCTCCTTACTTTGCCGTGAGTGAGGGAGGAAGAAGCCTAGGCAGAGGGAGGAAGAAATCACCACGGGAGGGAGAGGGTTCAGCGGCGACAAGATGAGGAAAAGTTTCAAATAAAAAAAACCTTAAGTTCCCTTTATATTTATGGGAAAAATTTAACTAACTTCACCTTATCCATCTTTCTCTCTAGTCTATTCCAATGAAAACAAACTCATCCCACTTGGTAAGCCTATTCTCCTCTCATTGTAAAGGTCTAGGGGTTAAACCCCACTTAAGCTCTGGGCATTCTATTTTTTATTCATTTTTTTACCTTATTTGTCCATGGAAAAATTCTATAAAAATATCCATAAATTCGGAATAAATTCTAGGATATTTCTAAAATTAGATTTGAGAATTTTCGGGCGTTACAAGTTCGAAGCGGAGATAAGCTTTGACCAAGCTCTTTGAGGCACCCTGGTCAAGAGCCTTATCGGTTGCGGCGAGTTCGGCGCAGAGATAAGCTTTGACCAAGCCCATTGAGGCGGCCCCCTCCGACACAGGCGCCCTAGACAAGACTATAAAAGGGGCTTCGACCCCTCAACTCGAAATACAACTTTCTAAAACCATTCTAAGCTTCCCAAGTGACGAAAAAGCACTAACAATGAAGCTCTATGACCTGGAGGCTCCAGGAGGAAGTGCACGGCACTTCGGAGGTCCAGATCGGCCGAGTTTCAATTCTGTTTGTTCGGTTTGAATTTACATTTTGCAGTTTAATTTATCTATCTTTTTGTTTGTAACTCTTGGACTTTAAGACAGGTTTCTCCGCCTCCAGAAAGTCTGGAAAGGAGACCATTAGTGGATGGGTGTTCCCGTGCTTAAGCCTTGGATGTACTCACCATGGGGTGTTGGGAAGCAAGTAAATCCCGTGTGCAATTTGTCGTTTGTTTTGCCCTTTATTTCGTTTTGTTTTTCGCTGTGCTACTAACGCTCTATTTAGAACAAATATTCGTAAGTATATGATCGGAAGTTTCTGTGAAAGATTTACGGTCGATATTCACCGCCCCCCCCTCTATCGACGGCACCGGTCCAACAAGTGGTATCAGAGCCTGGACGCTCTTCACCAAACTAACAGCCGACGGAGCAAAGACGCCAGGAGTTGAGGGGGAGCCCAGGGGTGAATAAGGTACATTTTTTTTAATTTCAGTTTTCAAATTACATATTACATGCTTTAAGTGCAGGGAGAGAGGACACTACAAAAATCAGTGTCCTACTTGTAATACTCAAACTTCATCACCAGCGGCAAAGGAAATTCCAGTACCAAGAGTCCGGAGGAACAAGGATCACATCAAATGCTTCAAATGCGAAAAGTATGGACATTACAAAAATAAGTGTCCGGCAAAGGTACAGAAAGTTTACATTCCGAAAAATTTTCAAAATCCTGCACAATCTTATGATAAGTTAGATAATTTTTCTGGAAAGTTAAAATTACTACATAGTTAATTCAATGTTTTGTTTGCTCAATTAGAAAATGTAGATATTACTAAAATATCAGAAATTAATTGTTTAATCTTTAATATTAATTCAACAATTTCGAAAATTAATTCTAATTTTACTGATAATTTTGAATTCAAATTTGAAAATTTTATTGACAATTCTGAATTCAAATTTGAAAATTTTATTGATAATTTTGAATTCAAATTTGAAAATTTTACTGTTAATTCTGAATTCAAATCTAAAAATCTTACTGATAACTCTAAAAATTGTGAGATTAATCCTGAAAATATTGAAAATATTTTTGAGGATAAAGATGATTTTTTAGAAAATCGTATTGATAAATTGAAAATATTTATGATAATTCTGAGGATAATAGAGATGAAATTCTTTTAGATAATAGTTTAATTATTGTTTTAGATAATGTTGAAGATTATTACAAAACATTAACTAGTAGCCCAAATTACTCCACCTACTTTGAGGATATTGAAGGATGTAATTTTGAGGATGAGGAGGAAAATGAACTTTCTGAGATCAAGGCTATAGTTAATAAAATTCATAAAAAGTCAAACAAATCAAAATTGTTAAAAAACTTGAAAAATTAGACAAAACTGAAATAGTAAATGAATCAAAAAATTTTAAAATAATGAAAATGATGAAATTAAACCCACAATTATTAATTAATCATTTTAATCATAATTATTCCAATCTTAATTAATCCTTAATTATTTCAACCTCAATTAATTAATTCATAATCAATTTAAATCTTGATTAATTCAAATTCAATCTTAATTAACCAAATTAATCCTTAATTTAATAAATTTTAATTAATCCTTAATTAATTTAACTTTAATTAACTATTAATTAAATTCACAAATTAATCCTTAATTAATTTAGCTTTAATTTTTTATTTTTTATTTAACTCTAAATAACTTAAACTTAAATCTTAAATTAGATTTTAATTAATTTTAAACCTTAATTAATTAATCCTTAATTTTTATTCTTAATTGAATTAGTTCAACTTCAATTAATCCTTAATTAATTCAATTCCAATTAATTTTTAAATAAACTCGAATTAATTAAAAAATTACCCAAACCGCAACAATTAATTTAATAAAACTAAATGTGTCAAAGTGGGTTGACATATTCGCAGGTTCACACGATATGTATCAAATTGAGAATTTGATACATCATTAGAAACTTAAGTAAAATAATTTAACTTGTTTTACTCATGCATAACTGTCATGCCATGCATATGCAATTTTCTTAAAATATATATCATGTCATTCACCTTTAATTTTATGCATGACTTAGAACGGTTATAGGAAAAAGAATGGTTGAAACTTGAATGACCTAGTATTAGGTGGACGTGAGATGATAGTACGTTAGGGAAGCCCTTCTAATAAGGTCAAGTAAGGTAAGGCGTACCCGACTTGGTCTGTTTAGTCTGGTGGAACTAGCCGAAGCTACCGATCCAAAACCTAAGTTAGTTAGACCAAAATTTTTCAAGAAGTAATTTGAAAATGAATTTTCGATAAAAGGCTTTGTCAAGGAAAGAGTTGTTGCTCCAATAAGGCTACGACAAAGGAAGGCCTCTGTGCCTCGCCAAGACCTGGAAGCTGATTACCGAAAATCAAATTCACTTTACTATTTGATAAATTTGAATCTAACACAAGTTTCAACTAAATCTTAGATTTAATAATAAATTAAAAAAAATGACTCAAGCATCTCACAAAACACCCATAAGGCAACCATGATTGATTATACTGAGACATCTAAAATGGGTGAGATGTTAAGAACTAATAAATTGAAAAATATTTTTCAAAATTATTTTCCAAAATTCTTAGAATATTTTTTTAAAAATCTATTTTCAAAATAGTGCCTTAACATAATAATGTTTTTATGGATTTCATGATTGTTTGAGTGCTTATATATTGTACACTTTCAAAATTATATCTTTTTGAAAATTGTTTGACCTACACAATTAGACACAAGCCTCTTAGGTCAACACTAAAGTCCCCTAAGGCACTTCGATAGAGTCAAACTGTACAGGGGGAGTGTTTTATTCTTTTAAATATTCTTTCTTTCAAAAAACTGTGCTTTAAAAATCACTATCATGTAAAAATATTTTTCGAAAACTGTGTTTTACAAAAATCACTATCACTTATATATTCCGAAAACTATGCTATCATTTCAAAATATGTCTTTCAAATACTTATTTTTTTTCAAAATGCACTCTAAAATTGTGCTTATTTCCCTTTTGATCTTGATAAACCCTAAAGACATAGAGGAAAGTCTACTTCATGATCTACAAGAACTCCTAGGATGTGTCAAATTTAGGGGGAGTCTAAATCAAAAGAAATTATATCTAGCAATTATCCTTTTTGAAATTATTAGATAATTCTTTTGGTCTGAACTAAACTCTAAAGACTCAGAGGAAGAGTACTTGTAGTCAACAAGCTTCCTAGGACTGGGTCATGTTTAGGTGGAGGTCAAATTAAAAGAATTATTGATCATTTCAAAATAATATGTTTTCATACACTGATTTTCAAAATCCTTATCAATAATTTTCCTTTTCAAAATATTATCATTTTAAATCATTTATTTTAAGAAAATATTGTCATTTTCAAAAACTTGTCTTTGTAAACTTATAGAATCAATTTAACATAATATTTTTCTTGAGTTGGAAAATTTTCTAGGACACTTAGGGAAATGCCCTTGTAGTTAACAAGGTTTCCTAGGATTGTGTCAAACTTGAAAAGAAATCAAGTCAAGTAAAGTATTATAATACTTTTTGAAAAACATATTTCAAAAGGTACTTATATCTTTCAAAAATGCATGATGTTTTTTTTTTAAAAAGGTACTTATATCTTTCAAAAATGCTTTTCAAAAAGGTACTTATATCTTTCAAAAATGCTTTTCAAAAAGTACTTATATCATTCAAAAATGCTTTTCAAAAAGTACTTATATCGTTCAATAATGCTTTTCAAAGAACTTATATCTTTCTAAAATACTTATGTGTTTCAAACTCATAATATTTTTCAATGTACTTATGTTTTTCAAGTTCATTTCAAAGATACTTAAAAGTAGTTTTCAAGGTACTTATGTTTTTCAAAGTACTTATGGTTTCAAAAATAATGCATAATATGTTTCAAAAAGTACTTGCACTTTTCAAAAGCTCAAATATTTTTCAAAAGTACTTGCAAATTATTCAAAATATTTTTCAAAAAGGTTTAAAAAAGGCACCAATGTTCATAAAGTACAAATATTTTTAAGAGTGCAAATATTTTTCAAAATACTAATACTTTTTAAGTATTCTTCGAAATGCACTATTTGTCAAGTGAAAATATTTTTATAAGTGCATGTTTTGAAAAATCTCTTTTAAATGAAAGTTTGTCTATGCCAATAGTTTCTTAGTGCAAGAATTTACGAAGTTCAAAATATTTTCCTACAAATACACAATATTTTTCAAAAGTGCACAATACCTTTCCAAGTAAAATCATTTTTGGGTGCAATTTAAGTACTTAGTTTTATACTATGTTTTCAAAAATTTGTACTAAGTATTTTCAAAAGAACAAAATGCCAAAACAAAATATTTTCATTGTTGGTGCAAGTGTTTTTGGTGATTTTTAATGTATGACAAAGGGGGAGAGTAAGCTTAAGTTAGAGAAGAAAATTTTTTTTCCAAAGGATCAAATTAAATCAAAAGGATTTTTCAAAAAGGAAGGAAGTGTGCTTAAGTTAGAAAGTTTTATTCCCAAAGGATAGAGAGCTTTCCCAAAAAATCAAAATTTATTTTCAAAACTTAGAATTTTTTTAAGGATAATAATTTAGCCCTTTCATCCAATCTAACTTAAGATATTGTCAAACATCAAAAAGGGGGAGATTGTTAGTGCAAGATGCATCAGTGATGTCCTCCTCTAAGTGTTTTAATGTTTGATAATATGCTTAAGTCAGTGATACATTGAACAAGGGAAGGGTAGTAAAGAAAACTGGACCAAAGTGAACCAATGTCCTAGTTATCATAGGCACGAAGTCCTGGTTCGAAGAATTGGGCACTAAGTCCTGATCATGGATTGGACACTAAGTCCTGACCAAGGGTTGGGCACGAAGACCTGGTTCGAGGAATTGGGCACTAAGTCCTAGCCGAGGGTTGGGCACCGAAGACCTGGTTCAAGGAATTGGGCACGAAGTCTTGGTCGAGGGTTGGGCACCTAAGTCCTGGACCTAGGGTTTGGGCACGAAATCTTGGTTCGAGGGATTGAGCAACTTAGCTGAGTGATGACTAAGGACAGAAGTAGAGACGGGTCGAGGGACGGACTTCTTGAGATTCAAGAGTATCGAAGGCTAAGCAAAAGTAAATAAAAGTCCACCCGAATGGACTGGGTGGCAACCGTCTCCT
>JAGFNQ010001788.1:45320-66045 GCA_024364735.1 Boesenbergia rotunda | reverse complement strand
AGAAAAATATTTGTCTTTTACCAAGATATGGAAGGATTTGAAAGTGTTGGGAAATCAAATGTTTATGATGATAGGTAATTTGGAAATTCGAATAATTTCTCCATTATATATAGGTTGTATATTTATTCTTTTGGTGTTCTTCAGGATCTTTGCTCTGGCTACAATTATGAGCTTTGTGCTCATTTATAATCTCCCTGAGATGGTTTGTTCTTCATCTGTTGGAAATTTGATTAGCCTATAATGGGCACTAGTAACTTATTCAATCAACTCTTGATTATTTTATTCCTTTAGGAATGCAGTCTAATATCATTCTTTTTTGCTTTGATGGTTTCTATTGTAGATTCATGAGGCTAATGTATCTAGGTTATCATTTGCCATTGAAATTGCAGAAGAATTTTATGGATGGTCTAATTTTGGATTGCACTAAGTTTAATTTTTTTTAAAATTAAGTTTTTCTGGGTTTCCCTTCCTGACTATTGCGTGTTTTGCTGAACTTGTTACTCTTTGGAAAAAAGGGGTCAAGGTATTTATTTTACTTATTTATATTGATGTGTAAAGGGTCAAAATGTTGCTTTTGAGTCAGCTAAACTTTTGTGGCTTATGCACTAAGATTTCCTACATAAGTTCTCTTCTTTTCGTCAATAATATGCTAACTACTATGAATATAAGTTCATGAAATATTGGCATAAGGATAGTCATTCTACTTGCAACATGAGCCAAGTAAATTACAAGAAGAGAGTAAAGTCTACTCTCTTGAATTAGAGTTTGCAAGTTTATGATCTGCACATATTTAATTATTTGCTAACAATAGTAAGGGTCTATGTTAGTATCATTGAGCATGATCGGGTAGATGTAAGTGGTATTAACATTGTAGATTTCAACAATTTGATAGGATCAATTGACCTAGGATAAATCATAGCATCATCAGCAGGAAAAGTAAGATAGTACTTTTGTTGTGTCTAAGCTTTTGCGCGGCTTTAGATATTTGATTGTTAATTGCTCAATATTGCTTTATCATTTTTTATGGCTTTGCTACAATTTATCCCTTTTGTGCCTACCTTATATACTTTGTCTTTCAATATCAATAGATGCAGCAAATGTCTTACTTCGGTCTTTTTTTTATTGTAGATGCTTATTTTGTTCAAACAGAAGGAAAGTTAGTTCAAGAAATGATGAATGAAGCCCTTCAACATAGACCAAATAGTAGAGCAGTGTTAGCCCGTAGTCAATTGGTGTGCGATTGATATTTATGAGAATCTTACTTAACCTTGAAAACTTATATGCATCTTATTTTTTGATTTTTAGGTGACAAAAATATTGAGCAAGGGTTGAAATTCTTTGAATTGGCAAGGAAGCCCAAGGTAGAGTGTGTGGAATGGGCGTTGCAATTACACCATCAAAAGTTAAATTATTGTTATGTAATAACTAGTTTGCTAGAGATTTCGTATCTTGTTTTGGATCTTCAGACCTTTTGATTTGGTATAATAAATAATAATGATTTTTATTAAATTTGTGTGTGGATTAGATTTGTATTAAATTTGTATTAAAAATTTGGTTTATTGTATTCATTAATGAAATTAATTTTTTTTAATATAGATAAGAACATCAACAGCGTACATTTGCACGTTGTATATTAGAATATTAACAACATGCATTTATATGCTGTCGAAAACACATTTCATAGCTCACAACGCATGCCGCGGATAATAATATCCGCAGCGCGCAAAGTACATATGTGCGGCGTGCATTATGTGCTGCAGATTATAATATCCGCAGCACACTTTTGCGTGCTGCAGATAATCTAGGACTTTTGACAACTTTTAATTATGCAGCGTGAAGTGCGCGCTGCGGAAAGTGAATTTGTGCGCTGCGAAAAGCTATTTTTGTTGTAGTGAGGGCATTGACTGATTCCGCGACCTTATTGCGGAGATATTATTTTTGGACGGGGTGGTTCTCGTCGCCTGGACTTCTTCATATCGAGGCGGGTACCTTTTTTTATGCATAGCTAGACATAGTTAGCAGTAGGGATATCTGATATCTTTATCTCTATGCTTTTGCTTCGGTAGTTGTATCCGTTAGCTTTACTGTTTACTATATCTGTATGGATTGGTGATGCACAGTTTACCTTATACCTTACGCTAGGATTTAGGTATTGGTGCATACCGGTTATCTAGACTACTGCATATCATGTAAATGACAGCAGGGATAGATAGTGGATGATGCATGGGATAGTGACATGCATCATTATTGCACGTAGCATAGGGGACGACTTTTGACTCCCTGGAGGTTGAGATGGGTCGTCGTACTTGCTACTCATGTAGGGGCATATGTAGGCGACCTTTGACTCCCCTAGTGGTTGAGATGGGCCGTCAGACCTGCCACATGACCTGTCGTGCAGCCCCGTTGGTGGACCCGGGCACTGCAGCAGGTCCCCTACCTATCCGATGATAGCGAGGGACGTCTAGAGCGTTACTTCACCCGATGGTGGGGTACGTTTATGGTCTCCGACCCTACCCATTCGGTCTCACGTGTACCGCCTCATAGACCGTCTGTTCGTGCAGGGAAGACCAGGTCAGAGCCCTACTCACTCGGTTCGCGTGCTTCCGCGACCTATACCGACTGGCGTCAGGGGTGGCCCATGTTGCATCATGAGCATGCTCTGCATCTCTGCACTTGGTTGTGTTTGCTGCACTTGATTGTTGCACTTCGTTGACATGCATACTACTGGATTTGGATCGACGCAGGTAGGTATGTACTTCCTTGTTTCTTATGGTTCAGCTCTGCATACCCTTCTTACTGCATTTTATGTTTATTATTGTGATAGATGGTGACCTACTACTAGTATTTCTTCCTGTGCATATCAGACTGTATTCGCTGAGTTATTAGGACTCACCCCGTTAGCTCTGTTTTTTTTTCTCCTTTCAGGATGATCATCTGGATTGCCCAGCAGCCTGTCCCAGTTCAGGTGTCTCCGAGACGATTTCCGCAGGGGTTCTGTGTTTTGGTTGTGGTACATGTTGGTACCCTTTCCTTTTATACGTTTGGTTTCTTTTCACTTCCGCTGTCATATGTTGGGCACTGTTGTGACGTCTATTTTACGACAGTATAGTTGTACTTTTGTGTGCCATGGAGGCCTCGATTCCGTTTTGGTTTTGTCGTAAGTCGTACCGATACGCGCATCTTTATCGTCGTTCCATTTTGCTCTATTATACGGTCGCTTGTTCCAACCCTATAGGTTGCGGTACAAGCCGACTGGGATAGTCGTGGTGATCTGGTTTTTCGATTGTCCACCGGGATGAGGGAGTAGCTGTCCGGTCGGTATCGGACAAGCAACTCCTCGGGGCGTGACAGTTGGAGTCGGGAGACTAAGTTGAGGAAGGATCAGAGAACCATGTTGTTGGAATCGGCCCCTGAGCTTTTGAAGTCGGGAGACCGAGGAGGAATGTATGAACCAAGTTATAAAATTCGGCCACCATTTTGACTTTGACATCTACTTGACTATTAACCAGATCTTTGACCATGCATGCCATGCACATACAGGTTTTCATATCTCTACATCACCATGTAAGAGAAAGAAGGTACGAAATAAGACAGAAAAGTTGTAAGAGAATAATAAACTTCATCGATTGTCTATCGTGAGATATACAATATATGCTAATTGACAAAGTAATAAAGGAAATCAACTGATTGATTATTTATTCTAATAATTATTACATCTTAATTTTGGTCTGCCATATAATTCTCTTTTATCTCGCTTCCTTCCATTTCCCCTGCACTCGCACATCTTCCTCCATGATCAACTCCCCCCTCAAGCACTTAATCGATTTTTCGCGATCTCTTCAAGGACGACTATCAACGACACAATGAAGGCGGAATCCTGGTTCGGATTCACTGTTATTTCTAGTTTTTCACTTCCAAAATATGTAGTCTTGCGATCCATCTGCAGTATTAATTAATTAATTAATATAGTTTAGAAAGAAAAGAAAATTAAACCTTTATTCTGTGTGTGTGTGTGTTTATGCATGCATGCATGCTTACTTGGGCTATGATTTCATCAGTTTGGCCAATACAAATGGTGCATTTCTTGCTTCGTGAGATTATCTTAAAGTCACAGGGGGCAGCTTCGTTGGTGTTGGTGGCCAAGAACACATCAAAGTTGTCCTCCCACTGACATATCTTCGGCTTTCGCACGCTGAACAGCAAATCGTTGGGGCTGGTGCTCTCTCCTCTGAATACGTTCCATGTTTCGTGCCTACTAAATGTCTAAAAATACAAGAACAGAGCGTACTGAGTATAATTTGAAGGGCATGCAAGATTAATTTTTGATGGTGAATTAATTAAACCTTGTGCGTACCTTGGGCTTCATGGTGAGGAGAGGGGTGCCGGCGGCGTCGAGGAGGTGGCAGCAGCTGCTGAGGAAGACACCCTTCACCGTGAAAACCAAGTTGCCGTTGGTGTCTTTGACCGTGTAAAGGCCGTTCGTGGAGAACATACGGCCAGTGTTGGTGAGCGTTAAATTGACGGCGTACGGAACGGTGAACTGTCTCCCGGTCTGCCCGTATTCCGCCATGGTTGTTTGCTATCTAGCTGTTGCACAAGCCTCTGTGATGTGTCGTCCAGTCTTGTTAAATAAATAAATATCTCAACCTGTATGTGGACACGCACGATCCTTCGATCTTGGGCAGGAAGTCAAGTCAGCATGTTGTTTTTTTGAATATTGAATTGCGCGTTCGTCTGATCTTCTTGTTTGGGTACTTGATTTTTTTTATTGCAGCTTCTTGGAAATATCTTGTTGAAGGACAGATTGGATTTGTCCAGTGTTGGCCTGGTCCTGGTCTGGTCCGATCGCTCCAATCGATTCGGTCCTACTAAAATAAGTTACAGTACGTCTAACTAAAAATCATTCTATAAATGCTTGATTGAAAGCTTTGCGGGCTCCCCGTTGCCGGGTGATTGCTCCCGAGGACAAGGAGAAATGAATTCGTCAGTCATTTGCAAGCCTCGAGGCTACGTATATGAAGCAAGCACTCAACCTGGATTGGACATGTCAATCATAAAAAGTGAATTAGATTTAGAGCCACGATAAATTCAATAAAAAAATTCAATGAAATACTCAGTAAATGACATGACATTTTATATACACATGTTTAATTATCGCTCGGACACCATCAGTGGCCTCCGGTCACCGCCCCGAATCAAACTATACCCTAGGGGCACGGTACACCCGTCGAGGATCACTGCATACAAAGTGCCACGGTATTCACTGAGCTTTTCCTTGAGATTTTTCATTGAGCATATCATTTTCCTTAGATTTATATTATGGTGTTGGTAAAAAGTGATTCGCTAGTTCTTAACATCCCCGTCAATCCATCTCAAGGTCAATACAGAGATGGTAAATTACGAGGACTACTAATCCGGATGTTATGGCTAGTACGTGGGGAGGATGAACATACTAATTTTTTCATATTTTGACCCTAAGACTTCATATTGATAACATCCACGCATTAACTATCGATCCATCTCGCGGGGAAAGATTTATCCTATTGGTTAAGGTATCTAGAGGTCTAACTTCCATAAATATACGAGCGGTTAATCTTGGAACACGTCTCAGGTTGCAGTTGGATTGAGCCTTGCGATGGTTCGCAGTCATATTTATAGATGACAATGTAGTCTAACGTGTTAGATTAGGGGAGTATTTGGGAGAGCTTCTGCTACCTACTTTTTAGATTCTGGCTATACAGAATCACTTTTGAATATTTGGGAAGGTCAGATTCTACTTTAGCTTCTGCTATTTTTGCTCAGAAGTTAGAAGCAAGAATTTGATGCTTCTATCTGTTTCTGCTTTTCTATTTATGATATAACATTAAAAAATAATATAAATAATATAACATTTTACCAATTTGCCCTTGACCTAATTTTATCTTCTCACCTCATTCATTCACGTTTCTTCCCAAATCGGCGGAGGCGAAGGCGATTTCTGCAATTCGTGCCACCTTCACAAATCGCCTTGCCCTAATCTTTCTCTTTTCTCATATTCGTGCCACCTTCACAAATCGACGACGACGACTTCCTGCAACTATCGACGGCGACTTTGAGCATTGAGATTATCAGCGGCGGCATCTTCCTGCAATCTAGAATCGAAGGTTAATTTTAGATTCTTCCTCGCTTTTCTTCCTATTTCTATATATGAACGAAATTTTTTCTATGATTTTTTTCTTCGAATTTGTTGTAGTTTGGAGTCCTTTTTCCTTTTTCTATTTTACTTTGTTAATAACTGAACTGTGTTTGTGTTGATCTGGACTATCTTTGTGAAATTTTATTGTGAATCATATGAAGTTCGCAATAACTGTTGTAGTTTGTGTTAATAATTGTTGTAGTTCGCAATAATTGTTGATTCTTCCTCGCTTTTCTTCCTATTTCTGTATATGAACGAAATTTTTTCTATGATTTTTTTTCTTCGAATTTGTTGTTGTTTGGATTCCTTTTTCCTTCTTCTGTTTTACTTTGTTAACAATTGAACTGTGTTTGTGTTGATCTTGTGAATGAAATTTTGAATTTAACTAAAGGTCATGATATTAAAGGAAAACTCCAAGAATCATATGAAGCTCACTCTTGGACTACAATGAGGCAGTCCGACCAAAAATCAACTGAAATGTTAAAATTATAATGTTGGATTCAACTGAAATGTTAATATGATTAAATCTCTTTTTAATCATATTTATCTCTTTTTTTAGGTAAATATTATCTAGTCGATGCAGGATATCCTAATATATTAGGATTTCTTTCTCCGTATAAAGGACAAAAATATCACATTCCTGATTTTCAGCGTGCCTCTTTGTACAATAATCATCAGGAGGCCTTCAATCACTTGCATTCATCGTTGCGTGGTACCATTGAACGCACTTTTGGTGTGTGGAAGAAAAAGTTTCAAATCTTTAGTAACATGCCTGTCAATATATCTTGGTCAGACCAGATTGCACTTGTGCCGGCTACAATGGCAATACACAATTTTATCAGAAAGATGGATGCAAAGGATGAAGATTTTTTGGAGGCTGAATTAAGAGCAAATAATAGAAATGATGATATTGAACAGAGTGGTGCAAACAACACGGTTTCTTATCATCAACAATCAGACGAGACTATGAATAAATTGAGGGATGATATATGTGCATCAATTGCATTTAGAAGGATTGGTGTCTCTTTTTTCAATTCAACAGAATGAACAATATTATATATATATTTTTTAATTTTTCATGGTCACAAGATATTATGAAGGACTTGTGTAGTTATGTAAGACATTAAAGTTTAATGGGATAGGTCCAATTCGACGAGATACAACTTAATTATCTAACAATGACGAAAAATATTTATAAATATTATTAGAGATTGTTTATAATGTTAAATGTTATTTATATATGAGTTTTTAATAATTTCTAATAAAATTTATAAAATTTCAATCATATTGTACTAATATTTATTTTTAAATAAAATTTTATATTTTTATATAATTTACATCTTCAGAATTATATATATATTATATTTATATAAATTATATTATTTTTTTTATTAATTTTATATATTTTTTATAAATTATATTATTTTCAGAATTTATTTTTTATATAAATTATATTTTATTGATAGTATCGAAATTATATTTAAATAATTAAAAAATGATTAATTTATATGGTTGAAGGATATTATTGTCATTCAATTAAAAATTAAGCTTGGAAGCACTTTATTTTCCCAAACACTCAAACTTTACCTTGTATCAGCTTTTGGCTTCTATTTCCAAACACTGTCTACTTTAGCTTCTTACTAACTTCAAGATAATCACTTCAAGAATCACTTTTCAAGAAGCAAAAGCTCTCCCAAACACTCCCTAGATCTGGCAAGCCTATGCCAATACTAAATAGTTGTTGAGTTGATACGAGATAATTTTCCTTTTGAATTATCATTTTAACTCAGGATGATTGATGCAAGAAGATTTAAAAATATTTATTATTATTTTTGATAAATTTTACTTTTTTAGTAATTTTGATTTTTTTATATTTAGTGTATTTTGGTAATTCCATCTTTTATATTTTTGAATTTTTAATCCATTTAGAATTTGTAGAATTTAAGTCTATTAAAATTTTTTTCTTTCTATTAGAATTTTTATTTTCTATTAAGATTTTTTTTTCTTTCTAGTGCATCTTAGAGATTTTTATCTATATAACGGTTTGTTTAGTTAATATTAGGAGAAGTTTTTTTATTCATAATATTTTGAGTAGTACCATTATTTTTCTATTTACTATCATTGTTCTTCGAATTAACAGGTTTTAGAAGATTATTTTCGTTATTCATGCATGAATTAATGGATTTAATAGCCCGCTCGATAATTGTTACCTCACTCAGCATCACAGATAGTATAGGGATTCAAGATTGAGCCAGAAGGGTTGTTGGAATCGGGAGCTGAGACGAAGAGATAGTGCAGAGACTTGTTGGAATCGGGAGCTGAGACGAAGAAATAGTGCAGAGACTTGTTGGAATCGGGAGCTGAGACGAAGAGATAGTGCAGAGACTCGAGGTTGGGTGTCATGATCGAGAGTTGAGTGACAGTGCAGGGACTTATGATGGAGTTAGAAGCCAGGGGGGGGGTGTCGGGATTTGTACCAAGACAGGAGTCATGGAAACTAATTTACACTTGGTTAGCCTTGCATCTCTAGAATGAGGGTATTAGGACTGAGTTCCTTCTATGGTGAATTTTGACTCTCCATAAACAATATCTATTGGTTCTTATCTTTGACTGATAGTTTAGCATGACTATCCATCTTATTGGACATGTAAGACTGCATAGCTCCGCTACATCATTGGACATTGGAGCAATGTATTAATGTAGTCATTGTTAGTGTGTACACTTATGTGCCAAGATATTTTTTATGTATTTATGAATAATTATTTTAATAAAGACAAGTATTTGTCGTTAATCATTTACTTTTCTGTACGTATATGATTAATGATAAAATCCCATAGATTAATGGTTATATTATTCTGAAAATTATCCTTGATCGGATAGATATCTAAAGGGGGCATAGATATCTACATCAACGCTGAGTATGACTAGGTCAAGATAGACTGAGGGATGAGTATTCAAGTTGTACTTGGGGGTACCTTGAGTATAGAGATACACTGGACACGATCCGCTTAAGAGAACACCACATATTAAGCATCATTGGTCGTTCGTCTTAATGAACGAGTGTAACTGATCTTTTGACTTGAGACCTTCATATATTCTATGCGTGGAGTTATATACTTTGACACCATTAAAAGCAGTCTTTAATCGGATTGTAATTGATAGGGTTGAATGAGTCGTGGCCGGAACGAGGTATGACGAAGCTGCGGGACACAATACGTCGGGTCGTGATAACCCTCCCTCTCGGGAACACCCCAGGAAATTAGGCCCCGAGAGCACCTCGGGAATTGAGGCACCTGAAGACCCCGAGTTCACCTCGGGAGATGGAGTCCCTGCAATAACCGACCTCAGGTACTGACCCCCCCTTCGGTACGGATAAGCATCCCCGTTAGAAGAGGTCTTCGTGACCCTTTAATGGTGCAACGGGTAGTAGCGGGATAATGGTGCAGAACGTTTCAAAGGTTATCCTATAACCGTCGAAAGAGGAGGGGGACGTGGCTTAAGTACCGGAGACGTGTCACCGACCAAGGGGCACGTCTAGTCTGTCACCATTGGTATAAAAGGTAGTTCAACCCCTCCGGTAAGGGGGTTACGCTCTCTCAACCCTACATACATTCTTACTTCTTGCTACCCCCACTTTTCGGACAGATATTGACTTGAGCATCGGAGTGGACTCTGTCGGATCCCTGCCGGCGTGTCCCCTAACGCTCGTATTAACCTTGCAAGACCCCAAGTTTCTTCTCGCCACCGCAACCTCCACAGTGGCAAAACTCCAGTGACTGGCCATCATCATCGACTCTTTCCAGAACAAATTTTGCGCCGTCTGTGGGAAACTAGCAAAGCACCTGAAGGAGCACCGATGGAAGGATCGGAGGAACAACCCCTTACCCTCACAAGAGAGGAACTGGACCGCCTAGTGGCTAACGCCATCAAGGAAACGCTGGAACAACACCAAGTCGAACAGACTGCCCCACAACCAGGGGGTCTGACGAGGGAGGAGATCCCCAGAGTCTCCATCTCGCATTCACGAAGATCCGTCACCCCGGTGGGGCGACAGGACGGAGCAGCCCAGGGCCCTCAGAGAGAATCCCCTGGAGACATTGAGAAGGCCCACTCGGTGGCCTCTAGCGCCCAAAAGCACGAAGAGGGACCGAGGAAGAGGGATGGACCCGAGACCTCCCATAAGGTTCCCTCTACCCCTTTCTCGTCCGAGATTGTCGAGGGCCCCATGCCAAAGCAGTTCTGCGGTCCCGAGATCCCTGATTATGATGGGAAGATGGATCCGGAGGATCACGTCTGTAAATTCGAGAATGCGGCACTCCTGCACCAGTATACTGACGGTGTGAAGTGTCGAGTATTCTTGAACACCCTGTCCGGAGCAGCTCAGCGGTGGTTCCAGAGGCTACCACAAGGTTCCATCAGCTCCTTCGCGGAGTTCAAGATAGTCTTCCTCCACCATTTCGCGATCAGTCGTCGCTACCAGAAGACGACACTTAATCTGTTCGCCCTCAAGCAGAAGCCTAAGGAATCGTTCAAGGAGTATATCCAGAGGTTCAACCGGGTGGCACAGGACGTGCCTAGTGCAACATCAGAGATACTCATCAGTGCTTGTACCCAAGGGCTCGCTGAAGGGGACTTCTTCCGGTCCTTGGTGAGGAAGCCCCCCGCTAGTTTCGATGATTTGTTGGGATGCTCCGTCAAGCACGTCAATGTAGAGGAAGTATAGTACGCCCGTCGCAAAGATCCAGTCGGAGCCCCTCCTCCGGCGGCCCCCTGATCAGACAGAAGGGAGCCCCCGGCCCCGACACGAGGAAAAGACCTTCCCCCCGGGAAGTACCAGTCGACTGGTAGGCACCGACTGGTGGAGACGATAGACATCGAGCAGCCAGAGCCATCGCTAAGGTACTGCAATTACCATGGCAGCTCGACTCATTCCACGGAGGAGTGTCACGCCTTGAAGAAGAAGTTCAGCGAGGAGGTAGACACCAAACCTCGAAGAAAATGGAATAAGTCGGGGTATCACAGAAGGTCGCCAAGGCGAAGCTCTTCTCCTCGGCGACGACATGCCGGGGATAACGAAGCCCGGCCTCGGTCTCAATCACGATTGCGAGGTAGGAGTCGGGGGCCCACACCTCGAAGATCCCTTTCCTTAGAAAGAGATCCCCAAAAAGGCAAAGCCCCCATGTGTGGTCCGCCCTCAAGCCATGTGGGAGTCATCTCTAGAGGACCTACTGGAGGAGACTCCAACCGGGCAAGGAAGTCTTACACCCGGCGATTGGAAAACTACTCCATCGGGGCCAGTCAATGTCAGGAGCCATGCCCTACAATCTCTTTTGGACCATCAGACCTCGAAGAAGTTGAAGCTCCCCATGAGGACGCCTTAGTGATCGTAGCTCGTATTGCCAATTATGAGGTGAAGCGCATCTTCGTGGACACAGGGAGTTCCGTGAACATTCTGTACAAGGCGGCTTGGGAACAAATGTAGATAGACAAGGATGAACTGCTCCCGGTCTCGACCCCACTATTTGGTTTCACGGGGTATCGAGTACAGCCGGTGGGGCAAATCACCTTGTCACTCTCGTTGGGCAGCGATAGGCTCGAAAGAACCCGGAGGACTCCTTTCTTAATTGTGGACGTGCCCTCCTCCTACAATGACATCCTGGGCCGCCCAGCGCTCAGCACTTTCCAGGCTGTGGTCTCTGTTTACCACCAGAAGATCAAATTCCCGGTGGGCGACTGGGTGGTGGAAGTCCGAGGGGATCAGCTAGTGTCTCGGCGGTGCTACAGCGGGGAGGTCAGAACAGAATCTCGGAAGAACCCGCGAGGCCTGGATGACTAGCTGTAGAAGAAAGGCAGAAACGTAGGAGGTCCCGACCCGGCTGCAGTCTCAGACCCTTCTGGCCTTGGTAAGATTCACGTTTTATTTAGAGTTCCTGTCTGTGTATCTCTGTGCTCTCGCAGAAAAATCAAGTAATAAAGAGAGATATTTTCTCCCAAGATAACAACGCACAACCGAGGAGCTCAAAACCTTAATACCTCGCGGTGCAGCCAATGCCCAGGGTATTTAGGCTTGGTTTGGGACATATGCGCTTGACCAAATAACCAAAACTCTAATACCTCGCGATGCAGCCGATGCCTGGGATACCTAGGCTTGGTTTGGGACATACGCGTCCGACCAAGTAACCAAAACACTAATACCTCGCGGTATAGCCGACGCCCGGGGTACTTAGGCTTAGTCTGGGACATACGCGCCCAACCAAGTATCCAAAACCCTAATACCTCGTGGTACAGCCGAGGCCCGGGGTACATAGGCTTGGATTGGGATATACGCGGCCGACCAAGTATCTAAAACCCTAATACCTCGCGGTGCAGCCGATGTCCGGGGTACTTAGTCATAGTTTGGGACATATTCGCCCAACCAATTAACCAAAACCCAAATACCTCGCGGTATAGCCGACGCCCGAGGTACTTAGGCTTGGCATGGGACATACGTGCCCGACCAAGTATCCAAGACCCTGATACCTCGCGGTGCAGCTGATGCCCGGGTTACTTAGACTTGGTTTGGGACATACGTGCCCGACCAAATAACCAAAACCCTAATACCTCGCGGTATAGCCGATGCCCGGGGTACTTAGGCTTGGTCTGAGACATACGTGCTCGAATAAGTATCCAAAACCCTAATACCCTGCGGTACAGTCGAGGCCGGGGTACTTAGGCTTGGTCTGGGACATACACGCCCGACCAAGTAACTAAAACCCTAATACCTCGCGGTATAGCCGACGCCCTGGGTACTTAGGCTTGGTCTGGGACATACGCGCCCGACCAAGTATCCAAAACCCTAATACCTCGCGGTGCAGACGATGCCCGGGGTACTTAGGCTTGGTTTGGGACATACGCGCCCGACCAAGTAACCAAAACCCTAATACCTCGCGGTATAACCGACGCCCGGGGTACTTAGGCTTAGTCTGAGACATACGGGCCCGACCAAGTATCCAAAACCCTAATACCCCGTGGTACAGCCGAGGCCCGGGGTACTTAGGCTTGGTGTGGGACATACGTGCCCGACCAAGTATCCAAAACCTTAATACCTCGCGGTGCAGCTGATGCCCGGGGTACTTAGGCTTGGTTTGGGAAATACGCACCCGACCAAGTAACCAAAACCCTAATACCTCGCGGTATAGTCGACGCCCGGGGTACTTAAGCTTGGTCTGGGACATACGCGCCTGACCAAGTATCTAAAACCCTAATACCCCACGGTACTGCTGAGGCCCGGGGTACTTAAGCTTGTTCTGGGACATACACGCCCGACCAAATATCCAAAACCCTAATAACTCGCGGTGCAGCCGATGCCCGGGGTACTTAGGCTTGGTCTGGGACATACGCGCCCGACCAATTAACCAAAATCCTAATACCCTGCGGTATAGCCGAGGCCCGGGGTACTTAGGCTTGGTTTGAGACATACACGCCCGACCAAGTATCCAAAACCCTAATACCCTGCGGTGCAGCCGTGACTAGGGGTACTTAGGCTTGGTCTGGGACATACGTGCCCCACCAAGTATCCAAAACCCTAATACCCTGCGGTGCAGCCGAGGCCCAGGGTACTTAAGCTTGGCCTGGGACATACACGCCTGACCAAGTATCCAAAACCCTAATACCTCGCGGTTTAACTGACGCCTGGGGTACTTAGGCTTGGTCTGGGTTGTTCTAAACACTCCACCAAGGATGCAAACCAAGGTGCCTCGCAATCTCCCGAGCACCCAGGATGGGTGGGCACTGCGGAAGCAATGAAAAAGTAGCACGCCCGACCATGGGAACATAAGCAAAACATCGAAAAGAATAACACAGGCATACACATACCCAAGGTAACAAAAATATTATTTTATTCATGAAAAATACAGGGAGAACAACATCTCAGAAAACTATCAAGGTACAATTGGATGAGAGAAAACACTCTTCTACTTGAGCCGTTCGCCTCTAAAGTTCCATTCCTATCGGGTCGCGAACCGCCTTCAAAATATGCAGTGCGCGGAAGCACGTCAATATGGCCCGGGAATCTCCTTCCAACATCTGGGTACTCCCTCCGAGTAGTCAGGGACGGGGATGGATGCCTGAGGTAACACATGAGTAGCTCGAACTCATCTGAACACTCCCTCTCTTTTTCGTAAAGATGCAGCCAAATACAACATTCAAAAGGCAGAAAAGAGGAGGGCGAGTAGTGACTACAATATCTCTCCAGAGCGTGTGAAGGCGTCGGTTCAACCTAGGGTTCCATTTGGGAGACCCAAAGTCATAACCAAGACAGCTACGGTTGTAAATAATAACTAACATATTTGCGTGTTATGTTTTGGAACTAACCTTGGTTACAGGGAACGAAGGAATGTTGCTTCTGCAGCTCAGGCGCCCCAATGGAGTCGGGCACCTCACTGGGGCTAGGCGCTTGTATGGATACGGGCGCCCCAGTGTAAAGGCAAAAACCAAACCACTGCCGCGAAGGCTCTGGACCAAGGCAACTCAGGCGCTCGTGAGGTCACGAGCGCTCCCATTAGCTCAGGCGCCCAAGTGAAGATGGATAAGCGCTGACCGAGCCTGCGGATAAGAGATCGCGTAGGGAAGGCCACGTGTAGGTTCCCCCATCAACACGGGCGCCCCCATGGGTGCTATAAAAGGGGGTTCGCCCCCTAGGCTTCGAACAACATCGCTCTCTACGCTCCAGACACTTTCGTTCAAGCGCTGCACTCCGACAAACTTCGACTTCGAGATTCCAGCGCCGACGATGACCCTCTGCTCCGAAATTCGATCCACCTCGGGAGTCGGTAAACTTAAATTACGAATGTGTTGCTAATTCAATTTCCAATTCTATATCTGTACTATCAATTTGTAATAGATTTTTCGAATATAGAATTGCCCAAAGTAAATGGTCAAGGACCGTGGGCCTTGGAGTAGGAGCCGACCGCGACTCCGAATCAAGTAAAACCAATTTGTGTTCGCGATTGATTTATTTTCCGCCGTGTAATTTTTCTAGTGTTCCGAAAAATTTGATCTCGATATTCACCTCCCCCCTCTATCGAGTTTCTACGATCCAACACATACTCCCCTAGCTCCCTTCTTGAAAGGCTTGTTATCAACTTGTGTCTGGGCGATCTACTCGAATTTCGAAAGATCGAATGATATTGTCGATCAGACCAGTCCAAGTCCTTCTGAACATCCAATCGGAAGAGCCCAATAGAGAGGTCTGACCAAACCTGCTTACTATTTAGCGGGCATGACCCTTTGACCCTACCTGACTATGACCATCCTTCGCCAAGGATGAGCCCACTAGAACCTACCAGATGACTCGTTATGATTTATCATCTTGAGTTTTATTAAGTTCTTTCTTTTCTAATGAGTTTTAAATGCTTTAAAAGTAATTCGCCTACAATTTATTTGAAGTGCTCATATTTAGTGTACCATGGGAGATGATTGCCAATAAACCATAACAACTTAATATCATATGTAAAGAAACAAAAAGATTTCCATGTATTCACCTTGACCTTACTCTTTCTCTTACTTGAAATGGTATGTTAACATCCGAAAAGGGTTTCAACAATTGATGAAATTAAGTCGTTGATAGACAAGATTAAGTTGATCTATGTGACACATATGGTCTATTGATTTGAGCTATCAACATAGGGATGATGAGACATATCAAATGCAAACCTAGTAGACCAATCTAATGCTAGAATATGTATGAATTAGAAGGGAAAGGTGAATAGCGTGGTTTATTTCTCGTTAGCTTGTAGTCATTGTTTGAACTTGCAGCGGAAGATCTTGATTCAAGCTTAATTCCACAATACTAATACTTGGATTTACTTAGTATCCACCTCTTTGAAGTAATTAATCCAAGGGTCTACTCCTCACACTTACAACTCCACCATGAATGTCTCCTTCTCAAAAAATTTTCGGAGGCGGAGTAGTATCATACAACCTTGTGCTCAAGGTTGCAAAAACAAAAAACAAAAAAAGGAAATACAAAGGAAATCAAAAATAATTTTACAATAATGAAATCTTGCTTAGCTTGATATCTTGTTGCTTGAAAATATCTCTTGATCCGATGGAAATACAATATCACTTTGCTTCTAACTTTTCAAGAGTTGATGGCTTGAAAACATTGCGAACCCCCTTTTTTTACTGTTTCTTTTGGGCTAGAAAATGCCTCTCAATCGATTGACTTACTCCTAATTGATTACCACATCAGATCTACCCTTCATAACTTATAGAAATGACTCTTTTTCACTTGACCAATCGATTGGTGAGTCATACCAATCTATTGACATCTTCTATTTGATTGACCCAATCGATTCAGAACATTTCGATTCTTTGCGAAAATACTCTAACTAATCGATTAATTTAGCCTTAATCGATTACCCCCAATCGATTCCATTGCCTTCTAGCCTCTCATGAAAATGCCTCCATTAACTCAATCAATTGATGTAACTTGAATCGATTGCCTTAATCAATTCAAAACTCTATGTTGTCTTGTAAAAAAGCTCCCAATCAATTAGCCCGATATATTAGCTTTAGCCCAATCGATTGCTCTAATTAATTCTAGCACCTTCTGTGATCTCACAAAAATGACCAATCGATTGCCCCTAGGCCAATCAATTGAGCTAATCGATTTCCCAACCCTAAAGTCATCAGTGACTTTAGGGTTTCTTGTTGCCTAATATCTAGTCAATGTTGACCTGTCAAGGTTTCTTCACTAAGTGTTCAGTCCTCTTTGACCAACTTAAACTTTCCTTTGCCAACATCTTATTATACTTTAATCACCAAGTGTTCAATAGACCTTTAACCTTCTTGAACTTTCCTTTGCCAACTTTCCATTAGACTTTCGATCACCAAGTGTTCGGTCAACCTTTGACCCACTTGGATTTTGACCTTACCAACCTTCCCATTGGATTTTCATCACCAAGTGTCCAATCACCCTTTGACCTAGGTGAACTTTTCCCCTTGTCAACCTTTCCATTAGACTTTCCCTTGCCTAATCTTCAATTAGGACTTTTCGTTACCTCTGGTTAGTACTACTCACTCTATAGACTTCTCACCTGCCTAACATCTAATTAGGACTTTTACTTACTTAACCTCTAGTTAGGATTAGTCACTTGGTAAACTTCTCACTTGCCTAACATTCAGATATGACTTTCCAAATCAAGTATCTAGTCACCCTTGGCCTACTTGAGTTCTCTCTCATATATTGCCAAATATCGAAACTCAAACTAGAGTTAATCTGGTCAACCTTGATTTGAGGATGATTACACCAACAATCTTCTTCATTTTGATGTTTGATATTTATAAGTTAGGCTAACTCATTAGTCCAAGTTTCTTTTATCTCATGTCAAAGCATGAATGAGGGTTTTCTAACTTAAACTCTATATTCTCCCCCTTTGGCACACATCAAAAATCTTCTCCCAAGATTCATATGTTTTATCCTTCAAACATTATCTCCAATACTCAACCTTGAGCTAGCATACATCCATCATCATGCCTTTAAGGAGTATCTTCCCATGCTCCAATTTCTATTATTGCATCAATAATGATTTGGAGTTCTTAAACCTTTAGGAAATCCGAAAATTGAAGTCATGAGGTAAAAAATACAATCATGAATCTAAACCTTCTCCTTAACTCCAATTAGTTCCCTTTAACCATTCTTTTCTCATTTTCATTAAGAAAATTATCCTTAAATGCTTGTCTAAGTATTTTATAAGTTTAGAAATAGTTAAATTACTTAAATATGGTTTAATCTACTGCAATAAACGTATTTAAGCAAAAATAACAGTTACCAATCAATTGATAAAAGTTATAAATCGATTTCGGCTTGTGTTAATCAGTTGGTGTTAGTTGTCAATCAATTGGGTTGTCTGATTTTTCTAATTCAATTTGAGACCAAAATTCAAAAAAAATCATAAATAATTCTACGATATTCAAAAAATCAAGAAATTTTAGGTAGGTATTACTTATGCCATATACTATTAGGAAAAATAGTTTTCTATGAAAATATGTCTCATTTTCAAAGAATGATATAAAATTATAAATCATTGAAAACTTCAATATTTTAGTCTAACATTGAATCTGACTAATCAATAGTGGTTACTATCAATAAATAGAATTCATCAAGGTTTTCTAAAATGATTTTCAAAAATAATTTTCAATCATGATCTATAGGTTAAATGCACATGACTTGTACATTAGTTTTCTCCATGATTGGCAATCACAAAATTAATAGATTTTGATGAAACTAAAACTTAAATAGATGCATTAAATCAATATCTTGAGCTTTGCCCATCTTCCTAACATCTTACTTATGTCTAATGTATCTCAATATACAAACAAGTCAACTCTATGGTCTTTGAGAGAAATTGTTTTTTTCCCTAAACTAAGAGATCATGCATCTCTAACTAGACATTTTAACTTTGATCATCCTATCTAGGATGCCAATTAATGTCATTTTTCGTAATTACAAGTAATTAAAAATAATGCATGATAATGATTATGACATGTATCAAATGAGTATTTTTTCAAAAAAAATATCATATATTAATAATTCATGTATGACATATAACATCTTTTATAACAATATAAATGCAAAATATGATGTCATGGCATATGATAAGACAAACAAAAATGATAGTTATAGCATAAAAATTGCCTAGATTTTCCATCTAAGTGTTATTATTTAACTAATTTACTATGCCAAGTTACAATTTGAGATAGATGACCCTATCTCCCACTAATGTGTCAAAGTCTCAACTTGACACACTTTTGACTTCTATCATATTTGTGTCAATTTGGTTAAGCTCAATATCCCAAATTTTTATTGGCACACTTTAAACTCTTCAAGAGTAAAAGTCAATTGCTCATTTTCAATATATCACAATACTTTTAAAATATTCTAAAATGTCAATTTCACCATAGTTGGGTTAACTATCCTACCAAATAGAGTTGACACATTCTAAACTCATTTAGTGTGAAAAGATCACAATCTTAGAAACCTAATAATTATTGGTACTCTTTGAGTGTACTAGGTACTTATTAGGGATAACTTTCTTATATCTTCCTAATGACTTTCCTAAGCCTTTATTATACTAGTCTCCTCAAAGTCAACCCTAGGGATGACTTCCTTGTAACCTTGACTTGACTTCTAGATGTAGAAGTAGTTCCATAGATATTTGGAACTTCATGATATGAGACCTTACTTTCCATGGACTTAAGTTTGTATCCCAAACCCCACTTGTCCATAGATGATTCTTGTCTTCCTAAACCTAGGTTTTTCTTTATGGACCCATTGACATTATTTGTCATTTTCTCTAGGGTCTTGTTTGATTTATCGAGTCTTAACCTCAAAACTTAATTTTCAATCATTAAATCTTCAACATGGTATAAAGAAATACTATTAACTAATGTACCGTAGATTTATTTTAAGTTCCCCCTTAATTTGAGTTTCCTTGTTTTTACTTGAGAACCTCATCATTGGACATTAATTTTGATAATGCCCCTTGTGATTGCAGAAGAAGCATACAATATGCTCTTTGCCCTTTCATATCAAGGTTTCGGCCTCTTTTGATTTTTTTTTCCTTTGCCCATGGTGTCCTTTGAACCTTCTTCTTTATCAATGTGGAACACTTGCTCTTATAATGTCTCGTCTCCCTACACTCAAAGCATATAATATGATTTTTATTTTTGTTAACTGAAATTGATATACTTTCACTATTTGTTCTCCCTTCACTTATAGAAGTGGAGCACGATTCTCCTCCATTGGTTCTAGATGTTGAGATTTTTTTCTTATTCCAGTATCAATGGCCTCTCCCCCTCAATCCTTGTGGTGGATGATTCTTTAATTTCATCTTCAGATGTTGAACACCTCTCAACCTCAGAATTCTCATGTTCTTGATCTAAAGAGTCTCTCTCTTTGAATTTGTCTTTATTTGGCGTTGAGGAGGGATGTTCATGGAGTTTGGCCAATTTACTCCATAGCTCACTTGTATCCTTCTATTTGCCTATCTTGCACAAAATATTATTAGATAACATATTTGCTAATAATTTAGTTATCTTGTCATTTTCCTCATATTTCTTGAATTTCTCTTCGATCCATTTGCTCTTTCAAAGAGGTTCTCCCCATTTGTCTATAGGAGCTTCAAATCATTACATTAGAGCAACTTGTTGCTCTATATGTATCATCAAGAAATTCTCTATTTTTGACTTTCAAAGATCGAAGCCTCCTAATAGGAAGGGTGGAGGTGCCCATATATTATATCTGAACCCATCTTGGGAATTTATTTTGAAGTTGAACCTTTTTGATAATAAGTCCTTGACTTGTTGAAATTTAGGGCTCTTCTTCTTCTTCTAGTTCTTTGCTCCTTTTGGGTATTAGTGTTGGGACCTTGTCGTTTAGCTAGAGGGGGGGGTGAATAGCTACTTTTCGATTTTCTTCCTACAATGTTAGCAAGCGCAAGCGGAAAACTAAAATAATAAACTAAAACAATACTAACACAACACCTTTACACTGTTCAGAGATGATAC
>JAGFNQ010001788.1:23308-45192 GCA_024364735.1 Boesenbergia rotunda | reverse complement strand
TTTCCTATAGTCGTTCTAATATTTACCATAAAATTAAATATGAATGTCATGTCATAATATCAAAAGAAATAACAGATGCATGGCATGGCAATTATGCATGAGTCAAACAATTCAAATCATCTTATTTAAGTTTCTAAAAATGTATCAAATTCCCGATTTGATACATGTCGAGTGAACCCGCGAATATGCCAACCCACTTTGACATATTTAATGTTATTAATTTTAATTGTTACAGTTTCGGTAAAATTTTATTTTAGTTTGAGTTTAAGTTGTTTAAGATTTTAGTTGAATTCAGGTTAATTAAGAATTGATTGAAGTTGACTTAATTAGAAATTAATTAATCAATTAATGAATTTAAGTCTCAATTAATTTGGATTGAATTAAGTTTAGTTGAATTTAAATTGAATTTAATTGATTCAATTAAATTTATTTCACTTAGTTAATTGAATTAAATTGGAATTTAATTCAGATTATTTTCAATTTAATTAAGATTTAATTAAGATTTAATTTGAATTTAATTTAGATTTAATTTGAATTTAATTAAGATTTAATTTAGATTTAATTTTAGTTTAATTTAGATTTAATTTGAATTTAATTTAGATTTAATTAAGATTTAATTTGAATTTAATTAAGATTTAATTTGAAATTAATTTAGATTTAATTTGAATTTAATTTAGATTTAATTTGAATTTAATTAAGATTTAATTAAGATTTAATTCGAATTTAATTAAGATTAATTTAAGATTTAATTTGAATTTAATTAAGATTTAATTAAGATTTAATTCGAATTTAATTAAGATTTAATTTGAATTTAATTACGATTTAATTTGAATTTAATTAAGATTTAATTAAGATTTAATTTGAGTTTAATTTAGATTTAATTTGAATTTAATTTAGATTTAATTAAAATTTAATTTGAATTTAATTTAGATTTAATATTTAATTAAGATTATAATGATTAATTAATAATTGTGGGTTTAAATTCATCATTTTCATTATTTCAAAAATTTCTTTTTCATCTTTATCTTTCTTTTCAAGTTTTTCTAATAATTTTGATTTATTTGAATTTTTGTAATTTTTATTAACTATGGCCTTTATCTTAGATAGTTCTATATCCTCCTTAAGATTAGATCTTTCAATATCCTTACAGTAGGTGGAGTAAAATGGGCCACTAGTTAAATTTTTGTAATAACTTTCAAGATTATCTATAATTAAGTTATCATCTAGGAGAATTTTATCTTTATTATTCTCAAGAATATTTCCAACAAAATCATCTTTATCCTTAAGATTTTCAATAATTTCAGGGTTATCTTTAGAATTATCCTTAAGGTTTTCAAATATGAATTCGGAATTATTCTTAGGATTTTCGAATTTGAATTCCGAATTATCCTTAAGATTTTTGAATTTGAGTTCAAATTTATCCTTAGATTTAATTTTATCTGATTTAAAATTATTAGACTTAAAATTATCAGAATTAATTTTATCAGAAAAATTATCAGAATTAATTTTATCAGAATAATCATCAGAATAAATTTTATCAGAATACTTATCAGAATTAATTTTATCAGAATAATTATCAGAGTTAATTTTATCAGAATAATTATCAGAGTTAATTTTATCAGAATAATTATCAGAATTAATTTTATCAGAAAAATTATCAGATTTAATTTTATCAGAAAAATTATCAGAATTAATTTTATCAGAAAAATTATCAGAATTAATTTTATCAGAAAAATTATCAAAATTAATTTTATCAGAATTAAATTTATGAAAATTTATTTTAGAAATTTCTGAATTGATATTCTGAATTAGACAAATAATTTCGGATAAATTGGTCATATTCACGTTTTGTAATTTAACATGCAAAAAGTTAATTTTACTATGCAGTAAATCTAATTTATCAGAAAAATTAACTACTTTATCACATGGAAGTGCAGGAAATTTAAAGATTTTTGGAACATAAATCTTGCGTACCTTCGCCGGACATTTGTTCTTGTAGTGTTCGGATTTTCCGCACTTGAAGCAGTGTACGTGATCCTTGTTTTTTCGGACTCCTGGCGCTGGTGCCTCCTTCGCCACCGGTGATGTAGACCGAATCTTAGGAGTAGGGCACTGATTTTTATAGTGTCCTCTCTCCCTACATGTGAAGCATGTAATATGAAATTTAAAAATAGACATTTAAATAAAATATACCTGATTAACCCAAGGCTCCCCCTCAACTCCTGGCGTTGTTGCTCCGTCAGCGGTTAGTCCGGTAAAGAGCGGCTCGGCTCTGATACCAATTGTAGGACCGGTGCCGTAGATAGAGGGGGGGTGAATATCGACCATAAATCGTTCTTTGAAAACTTCGTAACTTTCGATCTAGACTTAGAGTGTTAGCGCAGCGGAAAATAAATAGAACGAAGAAAAACAAAGCAAAGGACACGCGGGATTTATTTACTTGGTTCCTGACCCCCTGGGTCAGTACGTCCAAGGCCTATGTACTCGGCGTGAGTCCACTATTGGTCTCCTTTCCAGAATTTCTGGAGGCGAAGAAAACCCGTCTTACAGTTTACAATTACAAGCAATAATGTGAAAGTTAAGTGCGGAATAAATAAAAGCGAACCGAACAAAAATCTGAAACTCGGCCAATCTGGACCTCCGAAGTGCCGCGCACTTCCTCTTGGAGCCTCCCGGTCGTAGAGTCTCAACGCTAGCGCATTGTCGTCGGTCAGAATGCTTGGAATGGTACTTGGCAGTTGTGTTTGAAGCAGAGGGGTCGAAGCCCCTTATATAGGCCTCCTGGGGGCGCCCCGGAAGACTCGGTCAAACTTTATCCCTGCGCCTACCTCGCCGCAGCTGATAACAGCTTTGACCAGGGCGCCCCGGACGCTCCGGGCGCCCCCATGAAGGTTTATCTGTGTTTCGGACTCAAAACCGCCAAAACTGCTTTGAACCCGGGCGCCCCGGACGCTCCGGGCGCCCCGCTTGACACCTGTTCTGCCTGCTTCACAAAAACCAAGTTTTTTCCTTTGTCTAGGGGCGCCCCCAATGATGGGGGCGCCCTGCTTAAGGCCTGCAAGAACAGTTTTTTGCCTGGTTTACCTGCTTTGTCTCCGGTTCTTGATACCTGCAAGATACACAAACACAAAGCATAGATACATATAATGTTAGCCTTAAGGACTTGGTTCGGACTTCGGATTTGCACGAAACCCTAGGCCAAACCGGCACAAGTTCCCATCCCCGAGAATTCGCCCTTCACCTACTCCTCTCAGGAGACGGTTGCCACCCAGTCCTTCGGGTGGACTTTTGCTTAGCCTCCGATTACTCTGGATCTCGAGACGCCCGAACCTCGACCCGTCTCTACTCCTGTCCTTAGTCATCGCTCAGCTAAGTTGCTCAGTCCCTTGGACCAAGACTTCATTACCTAGCAGTCCTTCACCAGGTGCCTAGCAGTCCTTTGCCAGGTCTTCATTCCCTAGCAGTCCTTCGCCAGGTGCCTAGCAGCCCTTCGCTAGGTCTTCTATGCCTAGCAGCCCTTCGCTAGGTGCCTAGCAGCCCTTCGCTAGGTGCCTAGCAGCCCTTCGCTAGGTCTT
Source organism: Boesenbergia rotunda (assembly GCA_024364735.1). NCBI lineage: Eukaryota > Viridiplantae > Streptophyta > Magnoliopsida > Zingiberales > Zingiberaceae > Boesenbergia > Boesenbergia rotunda. The sequence continues at coordinate 41,617 of JAGFNQ010001788.1, read as the reverse complement.
CGATGCCTAGCAGCCCTTCGCTAGGTCTTCTATGCCTAGCAGCCCTTCGCTAGGTGCCTAGCAGCCCTTCGCTAGGTGCCTAGCAGCCCTTCGCTAGGTCTTCGATGCCTAGCAGCCCTTCGCTAGGTCTTCTATGCCTAGCAGCCCTTCGCTAGGTGCGTAGCAGCCCTTCGCTAGGTCTTAGGGTTATGATACCTAGCAGCCCTTCGCTAGGTGCCTAGCAGCCGTTCGCTAGGTCTTCTATGCCTAGCAGCCCTTCGCTAGGTCTTAGGGTTATGATACCTAGCAGCCCTTCGCTAGGTGCCTGGTAGCCCTTCGCTAGGTCTTAGGGTTACGATACCTAGCAGCCCTTCGCTAGGTCTTAGGGTTACGATACCTAGGTTAACTAGGACATTTCTTCAACTTAGGTTACTTCTCCTTTGCTCCCATTTGTCTGTTCATTGTATCACTGACTTAAGTGTATTGTCAAACATTGAAACACTTAAAGGAGAACATCATTGATGCAACTTGCACCAACACACTAGACTCCTCCGATTCGGATGATGAGGAGTAGATGATCTTCTTCTTTTCCTTCTTCTTTTTCTTCTCCTTCTCTACCATGAATGCTACACCTTTTTTTTTTTGGAAGAAATGTTAGCTTGCTCATGTAATTCAAATTCACAAAACTAATCATCAAACTTTACCATTGAAAGATCCCTTGATACTTTATAGGCATCAACCATTGATGCCCACAATGTAGTCCTAGGAAATGATTGTAAAACATACCTCATGAGATCTCGGTTTTCCACCTTCTCACCAATTACATATAACTCGTTGATGATTTCCTTTACTCTTCCATGTAATTGGCTAACCGTCTCGTTGGTCTTCATGGAGAGTGATTGTAATTGAGCCACCAAGAGGTCCTTCTTTGCCCTCCTTCGATTGATTTTCTGATCACAAAGCCTAAACTCCTCAAGTTGCGTGCACAACTTGACCTTTCCACAGCAGGAATTAGAGTTTGACCAGTGGCTAGCTTGGAGAATTTGCAGCCAAGGAGGAGACGTGAACAATTTTTCTTTGTCCACATAAGTCGGCGCCGCACCCAATCCATGAGAGGGAGAGAGAGGAGGAGAGGAAAGACTTAGGGTTTTCTAGTGTTGGATTAATTCATCAACTTGGTTTCATGCCACATGGGATATATATAGGGCTACGATAGGGACCATGAGGAGGAGTTGGATCTTGGCCTGCTAATAGATCCAAACCCGATCTATTAATGAAGATCCATTCCACTAAAGGATCCTCATTGAATTACCTCACCAACCCCATATTTACATATGAGCTCCACCTATTATGAGTACATCCATCCCCCGTGTTTAAGATATCGAATATCCGTCGATTAATTTAAATTACTGACAATTTTAATTAATCGACTTCTGGCTCCTTGACTAGTACCACTCAATCTTATCATCATTGTTGATGTAGTTTGACCCTGATTGTTGTTTTGGTGTTGACATCAATTTTAGTTTAGGTTGATGATTATGATTATGATTGGGTTTAAGTCCTGGTCGTGGACTAGGCATACCTAGTGGGACTAGGTTTGATAAAATCCTAGCTTGGAGGGCTAGGTGTGGAGAAGTCCTAACCTGGAGGGTTAGGTGTGAAAAATCCTAGCTTAGAGGGCTAGGTGTGGAAAAGTCCTAACTCGGAAGGCTGGGTGAAAAGTCCTAACTTAGGTGAAAAGTCCTAACTTGGAGGGTTAGGTGAAAAGTCCCAACTTGGAGGGTTAGGTGTGAAAAATCCTAGCTTGGAGGGCTAGGTGTGGAAAAGTCCTAACTCGGAAGGTTGGGTGAAAAGTCCTAGCTTGGAGGGCTAGGTGAAAAGTCCTAACTTGGAGGGTTAGGTGAAAAGTCTCAACTTGGAGGGTTAGGTGTGAAAAATCCTAGCTTGGAGGGCTAGGTGTGGAAAAGTCCTAACTCGGAAGGTTGGGTGAAAAGTCCTAGCTTGGAGGGCTAGGTGAAAAGTCCTAACATGGAGGGTTAGGTGAAAAGTCCCAACTGGAGGGTTAGGTGAAAAATCCTGGCTTGGAGGGTCAGGTCCTAGCTTGGAGGGCTAGGTTGGATGAAACCCTAGCTTGGAGGGCTAGGTTGGAGCCCCTGGATCGGTCTGGTGACCGATCAGGGAGATTGGCACGATGCTCCTTCGTGGATCGGTCTGGTGACCGATCCAGCGATGACTGATCGGTCTGGTGACCGATCAGGGAGTATGTGTTTCACTCACTGCACAGATACAGATCGGTCTGGTGACCGATCAAGGAGCCCACAGTGAGTTGAGTTCCCCTGCTGATCTACTCCTAATCGGTCCTGTGACCGATCAGGGAGCATCCAGTAGGTTTTTGGCAAACCTACTGATCGGCCCCTGATCAGTCTGGTGACCGATCAGGGAGAAATCATGACCGATCAGACTGAACGATTAACTGTCGCGAGATTTCTCACCCTGACCGATCAGGTCGGAGCTTGATCGGTCTGGGAGCAGCCTGATCGGTCTGGTGACCGATCACCCTGTTGGGACCGGGTGCATGTCGACAAGGATACGAGTTCGTAAAATTCAAAATTTTTTCGTGCAGCGGAAGAGTTTGCATAAAATAATTTCCTAAATTATTTTAACTTCGTATCTAGCATGCAACCTTACATTGTGTTGACATAATCATAAAATAAAACTTTGCGGAAAAGTAAACAAATTTACCAAGTACCTCTCGTAACTCGAAGTAAGGGGCGAGATCCAACCGTAGCGTCCCTTGGAAGCTCCGCCTCTATTCGCGTCCACGCCGATTTCTCTTCGGGATGACTTCGCAAAGTCACGAGTTTTGTGCCGACGAGAACTACTAGATTCTCGGAAGGCACAACTAGATGAACAAGAGAGGAAAGATAGGAAACTAACCAACGAAGTAACGAAATCGAATTCCGAGAAGAGAGGAGTCGCTATCCGCTTCTTCTTCTTCGTGTTCGGGTTCTCCTTCTTCTTCAATGCTCACGGCAAGCAACCACCACCTTGGATAGAATTTGCGCCGGCCCTAAGCCACCAAGTGGGCGCCGCCCCTAGGACTCCAAGAATGGGTGGGCGCCGGCCCTAAGGGAAGAGGGGAAGAAGGAGGAGAGGAGAGATTAAGAGAGAGAGGGAGAGAATAATTAATCTCTTGATTGGAAATAAGAGCTAGCCTTTGGTTCCTTTATATAGTAGCAACTCCTTTGTTAAGTCTCCCTCTAAACCGAATTAACGGAATTAATGGAATTAGTTATAAGAAATTTATCTTATAAATTTTCTTATTAATTATTCCGTTTAAACCGAGTCTTTATTATAAACTAATTTATAATAAAACTAATTCTTCTTCTCTTTAAATTATGGAATAAATTTTTATAAGAAATTTATAAACTTTCTTATTATGAAAAAATCAATTCATAATTGATTTTATAAAATTAAAATAAACTAATTCATGGATTATTTTAATCTTCCATAAAAGAATAAATTTCTATAAATTTTATTTATATAAATTTCTTTATACAAATTTATTTATCCATAATTTATAAAACAAATCACACTAGATTTATTTTATTAATTAAACCAAAATTAATTGGTTTTCTCCTCTTATTGTGGTCGGCCACCAAAGGGGGTTTTGACACCCTCTTTGGCCGGCCAAACCAACCCGAACCGCCGCGAATTAAACTCATTTAATTCGCCCAAAAAGCCTTCAAAAGACTTAGCCATTTTTAGCTTCCATTGCGCCTCTGACTAACTCAGATTCGACTTATTTCTCTTGATCGGAAAATCCAATTTTCAACTCGTTTTAAATCCCTCGGATTACTCGTAGTGCGTGTGACTAAATAGGCTTTCGATTTATGTTGGCCGTCTATAATTAACTAATTATAGAACGATCATGAGTGGCACCTAGTAGTACATCATGATCCCCAATTAATCGAAAGATCAACGGTTTGACCTCAGAAGAAATTATTCTGAAACCCTTCAGCAGCTCTAATGAATCGTGCTCCATTCCTTTCACCACCTTATACCCACTTGGTTCAGGACACGGTCTATGGTGTCAGTCCCCACTAGGCTGACTACGTCACACCTAGCCCAAGTAGTGTCTTTCTCGTCCTTTGAATTTCTAATTACTCTCATGTAAGAGACTCGCACTCTAAACATGATATACTCTGGCCAGAGGTTTTGAGTAACAATCCGACGATAGGCCTGGGTATACATCTCCTCGCAAGGAGTGGTGAATCCTTTGTAGGCTGTTCAAACATCTTCGGGCACTTCGGCTTATACCCAATCATCCTGGGTCCACACCTCCTTGGAGATGCTTGCTTAAGATGTTAAAGTATAAGTCTCCATGACCAAGATGACTTGAACACCGCAAGTCAAAGGAACATCGCACTTAAGCCGCAGTAAGAACTTCATTGACATATCTTTATAGATAACCATATGAAGTTTTACAGCTAGTCACTCTAATGAACTAGTTCCCTTAACTAGCATCCATGTTTATCTCCGGACATCCCAATGTCACCAGCCAGTGAAAATCAGCTGATTAGAGAATAACCCATGCTAGTCTCAACAGAATTGATAGTGTCCGTTTTTATCAATTCATCGACTAGGGATATTTTCAATACTTCACATTTGCACATTTAGAGATAATCACTAGTTGTGATCCCATCACAAATTCTCTTATGCTGTGAGTTGTATTACGGACATTCAGTAGATGAGTTTAAGATCCCAATCAAATACACAAACATGTACACTCAAATAGTGAATTATCATTTATTAAAATAAATGTTTACAATCATAAGGCGATTGCCTTAGGACACTTCTCTCATATCACTAACACACCCAGTGGATTCTGGGCGGGATTGTGGCAGGCTGACTTCCGGATCGGTTTGGTGAACGATCTGCTGACCGGTCAGGGTGACCGATCATACGAGCATGCGATCCCAAGTTTCTCATTGTGGACTGATCAGGTTGGAGCCTGATCGGTCTGGGATAGTCCTAGTGGATTCCGGGCGGGATTGTGGCAGGCTGACTTCCGGATGGTTTGGTGAACGATCTGCTGACCGGACAGGGTGACCGATCATACGAGCTTGCGATTCCAAGTTTCTCACTGTGGACCAATTAGGTTGGAGCCTGATCGGTCTGGGATTGTCCTGATCGGTCCGATGACCGATCACTTTAATTCAAATTGTATTGTCAGATGCTCTGATCGCGTCTGAACGTATCTGATTCTTTGCGCTTGATCTCTGATACTTGATTTACTGCTTGATATGTTGTTCTAATGGTCTGATTAAGCTGCAGGTGACAGGGATGGATTCAAACACTCAAGGAGAGTCAAAGAAGGTCTTTCCTTGGAGCAGGTTTATCCATTTGCCATCTCAGGTTGCAATGGCTGGAGCTGCTGACTGGAGCACTGGAGCTTGACTGAGGGAAGCTCAGGGAGTCTAGGGAGAACTCAGTGGTAGCTGGCGTTGGCAGGTGAGCAGCTGGAGGCTGCAGTGAGATGGTGTCACCTGACGTTCAGTGGAGAAACAAAAGGAGCGTAGCGGAGAAGAACAGAGTAGAGTTCTGTGAAGAGACTTCTGGCTTGAGTTCTTGTTGCGCGATCATTTTTTCCATACTTTGCTTGTGCGATCTGCTGTTCCATCATCTTGAGCAAGCAACTATGATCTTTGAAGCAACCCTCTATTACTTGGGCACTTGGGAGAAGAGAAACAAGAAGCTTGAGTCCATCAGCGAGAAGACACGAAGAGGAGAGTCTTGCGTGAGATCTGCACTGGGTGGAGCTCAGAGAAGTTTGCTTGTGTTCTTGTGGTTCTAAGTGCTAAGTAAGATCCTTCTTGTGTTTCCTGTATTTTATACTTCATCATCTTGAAACGTTGTGGAGAGGTTACTCCACCGAGAAGGAGGTTGCTGATTATCCGGATTTACCGGGGCTTGATCTGCCGACGATCAAGGGATTGCCCACCTTAAGGGCACGCCAAGGAGTAGGGGTAAGTTATCCCCGAACCTTGTAAATCCTCTTGTTAGCGTTCTTGTGTCTGCTCATAGTTTAGGGTTTAGTTTTCTGCAAATACTCTGTTTTATTGTGCTTCCACTGTGCTACTAACGATTGAAGTGCAGAAAATCTATAAGTGTTAAAGTCCAAGTGTTTGGCTATATTCAGCCCCCCCCCCTCTCTAGCCATCCGAGTTCCAACAATCATGTCGGATCAAATTCACCTGCAGGGTTTAAAATGATGAACCTTATGATCTCATCAAGGGTAGACCCGACCACGGTTCAGAACCGCCGGTTCGACGGTTCGGAACCGCCGGTTCGACGGTTCGGAACCGCCGGTTCGACGGTTCGGAACCGCCGGTTCGACGGTTCGTGGGAGGTCGACCCTTAACCTTAACCGCCCAAGACGGTTACGGTTCACGGTTCGGAACCGCCGGTTCACGGTCCGGTTCACGGTTCGCCACGGTTCGTCACGGTTCAAGATTATTATATTAAAAAAATTAAAAATTAAAAATTAAATTAAAAAAAATAAATTTTATTAAAAAAGGGCTTGCACTTATATAAGTTGCCTACGTATCCCCTTAGGGTATAGGGGAATCAAAGCCCACGTAGTTCTTTTACATTTTTACCCTTTTACATTTTTACCCTTTTACATTTTTATATTTTTACCCTTTCTCACTCACTTGCATTTCCTCCCGTTCCCGTTGTATTTGTTCCTTCGGTATCAAATTCTTCGACTTCGTCTTCTGAAAGTTGCATTCCTTGGATTCGCTTCTCGGCTTTGGTCCAATCATCAAGTAATGCTTGAGCTTCCAATGAGTCGGGAGACATAGTTGATCGTCGTTCATCTAATATGTTGCCGCCGGCACTGAACGTCTGCTCCACAGCAACAGTCGACACTGGAGAAGCTAGAATTTCTTTTGCGATCACGGAGAGAATGGGAAAACTTTGAGCCTTCTGTGACCACCACTTCAAGATGTCGAAGTCTTCGCTATCTGCTTCATTAAAATCAAAAGAAGTCGTAAAATAATTCTCAAGTTCCTGTGTGGAACTTGAGGATCCTCGTGGACGTTTCGTCCGTTCTTTTAATAAAAGTTGGGCTTTTGTAAGTTTTATATTAGTAGTAGTAGGTTGTTGTGTTTCAGAAATATTAGTTTGTGTTCCATATTTAACATAATATTGATTGTAAAGATCATATAAATAATTTCTAATATTATATACAATATTAGCTGGATCCGGAGAGGAAGAATCCTTAATAGGAATTAATGCGTCATAATATAAAGTTAGCATTTCTTGTAAAACTTCTAATTTAAATCTAGGATCTAAAGCAAATGCAATTAAATAAATTTCAGGAATTAAATAAAAATATTTTTCCCATTTAGTTTTCATAGCTATTATACATAAAGTTAAAGCTTCATCATTTACATGTTCATTTAATATTAATACTATACTACAAAAATTTACTAAAATTAAATGAGCAGTAGGATAATAAACACCTGAAAGTTGTTCAGTTGCATCGTTAAAAACTTTTAAAATTTCACAAATACTACTACAAATATTCCATTGTTGTGAAAATAAATATATATTAGTATTACTATTTTGTGTAAAAAATAAACATAATAAATCTTTATATTGAAAAGAATCTTGTAATAATTGATATGTTGAATTCCAACGTGTTGGAACATCACGTGGAAATTTTTTTGGTCGCATTCCATTAGCTTTACAAAATCTACCCCATTGTTTCATCATAGATGGATGGGACCATAAGTATGAAATTGCGGTTCTAATTGGTTGAATATAATTTTGTAAAAGTTTTAATCCATCTTGAACACATAAATTTAAAATATGACATACACAACGAATATGAAAAAATAAACCACCAATGACAGGTTGACAAATAAATTTTAATTCATCTATTGAAGCGGTATTAGAACTAGCATTGTCTAATGATATTGAAAAAATTTGATGAGTCAATCCATATTCTTCTAAAACTATGTGTAATAATTGTGCAATGTTATGAGCAGTGTGTGATTCATCAAAAACTCTATAAGCTAATAATCTTTTTTGAAGGATCCAAGAGTTATCAATCCAATGGCATGTTATACCCATATAAGAATGAGTTTGCCAATGATCACTCCAAATATCGGAACATAAAGAAACTTTATTATTTAATTTACTAAATTCTTCTATTAAATTCTTTTTTCCTTGTTTTACTAATCTTTTAATTGTACGTGTTAGTATAGTCCTAGGTACACGTTTAGCAGCAGGATTAAGAGATTCTTTACAAAAATCTTCAAATGTGCATTTAGATCCAAAACTAAAAGAAAGATGTTCTACGGAAACAAATTTAGCTAATGATTCTCTTAATTTATTATCTGAATATAAAAATAAACCAGAATCAGTACTACTACCACTAGAAAATCTAGATAATTGTGTTTGAGATCGGTCAAGCCTATATTCCGTCAGGTGCTTCGTTTCTACATGTCGTTTCAACGACCCATAGCCGCCGCCGGCTTGGAATTTGTAGGAAGCATTACAATGCTTGCATTTTGCACGCATTTCTCCCGACGGAAGTGTGACTTTCTCAAAATGTTTAGTAAAAATAGACGATTTTAAAGGAGCATTATCCCGAACCTTAGAAGTAATCGCATCGGTACTTCCTTGCGTTTCGGGGATCGAAGGGCGTTGGGGCTGAGCCTCGGTCTCATCATCGGTGGATTGAATTTGAAGGTTGGGATCCTCGTATGCAATTTCTTTTCCCCTCCTAGATCGAGATGATGAAGCTCCGCGTCCGCCTCCGTGACCTCCTTCCATTATCGTCGACGTCGATGAAGAACGTGAAGAGAAGTTGAGAGTTAGAGAGTTGAGAATGAGAGATTGAGAGAAGAGAAGTTTTGTGAGTGAAAATGATGAAATGAGCTCCCTATTTATAGAGTTCGGATCATAACGGTCACTAAATCCTAGCCATTGATCAAAAAACGGTCAAATGATCTCATCCGTCCAAAAAAAACAAAAAAAACAAAAAAAAAACTCAAACGGCACTGAACCGGCGGTTAACCGCCGGTTCAGTGCCGTTGGAACCGGCGGTTAACCGCCGGTTCACGGGTTCTGGCGCCCGGAACCGGAACCGGCCCGGCATCTTGCCGGGCCGGTTCCGGTTCGGCCCGGCGAACCGGGTCAACGGGCCAACCGGCCCGTTGACCCGGGCCGGTTCCGGGCCGGGTCCGGGCTGGACCCGGCCCGTGGTCGGGTCTAATCAAGGGGGCATCATCATCCCGACTCACCAGGACACGAATTCCGTCAATAATCAATGGCACACTATATAATTAATATTATTTCTCAACTTACCGGGCCTATTGATTTAATAGAATAAATCTCGCCCATTGGTAAATCAAAGAAATAATTATTAACTATATGTGCCCGTTATTATATCGGAATTTAGGGATTGTACTCCATAATAAATCTGAGATCCAATCTAATTATTAAGTCAGTACAAATTAGATGATCTCTAGTTTTGGTCCTGCTCATTGCACACAAAGCACACTAGTGTAATTCTATGGTCAAGATAAACCACACCTAATTACACTACAACCATCCCGATGGTTTGTCCAAATCCATCTCGGTTGTGAGCATCTTACTTATACTATGCAAAGGACTGATAACATGATTTTCCATGTGACACCACACACCATGTTATCTACAGTGCACAGTATTGGACTTTTATGCATATACTAATGTAAACATGCAACTGTGATATTGTGATTCTCTTTTAAAATGTGGATGACCATACAGAAAAGACAAGACTTTTAGTATACATCCTGACACCGGGTAGTTGGTACAACGTTATAGCAGCTACTAGCTATCGAATAACTATTATAACATTATAGCAACTACTAGCTACCTTGTAGCTACTATAACATTGTAGTAGCTACTTTCAAGTAGCTGCTACTATAACATTGTAGTAACTACTTTCAAGTAGCTGCTACAATGTGTAGCAGCTACTGCACAGTATCATGTTGTAGCAGCTACTATCAAGTAGTTGCTACAACGTATAGCAACTACTTTCATTTTTACATTATAGCAGCTTTTGTCTAGTAGCTGCTATAACATGAATATTTTCAATTTTATATTGTAGTTACTCGACAAAGTAAACTATATTGAACTGGAAACCTAGAATACAAACAATGACAACAAGACCTATAAACACAAAAAGTTGAAATAGTAGTATAGGACAACGTTAATCAATATGCTTAAGATGTTCAAGAGTTTAAGCTAGAAGATAATCTAACAAGACCTATAAACACAGCAACTTAAAATAACATATCTATTCTTCATCATTAATTTGTAGAGAATCTAATTGTTGTTTATTTCTTCTAATGCATCTATATGTTTTCTAAATTTTTCAGTCTTTGATATTTTTTCTCTCAGTTTGAACTTGATACTATATTTAAAGTTGCACATGAGCATTCTTTTCCTCTCAATGTAAAGGAGGCAGGTGCTAGATTTTTACTAAAATGTGTTTCAAATACTCTTTTTGTCTCATCTTTACTCTAGAAGGAATAGTGTATAGCGCCCTTAAAATAATCAACATATCTAAATACTTTTATCCAAGTGACATAAATACCCAACTGACACCCAATAAAGAAAACATATATTTTTCCTTAGATTAAATACATTATTTAGAATCATGTATAAATAATATATTTGGATTAGAGAGAATTACAACTTAAAATGAAATGACTCACCATTGAATGAAATGTAGAAAATGATGTTTAATAAGTTTCCTATAAATTATATAATCACAAAATTTAAAATTTATCAAAAAGATTATTCACATGGTAACAAAAGATTATTTGGCTAGTATGTTGTAATTGTTACACGTTGTAGCAGCAATAGCATTAACAGGTAGTTGAAATCCTAATAAAAAAATATTGTACAGAGAGAAAAACAGACACTGGAGTGGAAAGGCTTACGATCAAGAATAAAAAGGTAGGAGTAATAGTGTCAGCATTTTTTTCTGATGACGGTTTGGGGGTTTGTGTAGCAGCTACTATACAAGTAGCTATAGTAGTTGCTACAAGATGTAGCAACGTGTACTATACAAGTAGCTACTACAAGTTGTAACAGCTACTTGTATAGTAGTTGCTACAATAACAACAAGCACTACTATACAAGTAGTTTCTACAAGTTGTAGCAACTCTCGACTAGTTGCTAGACAACGTGTAAAAGCTACAACAACGTGTAGCAGTACTATTGGGTAGTTGCTACAACGTGTGACAGCTATTACACAATATCACCTTGTAGCAGTTACGGTCTGTTAGCTGCTATAACGTGTGACAACTACTGTATAGTATCACATTGTAATAGCTATTATATTGAGTAGCTACTACAACGTGTGAGTAGCTGCTACAACGTGTAACAGGTAGTATCACTTTAATATTGTAGCAGTTACTGTCCAGTAGCTGTTTAAATTTCATGTTGTAGTTATACTCGACAAAATAAAATATATTAAACTAAAATTCTGAAATAAAAACAATGATAACTGGAAAGAAATATAGTATAGTAGCTTTAACATTTCCAAGAGTCTATGTTTGAAGAAAATCTAAGAAGACAATAAATAGAACAACTTGAAATAATATGTTTAATCTTCATCACAACTTTGTAGAGAATCTAACTGTTGCTTTTACTTTTCTAATGTATCTTTCAGTTTAGTTAATTTTTTAGTATTTAATAATTTCATTTCTAGCACAGTACTTGTATAATAGCTGCTACAACGTGTAACAAACGTGATCAGGTCGCAACCGTCAGCCTTAAACCCTAAATAAAAAATCGTAATATAGAAGGATCAAGGAATCCTAATAAAAAAATATTGTATAAAGAGAAAAACAGACACGGGAGTGGAAGAGCTTACGATCAAAAATAGAAGAGCGTGAGTGGCAGTGTCGGCTTTGTTGAGAAGCTTCTAGCCCGTTCGAGAAGAAACTTGCACTTGTATTTTGTGCTTAGTGAGAACGACGAAAAACAGTGACGAAGGAAGGAGTGAGAGGGAGAGAAATTTAGATTTGGGAAAGTTGAGAGATTAAAAGTCAAGTGAGGGTTTTGAATAGAAAGCGGAAGGCGAAAGAGAACAAAAAAAATTTTAATAATATAACAAAATCAAGCTGGCAACACCGCGTGAGCACGTCCCTCACAGTCGCTTAGGAGGCGTCGAGCAGGATATCATTTCTAATTGATACCAACTATTCAATTCACAAGACTAAATAAAACTACATTCACAAGCAGAATAGAGGCAATGTTGTTCTTTATTTTAGTTTTTTCCTAAAAAAAAGAGAATAATTAAACAAGCTAACCATTCACCATGAATTTTCAGTTATTTTCTTACTATGGCAATGGGAATCAAAATCTTCACACAACTTTCAGCTGAAGTTCATTGTTTGAACGAAAGAGAGAACGGTTCCTGACGCGCATAGTGGCAAGAAAAACGTCTGACAGAACTTACACGCCCCGCGCATACCGAAAGCCTTTCTTTGATGCCAAGCTGATTACTCACAGGTACTGTCATAAAGGCATTGAGATTCCTGCCCAAGTTGAAATGCAGTAAGTTTATGTGCACATGCAGTAAAGTTACTCTTTAATCATCTTCCACTTGTTCAGGCGAGCACATGACGATCATTACAGTATGATCTTATAACAGAGCAATAACACGGTATTTCAGATCAGGTTGTGTTGTTTTGCAAGGCGTATCAAAGATGAATTTTTCTCAGTAAAGAAATTAGGGAAAACATCTTTTAATTTGCCGTATATCCCATGCGAGGACTAATATAAAGTTAGTCATAGAACCATAACAAAAACAATGCTTTGTTCCCCAAGTTATCTACATTACAAGATTTTAATGAAATATCTACAGCTTTCACTGTAATGATCAATCATCTAGTTGCTTGGCAGTAAAAAATTGAATTGGTGTACATTAAGAGAAATGGGCAATAAATCTCATAATAATCAATCCATAAACATGGTTCGAGGCCATGGGAGACTGTTAGAGTTCTAATGGCATATCAAACATGAAGCAAATTGTTAGCTTTGACAAATTTTCTATATAGCATCTGCTTAAGTATCAAACAAACATATGCATGCAATCACCACATTCCCTGAAGTACAAGATTGATAGGTAAGTTGTTTAAGCTACGGAGACAAAGAGAAGAAGACCGAGAAAGAATGCACCTTGTGGAACCAAGCCCCATCGTTGAGATCCCGCCGCAAGAACCGATTGCAGACGAGCGGTAGCAATCGCGCTGTGGAGCGGGAGCATCGACATCAAGCAAATCGAACTCGGCGGTAATCTTCTCTACCGGTAGGGACGGAATCAAAATCCCTACTTGTTGGATAATCTACGAGAAACCTCTATGACGACTCAACGACAAGCAAAAATCACGCACCTTGAAACGCAGGAACTGCGGCGCCTCAACGGAGCGAGTTGATTCGCTGACAGAGATGCCCCCAACTCAGTGATCACGTTTTTCCTTACCCTGAGCATTGCCGAAATCGCCCGGGCCGAAACCCTAGAGCGCACCGTGGGAGACAAAGCCGCCATCTCCACAACACAGTGCTCTGCAACCTGGGGAAAGACCATTCGCGTCGGACTTTACCAGTTCGCGAAATAGAATAGGGACCGTCGAATTGATTGATGATGCCCGTAATTGACGGACGATATGTTACTAGATTCGACAATACAGTCTTGTTCCATGTTGCGGACTCGTATTTCTCGTCCAGTTCGTTTCTCTTTCCCCTGCCCCTGCAGCGTGAACATTTTCGATCTGCCCTTCCCCGGTTGGAGGTTCTACTACACGAAGATATGATAAAACTTTCACCTTCTTCAATTCACGAGCAGCATTACTCCTTCAAACTAATTGATTGAGCAATCGAATTCACCGATCACCGGTAGCTTCGTGCCCATTTATTCAATGGATCCCTTTTTTTCTCCCAAAATTTCTCGACTTTCTGGCTGCAAATTAGGATCTGATTCTTATGTGTTGAACGAAGAAACAATTTCTTCTCTCTCTTGGAGTGATCCCCGCCCAGGTTTATGGGTCTGGCCCATCGCGCGGGTAAGCAGGTCGGCCCTCCTAGTTCCCCGTTAGCAGGGGTCTAGGTCAAAAGACCCCTGAGGGCTCATCAAATGAGTAGTTCACACAGTTGATTCCCCCTGGCATCGACCAGAGAACACTTCTTAAATCATGGGAGGACTAAGCCCCAAAGCTTCACGAAGGCGTGGGCCCAAGTCAGAGAAAGCTCGACCGGCGCCTCAAAGTTCCATTACAGTGAAGGCCCGAACGGCGAGGGTGCCGAGCCTTCAGCCGATTCACTTCGGACCCAGTAGGGGTATTGCCACTCGGGCATACCCTGACTCGGGAAGCATAGTTACTCACGGTAATAGTGGCCTTTGGGCCCAAGTTCATGCTCAGCCCCCAGTCGGCACCTATACTCTAAGCCGCCAGCCGGCACCAATACTCTAAGCCGCCAGTCGGCACCAAGTCGCCAATCAGTACTAGCAGTCGAGGTTTTGTCGTGATCCATATGAACAATCACTCCCTGACACCAGACTAGCAGAAGGAGTATGGGGTCGACGCAAGTCTAATACCATTCAGGACCGAATCGCGAGTATCCCGCTGACGCCATGATCTCCCTGCTATACCCTGGCACCTCGAACTACGCCTACGTCTGTGTAAGGCCGAGCGTCGCCTAACGGCGCTCGCTCATAAGTTGGCAGAGCTCTTTTCCTTATTTCGGTATGCAACACAATACCCTGGCTCCCTGGCTCCCTGGCTATGCCTTCCCTGTCCTCGTATACGACAAAAAGGTGGCAGACGGGACAGAAATTGTCAGCTCCCCCGGCTATATAAGCCTCTCCACTCCTCGTCCCCCAGGTACGCACAATAGTATTTTCGCTACTGTTCTATTGCTTTCGCTGCTCTTCCACCACCGGGCACTGACTTGGTCGTCGGAGTGCCTTGCCGGGGATTTTTCCCGGCGGGTTCTAACGGTCTCTTTCTTACAGATCGGAGCCAGCCTTAGCAGTACATGATCTTCGGAAGACCGCGTGCTCTTGGGAGTCCACCTCGCTTCGCGACAGGATCAAATTTGGCGCTAGAAGGAGGGACGTTCGCCTGATCGGAAAGTGAGCAATGGAAGATCCAAACCGAGTCATGATGACTATCACACATGAGGAGTACGAGCTCCTGATGGCTACCCAAGCCCAAAAAACCTCTCAGAGGCCTTCGCAGGTCGGTAGCCAGGCGCTTAGGTTCCACGAATCGACAGCACACGGACAGTCGGGAGGTTGGGGAAGGCCTGTCCGACCTGAGGGTGGTTCCGTTCCTTTTCTCGTGGTTTTTTATCGGGATCGGGATGACGAAGCTGATTTGATGCCGATCGAGGCATCAGCCTCCAATCAGATGCATGGGCCACGACCTGATAAGGGAAAAGCTCCTGTCGATCCCTCTCCGGCCACCCTGGTACGCAGTCCCTTTTCTTCCTGAATCTTGGAAGATCCAATTCCTCGACATCTCCGCTTCTTCAAGATCCCCGAATACGCGGGGACCACTGACCCAGAGGAGCACTTGATGAAGTTTGAGAGTGCTGCCCTGTTACACTAATACCCGGAAGGCGTAAAGTGCCGAGCCTTCCTAACGACCCTCTAGGGCCCTGCCCAGAGATGGTTTGACTGACTCCCTAGTGGATCGGTAGCGAGCTTTGAGGAGCTCAGGAGGGTCTTCCTCCAACACTTCGCCAGCAGTAGGAGGCACCACAAGACGAGCCTCAACCTGTTCGCGTTGAAGCAAGGCCCGAAGGAATCTCTCCAGACCTACATCAAAAGATTTAACGAATAGCACTGGACGTGCCAACAGCCACGCCTGAGGTCCTGGTCAGCGTGTTATCCCAAGGACTACAAGAGGGAGACTTTTTCCGCTCACTGATCAGGAAGCCACCGAAGGACTTTGACAACCTACTAGGGAAGGTTGTCAAATATAGCAATGTTGTGGAAGCGCAGGCCGCCCGAAAGAAAGAGTCGGTCAGCACAGCCACACCCAACCCCTCCCAGAGCAACAGATCCCCGGGCGGGCCGATCCTTGCCCGCGAGGACCCATTGACTGAGCGGGAATAGAATGACGACACGTGCAGCAAGTGAACCTGGGGTGCCTGCCGACCCGCTGGAGGCCCTACTGCGCGTTCCATCAGAGCCACACTCATGCCACAGAGGAGTGCCGACAAGCCGGTCGAGGTCGGGCCCCTGCTCCTCGAGGGCGCGGGCGACAAGCATCTCCCAGGCGCGGCTCAGGTCGGGGCAGCCAAGCCATAGCCCAGCAACTGAAGTGTTGGGACCGGGTGCATGTTGACATGGATACGGGTTCGTAATTTTAAAATTTAATTACGTGCAGCGGAAGGTTTAGCATAAATAATTTCTCAAATTATTTTAACCACGTATCTAGCATGCAACCTTATGTTGTGGAGACATAATCATACATTTAAAATTTTACAGAAAGTAAACTAATTTACTTAATACCTCGCGTAACTCGTAGAAAGGGACGAGATCCAACCGTAGCGTCCCTTGGAAGCTCCGCCTCTATTCGCGTCCACACCGAGTTTTTTTCGGGATGACTTCGCAAAGCCACGAGTTTCGTGCTGACAAGAACTACTAGATTCTCCAAAGGCACGATAAGAATACCAAGAGAGAGATAAAAAACTAACCATCAAACGAAGAACGGAATCACGATTCCGGGAGGAGGGAAGGAGTCGCGCCCGCTTCTTCTTCTTCTTCGGCTTCTTCTTGGTGGTGGAAGCTCACGGCAAAGGGGGAAGGCTCTAGGGCCGGCGGCACTAGAAGAGGGAGAGGGAGAGAAGGAGAGGGAGAGAAGCTAGGCAAGAATCCTTGATCTCTTGGATTAATTTCCAAGCCTTGCCTTGGTACCTTTATATAGTAGCCTCTTAATCGCCAAGTCTCCTCTTAACGGAATAAATTTTTCATAAGAAATTTATCTTATAAATTTTTCTATGAATTATTCCGTTATGTCAAGTTTTATTATAACTTAATTTATAATAAAAACAACCATGTCTCCCCTTTTATTATGGAAAGAAATTTCTTTATATAAATTTCTTTATCATGGTAAATCAATCCATTATTGATTTTATAAAATAAAATAAACCAATCCAAGATTTATTTTAATTTCCATGAAAAATAAATCTCTTTATATAAATTTCTTTATATAAATTTCTTTATACAAATTTCTTTATGCATAAGTTTATAAGACAAACCACGCGCGGTTTATTTTATAAATTTGAACCAAACAATTTGGTTCTTCCCTCTTATTGTGGTCGGCCAAACAAAGAGGGTGGGGACCCTCTTTGGCCGGCCAAACCAAGCCATGACCTCACGAATTAAACTCATTTAATTCGTCCAATAAGTCTTCAAAAGACTTAGGCATTTTATGCTTCCGATGCGTCTCTGAAAAATTCAGATTCGACTTATCTCTCTTGATCAGAAAATCTAATTTTCAACCCGTTTTAAATCCCTCGGATTACTCGTAGTGTGTGTGACTAAATAGGCTTTCGATTTATGTTGGTCGTCTATAAGTAACCAATTATAGAACGATCATGAGTGACACCTAGTAGTACATCATGATCCCCAATTAATCGAAAGATCAACGGTTGACCTCAGAAATAATTTTGAAACCCTTCAACAGTTATAATGAGTCGTGCCCCATTCCCTTTACCATCTTATACCCACTTGGTTCAGGACACGATCTATGTGTGTCAGTCCCCACTAGGCTGACTATGTCACACCTAGCCCAAGCAATGTTTTTCTTGTCCTACGGATTCTAGTTACTCTCATGTTTCTGAGAGATTCATACTCTGAACATGTGATGCTCTGGCCAGAGGCTTCAAGTAACAATCCGATGATAGGCCTTGGGTATACATCTCCTCGCAAGGAGTGGTGACAGGCCCAAATATACTAATTAATTTGTCACGAAATGTATGGGCTCATCAAATTTAAATATCAATGAATGAAAGCTGGAAACCCTTTTTACAATCAAAAGTATAAGTCTCCATGATCAAGATGACTTGAACACCGCAAGTCAAAGGAACATCGCACTTAAGCTGTAGTAAGAACTTCATTGACATATCTATATGTAGATTACCATATGAAGTCTACAGCTAGTCACTCCAATAAACTAGTTCCCTTAACTAGCATTCATGTTTATCTCCGGACATCCCAATGTCACCAGCCAGTGAGAATCAGCT
>JAGFNQ010001788.1:0-20613 GCA_024364735.1 Boesenbergia rotunda | reverse complement strand
GCGAAGCACGTGTTTGGACGCTGATGAGACCTTGGTTCCTTTGCTTGTGCAATAGCTCCATTGTTGTTGCAGTAAACCGGTATTGCTTCATCAATGGTTGGAACCACTCCAAGTTCTGAGACAAACTTCTTGATCCAGACAGCTTCTTTTGCTGCTTCCGAAGCCGCAATATATTCCGCTTCCGTGGTAGAATCCGCTACAATGTCTTACTTGGAACTCTTCTAACTTATTGCGCCTCCATTCAAAATAAATACGTATCCAGACTGAGATTTGGAGTCATCCTTATCTGTCTGGAAACTGACATTTGTATACCCACGTATTATCATATCTCCTTCTCCATATATTAGGAACACATCCTTAGTTCTTCTTAAGTACTTAATGATTGTCTTAATAGCCGCCCAATGATCCATTCTTGGATCAGACTGGTATCTGCTCGTGACGCTCAGAGCATACGATACATCGGGCCTAGTACATAACATAGCATACATGATAGATCCTATCGCGGATGCATAAGGAATCTTATTCATACAAATCCTCTCGTCTTCTGTGCGCGGACACATAGACTTTGAAAGGTTGATCCCATGCCTGATGGAAGGTAACTTTCTTGGATTCTACATGCTAAACCTTTTTAGCACTCGGTCTATATATGTAGACTGGAAAGACCAAGCAACCGTTTTGATCTATCTCTATAGATTCTAATCCCAAGGATATAGGTTGCTTCTCCCAGGTCTTTCATGGAGAAAGTTTTGGACAACCAAATTTTAACTGATTGTAAGACTGATATATCGTTTCCTATAACAATATGTCATCGACATATAGCACTAGGAATACGACTGCACTCCACTAACCTTCTTGTACACACAAGGTTCATCAGGATTTTGTGAGAAATCAAACTCTTTGATTGTCTCATCAAAACGATGTTCCAGCTCCTGGATGCTTGCTTCAGTCCATAATGGATCGTCGAAGCTTGCATATTTTGGTTTTATCAACCGATGTGAAACCTTCAGGTTGTATCATGTATACATCCTCAAGCAGGTTTCCATTAAGGAATGCTGTTTTCACATCCATTTGTCATATCTCATAATCATAATGAGCTGTATGGCCAGGAGCATCCGAATGGATTTAAGCATAGCTACTGGCGAATAGGTTTCTTCATAATCAATTCCTTGTTTCTGACGATATCCTTTTTCCACTAATCTAGCCTTAAAGGTAACAACATTACCTTCCATGTCGGTTTTCTTCTTGAAAACTCACTTGCACCCTATGGGCTTAATCCCTTCAGGTGGGTTAACCAAGTCTCATACTTGATTTTCGTACATGGAATCCATTTCTGACTTCATGGCTTCAAGTCATTTGTCCCTTTCTGAACTTTTTAGAACATCTTCATAACTGATAGGTTCGTCATCGCTTATGAGTAACACGTCGTTCGATTCGCTTATGAGAAATCCGTATCTCTCTGGAATATTGCGTGTCCTATCAGACCTACGAAGAGGTGGTGTTGTTTTAGGTTCAACTGATAGCTCATCATTATGAGTTATCGGTTGTGGGTTTAGACTAGGTGTCTCTGTAATGTCTATTGGAGTTTCTTGAACTTCATCAAGTTCAATGCCACTCTCACTGTTTTCTTGTAAAAGAAATTGTTTTTCCAGAAATACAGCATGCCTTGAAACAAACACCTTTTGTTCCAAGGGATGATAGAATTGGTAACCCTTCGTTTCCTTAGGGTATCCAATAAATAACATTTATCAGACTTAGTATCCAATTTGTCTGATACAGTCCGCTTCACATAAGCAGGACAACCCCATAGTTTAAGGTGAGTTAAATGAGGTTTCTTACTATTCCACGTCTCATATGGAGTAGTAGAGACTACCTTGGTCGGGACTCTGTTTAGCAAGTAAACAGCTGTCTTAAGTGCATAGCCCCAAAAGGATTTTGGAAGAGTTGCATGGTTCATCATAGATCTAACCATGTCCATCAAGGTTCGGTTACGCCTCTCAATACACCATTATGCTGTGGTGTATATGGCGGAGTCCATTGAGACAATATCCCATTGTCCCTAAGATAATCTTGAAACTCTTGACTTAAGTATTCACCACCCCGATCGGATCGAAGTATCTTAATACTTTTGCCAAGCTGTTTCTCTACTTCATTTCTGAACTCTTTGAATTTCTCAAAAGCTTCAGATTTGTGTTTCATCAAGAACACATACCCGAATCGTGAGTGATCATCGATAAAGGTAATGAAGTAGCTATAGCCTCCTTGTGCAGGAGTTGACATTGGTCCACATACATCAGTATGTATTAGACCAAGCAATTCTCCCACTAGATTACCTTTTCCAGAAAAGGGTAATTTGGTCATCTTGCCTTTTAAGCATGATTCACATGTATCAAATGAACCAGGTTCAAATGATTCCAGAATTCCACATCGGTGTAATTTGGTCATGCGTTTCTTACTTACATGGCCAAGACGACAGTGCCACGTATAGGAGTCTATTCGATTATCTATTCGAGCACCTTTGTTGCTAACTTTGATATTGAAAACGTCACCGGATAAATCTAACGTGTAGATACCATTGCACAAAGTTCCAGTCCCATAAAGAACACCATTTAAAGTTATGTAACAACAATTGTTACTGAAAGTTAAATGATAACCCTTTTCATTCAAACATGAAATAGATACAATGTTTTTTTATTAATGAAGGAACAAAATAACAATTATCCAATTCTAAGACAAGTCCAGTAGGGAGCTTTAGCAAATATGTTCCGATGGAAACAACAGCAATCTTTGCTCCATTTCCAACTCGCAAATTCGCTTCTCCCTTGACGAGTCTTCTTCTATTCCTTAGCCCCTGTATGTCATTACATATATGTGAGCTACACCCAGTATCAAGTACCCAGGTGGTTGAGGAAATAGAGTGGCATTCAATAACGAAGATACCTGAAGAGGATGGGGCATCGGATGCCTTCTTCTTCAAGGACTCAAGATAAACCTTGCAGTTTCTTCGCTAGTGACCCTCCTTGCCACAGTGATGGTAAGTGCCTTTTGGTGTCTTTTCAGTCTTTTTGGCCTATTTCTTCTTTCCCTTATTCTGTTCTTTGGCCTTCCTCTTAGAACCTTTCTTTGAGGAACCAACTAACAGTACCGTCTTTTGATCCTGCTTCACAGAAGGCTCTATAGTCTTCAGCAGGTTGAGCAACTCAGGAATGGTAGTCTCCAGTTTGTTCATCCGATAGTTCATCACAAATTGTGAATAACTTTTGGGCAAACAATGCAGAATTAAGTCAATACTTAGTTCATGATCCATTGCAAAACCGAGTGTGCTCAGTCGCTCAATGTACCCCAACATCTTCAATACAAACTGTGAGACAAAAGTGTCTTCCTGCATCTTATAGGTGAAGAGGAGTCTGGAGACCTCGAACCTTTCGGATCTTGCCTGCTCGTCAAATAGCTCATGAAGATGGAAGATGATGGTATAAGCATCCATATGCTCATGCTGCTTTTGCAGCTCAGGTACCATAGCGGCTAGCATGATGCAACTCGCAAGTTCAGAATTGTTTACATGTTTCTGATAGGCCACTAACTGGTCTGGAGTTGCATTTTCTGGAGGACGGTTGGGAAGTTGATCTTCAAGGACATAAGCAAGCTTCTCTGCCTTGAGGACTATCCTCAGGTTTCGAAGCCAGTCCATGAAGTTTGGCCCAGTCAGCTTATTGGTGTCCAAAATGGAACGCAAATTTAGAGAAGACATGATCGAGTGATTATCCTAGAAATACAAATTGAGCTTATGTGAGAAGAATGATAAAGAATGCATCAACATACATTAATTAAATCCTATTTAATTTTTCGAATTGAATAACCCTTTTATCAATTCGGGAGATCGTAGGAACATCTCCAAATAGGTTGATATCCAACTATAGATAAGAACAACCATGGCTGTGGCCATCAAGTTATTCTTAGCTATGAAGGTAGGTAATGTTACCGATTACATATCACATATATGTAACTATCACTTTATGCTATCAACTAATTGAATGTTTGCATAAATCATTGGGTTGTTAACTCATTAACAAGTATGCAACATTATACATAGCACCCAACTGCACCTCTCTTTACATCGACCTTGGCTGTGACACAACAAATCGATGCTCCAAGCTTAAGGCTGACCTATTAATCAAGAAATAGTTTTAATATGGTTGGAGCTCATTCAACCGTTTAGTCAGGCTTGGATGTGTCCAACAACCAAAACTAAGGATTGACCTCTAACTCCAACTATATTTATCATAAACTAATTCCATGGTTTGAACATGTTGAGGTTCAAGCCGGGCATGGATGTGTCCATCAACCCAAACGAGAAACAAAACTCCGGTTCTAACCATATTAATGGAAGGTGTTGGCCTTAATATTTTGTAAGGGGTTTTGGGTCTCATCCTTTCTTTTCTAAGCACATTCATGACATATAATTATGTCATGTACTAACGATTTCCTTAATAAAGTATGTATGTGACTTAATTTATCAAGTCTCATTAATTGAATTAGGAACCGGATTTTCTAATTCTAATTTCATACTTTATTCAAGGAATTGTTTTGGGAAACAATTTCCTAAATTGTCATAATTAATTTCGGAAATAATATGTTTAAGACTTTGATTTCTCTAAATTAAATCTTATTAAATTAAGAGACAGATTCCCTTAATTCAACCACATATTATTTTCATGAAAATCTTATTTAAGAGAACTCTATAGGAAACTATTTTCCTAATTAATTTTAGAGACAACAATATGTAAGAGCATCACCTCTTAAATCAAATAATGAAATTATCGTTTGAGAATCACCTCAATATTTCCAAGATTTGATTACATATTTTATTTATGGATTTATTAATTTCAACAAATTATTTTCTTTGGGTGGCTCCCCGAGGCTCCGATACCCAAAAAAAAGGAATTTGTTGTAAATCTAATTTGGTCCGCTCCCCGAGGCGTAACCAAATTAAACATGACAATTTTATTCAAAATTAGGAAATTAAATTACAACAACTAACTTTAAATTGGATGGCTTCCCAAGGCTCAATCCAAAATAAAGAATTTTGTTGATAATTTAAAACCAATTCGAATTTAATTGTCAATTAATGATCCATAAATTTGTCTAGACTTTCTTTGAAAGAAAGTGCCCAAAATTGCGAGATTTCATAATAGGTTTTCAGAATAATTGTAAGTTTCTGGTACAAAGAAAACTTACATATTTCCAAAATTGGAAATTTCCAAAATTGGAAAGTTTCCAAAAATGGGATGTTTTCACAATTATCATAGAATTTCAGAAACTAGGATATTTCAAAAGTTTGCGAAATTTCATGAGGATTTCCAAACTTTGAAATTCCTAAATCTAAAATTTATCATAATTGGAAAGTTTCCATAATTGGAAAATTTTCCAAAATTGAGATCATGATAAAGTTTTCCGCAAAACAATTATATGATTATGTCGAACACTAACCGGCTCTGATACCACTGTTGGGACCGGGTGCATGTTGACATGGATACGGGTTCGTAATTTTAAATTTTAATTACGTGTAGCGGAAGGTTTAGCATAAATAATTTCTCAAATTATTTTAACCACGTATCTAGCATGCAACCTTATGTTGTGGAGACATGATCATACATTTAAAATTTTACAGAAAGTAAACTAATTTACTTAATACCTCGCGTAACTCGTAGAAAGGGACGAGATCCAACCGTAGCGTCCCTTGGAAGCTCCGCCTCTATTCGCGTCCACGCCGAGTTTTCTTCGGGATGACTTCGCAAAGCCACGAGTTTCGTGCCGACAAGAACTACTAGATTCTCTAAAGGCACGACAAGAATACCAAGAGAGAGATAAAAAACAAACCACCAAACGAAGAATGGAATCACGATTCCGAGAGGAGGGAAGGAGTC
Source organism: Boesenbergia rotunda (assembly GCA_024364735.1). Taxonomy (NCBI): domain Eukaryota; kingdom Viridiplantae; phylum Streptophyta; class Magnoliopsida; order Zingiberales; family Zingiberaceae; genus Boesenbergia; species Boesenbergia rotunda. The sequence continues at coordinate 14,689 of JAGFNQ010001788.1, read as the reverse complement.
ACGCCCGCTTCTTCTTCTTCTTCGGCTTCTTCTTGGTGGTGGAAGCTCACGGCAAAGGGGGAAGGCTCAAGGGCCGGCGGCACTAGAAGAGGGAGAGGGAGAGAAGCTAGGCAAGAATCCTTGATCTCTTGGATTAATCTCCAAGCCTTGCCTTGGTACCTTTATATAGTAGTCTCTTAATCGCCAAGTCTCCTCTTAACGGAATAAATTTTTCATAAGAAATTTATCTTATAAATTTTTCTATGAATTATTCCGTTATGCCAAGTTTTATTATAACTTAATTTATAATAAAAACAACCATGTCTCCCCTTTTATTATGGAAAGAAATTTCTTTATATAAATTTCTTTATCATGGTAAATCAATCCATTATTGATTTTATAAAATAAAATAAACCAATCCAAGGTTTATTTTAATTTCCATGAAAAATAAATCTCTTTATATAAATTTCTTTATACAACTTTCTTTATCCATAATTTTATAAGACAAACCACGCGCGATTTATTTTATAAATTTGAACCAAACAATTTGGTTCTTCCCTCTTATTGTGGCAGGCCAAACAAAGAGGGTGGGGACCCTCTTTGGCCGGCCAAACCAAGCCATGACCTCACGAATTAAACTCATTAAATTCGTCCAATAAGTCTTCAAAAGACTTAGCCATTTTATGCTTCTGATGCATCTCTGAAAAATTCAGATTCGACTTATCTCTCTTGATCGGAAAATCCAATTTTCAACCCGTTTTAAATCCCTCGGATTACTCGTAGTGCGTGTGACTAAATAGGCTTTCGATTTATGTTGGCCGTCTATAATTAACCAATTATAGAACGATCATGAGTGGCACCTAGTAGTACATCATGATCCCCAATTAATCGAAAGATCAACGGTTGACCTCAGAAATAATTCTGAAACCCTTCAGCAGCTATAATGAGTCGTGCCCCATTCCCTTCACCATCTTATACCCACTTGGTTCAGGACACGGTCTATGTGTGTCAGTCCCCACTAGGCTGACTACGTCACACCTAGCCCAAGCAATGTTTTTCTCGTCCTACGGATTCTAGTTACTCTCATGTTTCTGAGAGATTCATACTCTGAACATGTGATGCTCTGGCCAGAGGCTTCGAGTAACAATCCGACGATAGGCCTTGGGTATACATCTCCTCGCAAGGAGTGGTCAATCCTTTGTAGGCTGTTCAAACATCTTCGGGCACTTCGGCTTATACCCAACCATCCTGGGTCCACACCTCCTTAGAGATGCTTGCTTAAGATGTCAAAGTATAAGTCTCCATGACCAAGATGACTTGAACACCGCAAGTCAAAGGAACATCGCACTTAAGCTGCAGTAAGAACTTCATTGACATATCTATATGTAGATTACCATATGAAGTCTTACAGCTAGTCACTCCAATGAACTAGTTCCCTTAACTAGCATTCATGTTTATCTCCGGACATCCCAATGTCACCAGCTAGTGAGAATCAGCTGATTAGAGAATAACCCATGCTAGTCTCAACAGAATTGATAGTGTCCGTATCTGTCAATTTATCGACTAGGGACAATTTCAATACTTCACAATTGCACATGTAGAGATAATCACTAGTTGTGAATTCATCACAAATTCTCTCATGCTGTGAATTGTATTGCGGACACTCAGTAAATGAGTTTAAGATCTCAATTAAATACATGAACATGTATACTCAAATAGTGAATATTCATTTATTAATGTAAATGATTACAATCATAAGGCGATTGTCTTAGGACACTTCTCTCATATTACTAACAAACTCCCACTTGGCCTAATGCCAATCGCTACAGTATCCAATACCACAAACTCCCACTTGGCCTAATGCCAATCGGTAGAATGCCGTCCGGGGAGGGGTGCATGTCATCTCGGGCCGACCCACTGAGGGAGACTCCAATCGGTCACGGAAGGCACAGGTGCGTGATGCCACCCAATATAGCTGTCACAAATGTGGGCCTCAAATTTAGATATTTATAAAGCTGAAAACCCTTTAGCTAACAAGATAGAAATGTAGTAGAGGGGCCTCAGGTCGTATTTTTTCAAGGACTAGTTGAATGAATGTTTAACTCGAGCTTGCAAGGTTTATTTGTCGTTTGATGTTTGGGTTTTCTAGATAAAATGGGGTTTTTGCGATAAGAGGAAATGACAATAAGAAATAGCAATTCCGGAACGAAATGGGTTTAACTAAGCAAGGTAATGAATTAAGAAATTGCAAGAACTAAACTTAACCTATTGAAAGGAACTAAGCAATTAAACTCAAACAATGGAATTGAAATTCAAGGATTAAACGCAGGAAACTAATTGCAGGAAATAAAGTGTAGAAAAGTAATTGCAAGGAAATTAAAGCGAGATCAAAACAATGCTCAAGTCATTGACTTGAAGTGAGGGTAACAAGCTAGAACAATTTGAAGAAATGCACGTTTAAAACCTAAAATAATCCTACTTAAACATCAACCAATCCATCACAAGATTTCCCTCTGCCGTCACACAGAGGTTGAGTTAGAAACCCTCTAAACTCAAAAATCAATGAAGCAAAACTTCCCTGTTCAGTTCGCCTTGATCCTTGTTGTTCTGCTCTTCCTGATCGGTCAACTGACCGATCAGGCCTTCCTCTGATCGGTCACAGGACCGATCAGAGTCGTCTCTGTCCGATCAACCCAATCGGTCAGTAGCTAAACGCCGAACTCCCCTTGACGCGCAGATTCGCAATCGATGCCAAAAACTTTCAGAACTGCTTCGGAGAACCCCTCCTCACAATCTTCAGCTCCGGTAGACGAAAACCCGCGATCAAGTGGAGCAATTGGTGAAATGAAGCTCAGGCGAAACCCTCCCCTTTGCTCCTCTCAGCTGCGAGATTTAGTTGACAAAATTGAACAGAAAACTCACCTCGATGATATGAGATCTTGAAGATGAAAGAGATTGATGTGGCCGCGCGATCTAAGGAAGAAAACTAGATGTAAAACGATGAAGAAATGACAAAGAACGAAGAACAGCGATACTCTGCAGCTACTCCCCGACGCGACGACCCCCGAGCGGAAGAGGGAATTCCCTTTTAATTAAAATCATTTGAATTTGAACGGTCGAGATCTTCTTCGCTCCATCCGACGGTCAGATCAAGTCTGATCTGACCCAAACTTCCTAGATCTTGATCAATGGTCCTGATCTACCTATCCTTAGCTCGGATCAACCAGATCTATGGCGGATGGCTCAGATCATCCCTTCTCTTGCTTGGATGGTCTAGAACATCTTGAGCTTGATTCAACGGTTAGATGGCTTCTGATTTGGATGAAATTTTCAGATCTTGATCAGTGGTCATGATTGACTCTATCTTGAACTCGGATTGATCAGAAGTTGACCGTTGGTTCAGATCTAGCCGTTTCTTGATCGGACTGCTCATACTAATCCAAGCTTGATCACTTTGATCCAGATCCAATTCTGGCTCAAGTCTGGTCCAACCTGATCTAGATCCATGGCCATTTGAAACCTACAAAATGATATTCAAATTTAAGTGCCAAAATATCTCAAATATAAAAAGATTTGAATTAAAAGCCAAAATGGAGGAAATACATAAACCTAATATAAATGCAAACTTAAGCATATAAAATGTTGATCAAACATGGATTTAAGAGCCTAAAATAATCAATAAAATGGTAGTTATCAACTCCCCCACACTTACTCTTGGGCGTCTGATAAATACCATTTTGTTAATTATTTTAATTGCTAAAATCCATGTTTGACCCATGTTTTACTTGCTTAATTGTGATTTTACCGTAGGTTTTATGACTTCCTCTTATTTTGGACTTAATTGCAAAATTACACATATTTGGATTATTTGACCATTAAATTTTTGATCTATTTTTGTAGGCATGAAAGGTTCATGGACCTAGGGCATATTGGGTTAAACATGAATCGGAAGAGGTCCCAGATCAAGTTATCAAGTTTCGGATTAATCTAGGCCGTCCGATTCAAAAGCGGCTAGATCTGAGCCATCCGGGACCATCTGAAGCAATCCGAGCTAGGGTTAGGGTTGATCAAGCATTATGATCAAGATCTGAAGGTTTCATCCCAATCAGAGCTCCATCAACCATTGGATCAAGCTCGGAGGGCTCTAGATCGTCCATTCAAAGATTAGGTTGATCTGGACCATCTGTTGCACATCTGGAGGATCCGAGCTACCACGAGGCAGATCCTGACCCCTGATCAACATCCTCAAAGTTTGGCTCAAATCAGAGCAAGATCAGCCGTTGGATTTCCTCCGATTAATCTGGGTCGTCCACTGCTAGCTACTTAATCAGAAATTCCCAGCGCTTCAGCCTTGTCGCGTCTTCGCCGCAACAGTAGCTTCTTCGTTTTCTCTTCGTTTTGCTTGCAAGTTTTTCATCCAAGGAGGCGCGACCACCTCCCTTCTTCATTAGATCGAGTGCTAGATCGTTGGGAAGTTGCTTCTGTGAAGTTTCTAGCTTCGAATTGGCCAAAAACAGAGCTGAGTGAGGGTTTCCTCGGTTCTGCCATTTATTGCTTCAATCTCGGTTTTGCTCCATCCTTCATCCACCCGAGCAGTTCAGAGGGGTTCTCTGGAGTGTTTGGATCATCCCCAACCCATCATCGCAAGTGGACAAGGCGAAATTGAAGAAATCGAATGGGATTTCAGTTTGGTTCAGAGTGTGAGCTGGATTTAATAGCAGAGGTTGATTTCCACTGATTTGCTGAGCTTAGGGGTTCGAGGCTCACTCTTGTGTGACGAGCAAGGAGTACTCGAGCTAAGGACGGATCGGGGATTAGTTTACTTGGCTAATTTTCACTGTATTTTGCTGTAATTTCAATTCTGTTAGCTAGTTCTGTTTCTGAATTTTAATTCAATTGCTGTAGTTTACGTTTAGGAATTGTTGCTTTCCTAATTAGGGATAAACTTTGCAAGTAGTCAGCTAGATAGTTTGCTTAATTAACATTTATTCTCAGATTTAGTTCATTTCTGAAATTAATCCTTGCATATCAGATCCTTGGTTGCGTGCCAACTTAATTCTGCGTATCATTATTCTTTTCTAAAATTCTCTTTAGCTTTGAAACCATTAGCTAATTTCGTATCTAGTATTTCAATTTAGTTGAACTAAGTTGTTCACTTTTAGCTTCAGTTCTTAGTTTTTTTGTTTAGCTTAGTGAATCTGCATTTCATTTCTGTTTATTTGCGTAACAAATTTTGTTTTCAGTTTATCCGAATTCCTGCATTCGAAATCTGGGATCTGCATTCATCATTGCCCTGAGTTTGTTTCTGAATTTATTTGAATCCATGCGTATCAGTTTTGTTGCAACTTGATCCACATTTCTGCACATTGTTTCGGCTTGAACGTTTCTGAATTTGATACATTCCTGCACATCAAGCTCCGGTTTACAGGTTTGCAGAGTTTGTGTCAAGAAAACCTTGGATTTATTACTTCTCATTTGAACATTAGGCTCGAGAATTTACTTACAATTTGATCATCTGGTTTGCGTGTACTTCAGTTCTAAAGTTTAGCCTAGTGGTTGCGTATCGGTTTCATGATGATGTATCAATTTGCATCCCTGCGAGTTCAGTTTTAGTTTCTGAATTGTTCATCCTGCACATCAGTTTTCTGAATCCTTCCTGCATATTAGCTTGTAACCTTTGCAGCTGGTTCTATTGGTTTACATTCAGCTTGTTTTGAATTACTGCAGTCAATTCTGAAATCCTGTATTTCAGTTTTGGTTGTCTTCATTCCTGCACTTCATATCTGCCTTAGGGGTGCCTTTGAATGTATTTAGACCTTTGGTTTGTTGCTGAATTTCTTCTTTCATCTTGGCATAATACTTCATTGATAAATAGCTGTGAAATCTGAATTGAACAGTCCACTTTGGAACTGTAATGTGAAGTTCCTGCACTTAATATCCTTTCGGCATATCAGATTTCTTTTCTCTCCTTGGTATCAACTACAGTTCAGTTTCGGCAGCTCTTGTCATCCCAGCAACCACACCATCATTTCTGGTTTTGTGCTAAGTAAAGTTTCATGTAGATGATTCAATGGTTCCGAGTTTAAATTCCTGAAGTTAACAAATCTTTTAGTGTGCTAATGAGCTCTAGTTCATTTTGTTTCTCAGCAAGCACATCTTTTTGCTGAAATTTTGGATCAAGTGGGATTCGGAAATTACCCTTTTGTCAAATCGTTTAGATTGATGAGCATTGTTTTGATTCTTTTGCATTTGCATAAGACTTGCATTTGATTTCAGATTGTTTTCAGATTGGATTGAATTGCTTATTGGTTGAGTTTATCAATTGCCATTACCTAGTTTTAATTTGTCCAGCTAGGTCCTTGCGTTTCCTTGAATTTTCCTTTCGGATTGCAACCCAAAACCACATTTGAAACCCAAAATTCTCAAATGACACATAATCACGAGCTCGAATCATACAACGTCAACTAGTCCCGAGGAAAAATACGACCTGTGGCCCCTTTACTACGTTTTCATATTTTGATTGCAAAAAGGGTTTCCAGCTTTTTATTCATATTCTAAATTCTGATGGTCCCACAATTCGTGACAACTTAACCTAGTATTTCGGGTCCATCAAATTTTTAGGACTGTTGCCGGGGAAGCAACTAGTTGATTTGTTTGATTTTTGCTTGTGTGCTTTTGGGCATATCATTTGATTCTATGTTCTTGTGCTTTATCTTTTGTATACGGTTGCTGCCATTTTTCTTGTTTGTTTTGTGACAGGACTACCAGTTCAAAATGTTCTCATCTAATTACCAGCAGCCGTGTCCACAGTCTCAGTAGAACCGACCATTCAATCAGCAACCAAATCAGTTTTTTCAGCCACAATGTCAACAATTTCAGCAAGATTTTCAGCCAAGTCAACCAATTTCCAGCAAACTCAGATTGGGCAGCCACAATTCCAGAATTTTGAGCAACCAATTCAGCAATTCCATCCCCAATTTCAGCCACCCTATCAACAAAATCAATCATCTTTTCAAGAAATTCAGCAAGGGTACCAAGATAATTTGAATTTCCAACAACCATATCAATTTCCACAGCAATTTCAGCCTTGCAACCAGAATTTCCAACAACAAAATCAGAGTTTCCAGCTCGTTCCATTTCAGTCCTCACTACCGCAATGTCCACTTCAAAACCAGAATTTTCAGGGCGGTAATTCTCAGCTAGTTCAACCATCCTTTCAGCCTCCATTTCAACAATTTCAGCAAGATTTTCAATCAAGTCAAAATTTTCAGCAAGGGTTCCAACCATTTCAGACTTTCCAGAATCAAAATCAGAGTGGATTTCAACCTTCACAGCAAAATTTTCCACCAAACTATCAGAATTTTCAGCCACCAATTCAAAGATTTCAATTCCAGGATCAGAATTTTCAGCAATCAATCCAATCTTCCAACCAACAATTTCAGCCCTATGATCAGAATTTCCAGAATCATAATTTTTAGCCATCTCCACCAAGTTGTGAACCAAGTTTTCAGCAATTTAATCAGCCTATTCAACCATTTTATCAACCCCCACAGTCTCAATTTCAGACTTCACAGCCTACTTACAGTTTTGAGCAGCCTTATGCTACATTTCAAGTCCAACAGGGGTTTCACACCAATCAAGGAGGCTTTGAGAATCCTGATGAGAGTGAGGCTCAACAACAATTGATGGAGATGTTTCAACAAGTCCTACAACAACAGCAAAATTTTCAACAACAACTACAACAACAACAATAGCAAATTTTTCAACAAGAACAACAACGGCTTGAAAAATTGATAGATCAATGGAATCAGATAAAAGCCCAAAGATTAGGACAACCAGATTTAATAGGTGTAGGGGATTGCACTGAGCCCCAGGAATCACCCATTCCTACTGATTTAGAGGCATTGGAGGAGATTGATAGCAGGGCTTCTGATAGTTTTGAATTCAATTCTGAAACTTTACAGGATCATTCTATACTTTTATCTTGTGATGATTTAGTTGTTAATGATCCTAATTTTTCTAATTTGGTTGATACAGGAATGGTTGAGGAAGCATGTGTTGGAAATGATTTAATAGGTGTAGGGGATTGCACTAAGCCCCAGGGACCACCACAAGATTTAAAAGATGAACCAGAAAGTGTAGGGACTTGCATGGTGGAAGCAAGAACCCAAGGATCACCTGTTTTAGTTGAGTGTCCACCAGAACTTGAACCTGAAGTGGAGCAATTACTTGACCAGGAGGAGAACACGGATACATCTACTTCTGTAGAACCTCCAGGTATTTTTCAGTACGATCAGGTAAATACTCCTCCTAATTTTTCTGAAAATTGCATAGAGGTACCTCAAACTGACTTTATTGTTTGTGATATACTTAGGGATGCATCTCTTGTAGAATTTGATTGTGAAAATTCTCTAGAGGTACCTAGTGTTAAATTGGCTGAATTTGAAGCATGTGGTGATACATATCATGAAAATGCTGAATGTGAAAAATTTTTAGAAGTGCCTAGACTTGATGTTGATTATTGTGATGAGTCTCTTGATATATCTTCTGCTAAAAATAATTGTGAAAAACTCATTGAGGTAACTAAAGTTGATTTCATAGGTTGTGATACATTGCTTGATACATCCTTGGTAGAAAATAATTACGAAATTTCTATTGAAGTGCCAAAAGTTGATTTCTTTATTTGTGATGAGTTCCTGGATGCAAATTTTGTAGGAAATAATTGTGAAAAATTTATTGAGGCACCAAGAATTGAGTTAATTATATGTGATGCAGTTTTGGATACATTTCATGCAGAGACTGATATTATTTTATTTATGTCTTACCCTGCACGCTTGAGAGAGGTATTACATTGTTTTGCAGGGTCTAGAAGACTTTAGGAGTGGGTGCTCCATCTGAACAGACTTCAACCTCCTGGAAGGACTTCTAAAAGGCATAAAGAAGGAGGAGATGATTTTACTTTAATTCGAAGCACTCCATTCCTTCAATGGATTTTGAACCTAAATCGTCTGCGGCCACCGGAGCAAATTTTTGTAAAGTTCAAGTGTGGGGGTGTAGCGACCCGCCTTCTCCTGCCTTAGACGGATCGTTACTTTTCTCTACTTCTCAACTTTTATACACGACTAAAAATTGCGGAAATCTTTTTTTTTAAAACTTTTGAATTCATCTAAGAATGATATTCTAATTTAAGTAGTCATGCATGATACCGTATCACACTTTCCTTCTCAAAACTCGTAGTTGATACTTATTGATCAAGCCTCACCCAACTTAAACTGCCCGTACCAGTCGACTGGTGACGTAGCAGTCGACTGGTACGCCTGTAATCAGAATTACAGGTTTTCGGCTCTTGCTTCTTAAGTCCACCATTCATTCAGTTTCGAGCCATATCAAACTACGACACCATTTCTATACTCTATGTCAGTTTCCTAAACAATTTAGCCAATCAAACGAATCCATAAACTTGAATTTAGGACTTTTATGGAAGAAAATAAACTAAACAAGTTTATATAAACTTTAACAATAGAGTTTGTACCAATCTTGACTCCTATGCATTCATAACGCCAAATACATGTTCTACAACCTTGCTAATGCACTATGAAATGTGATTGCAACTTTTCTAAACATTTTTAAGCAATAAAACTTAATTCAAAGAGAATTTGATACTATCTTGGCACATGCGTCTATTTTCTAACAAAGTATCAATATCTCCATCTACTCACATTTCTACTCATCCAATGCAAACATAAGAATATATAAGCTAAATGAAATGACATGGAATCTTTACTCTAAGCAATTGAGCATGTAAAACTATCCAAAACTTAAATGTTCGCTAAACTCCATAAAGCAAGAACTTGAAATTCAAATGTACTATAACATTGTGAATTAAATAACTAAATTGTCTCGTCTCAAAGATCTCTCCATAATCAGCCACCACACACACTCTACTCAGCACCGCCTCGTCGTCTTCCTTCAGAATTGCTTGCCTTTACCTTTATCTGCAATAAGAGGAAATGCATCTATAAGCATAAAGCTTAGTAAGTACTATCTAGCTCACAAATAAAACTCGAAATATGCAAGCATGCTTCTAGATCAAACTGAACATCATATGAGATACTAATATGCTTGAAAGAAAACTAAGAACATGTATAGCTCAAAACATGCATACTCAAGCAATAATAAATCTCAATTTACTTTTCTTGGCTCAACTTGAAACTTTAGCTATTCTTTAACTTTTGAAAACTTTCTGAAACTTTAGGAAACTTTGCTAAAGCATATACTTAAAAATAATAATCACTTGGATCCACTGAAGACGTAAGTACCATCTCATGCGCGTTCCCTAAAAGGTTGGGGTAGTGAGCCACCAATCCTAATAGAGCAGACCTTGGTCTACCAGGGCCAAGACCTTGGAATTGGACACCTGGATTTCTTTAACGACGCCCTTGGACGCCGGGTACTGGTCTTAGAAAAATAAAATAGCTTTTCTTTCTTTTCTTTCTTATCTGTAAATGCCTTGGCATTTTCTGGAGCACCTTGCGTGCTAAAATCCTTAAGTCTTGACTTTTCAGGATTTCTTAAGGCCTTGGCCTTTTCTTTTCTTATCTTTATCTTCTCTTTTCTTTTCTCATAGCTTTTCTTGGTCCCTAATCTCATATAGGGCACTCAATAAAATATATAAGCATATAATGAACTAAGATCACATGCAAAAATCTTAACAAGAAGTAAATATCACTTTTAAAAACTTTTAAAGGAAATTCTCGCGGAAAAACCGCCTCTTACTGCAGGTGAGCAGTACTTACATTGATATCTTGGACTTACAACCAAGATTGACGTCTAGAGCTCGGGAGAAACTTGAGATCTCGGAGAATTCTTCGCGCCTACGCGTTCCTCTCGTCGCGGGGATTCCAAATATTAGAAGATCTCTTGGAGAAGAGCCTTGACCGGCCCCCTAGAGCTTGGTGTAGTTTTGCCCAGAAGAGGAGGGGTCGGCGTGAGGGTTTGGAGAGGAGAGAAAATAAAACTTCTCTCTTTAATTACCTATTTATACTTATGGGGCGGATTAACCTAACTACACCTTAAATATAGGTCTCTCCATCCTTTGCTGTGCTTGATACCCTAGCCCAGTTGGTCGCGCGCGCTCTTGGTCTCGCGGTGGTCGCGGGTTCGAACTCCGGCTGCCCTTAAGTGGTTTTTCCATTTTTTCTTTTTATTTTTTTTTTAAAATACTAAACGGACTCAGAAAATTCCATAAAAATATTCTAAAAATTCCTAAAAATATCTAGAATATTTCTAAAACATTTCTAACTACTTTCAAGGACTTTATGAACTAAAAATGGGAATTTTGGGGCGTTACAGGGGGAGTCTTAATTCTCTCAGCCACCCATGTTCCTCCACTACCATGATGGAGGCTACTTCTGGATAGACTCCGCCCACCAGAAATAAAGGGGAGATTGTTCTTTCTTGTATTTTCTTTTATTACATGTTTCATTTTTATGCCTTCTAGAATTTTCCTTTAAATTGAGTCCTTGCTAATAAATACGTGAGTAGAGTAGAATGAATAGGAGTCATTGTAAATACCTTGTTATTTCTTTTGTCAGTTTTTCTTGCATGACTAGGAATAAATGTATCCCTCTAGGTTATCTCCATAGCATTTTAGAGTCTTTTGAAAATAAATTAAATTTGGTTGTTAAAACTTAGGGTTTGAGCTCATGGATGAATTCTTGAATGCTTGAGTACTACTTTGCTTTAGATTCTTAATTGAGGACTTGGGATGAATTATTTTTACCTAGTGAGAATTAGCCTTATATTTGTGACACATACATGTGATTGTACTCTAGAACTTGCTTAGGTTCTTTCAAAATCATATTTCTATGATTGGATCACATTTATGGAGATAAATCATTTTACTTCTCATCTCATATCAATTTTTGTAACTTTCTCTTGTATCACTTCATATTTCTCATTTCCCCTACCTAATCTCACTCTTTCTATGGACTTATTTGTTTAAAATGTTTCTTAATGCTATTTTGCCCGAGACGGACAAAGATTTAAGTGTGGGGGAGTGACTAGCGTTTTGGAAAGATTTGGTATCAAAGAGGCAATTTCATGTCGATTTTTTTTTTTTGCAATTACATGTGCCAAGAATGAGTTTGAGTGAGTTTGAATTCCAAGAATGAGCAAGAGGATGGAAGCAAGTGGAGCATCTAGATTCCTTATCATATTTTGAAGATTTAAGTGGCAAGCAAAGAAAAAAATCTGCACCATTTCAAAGAAAAAAAAATCAGTGCCAAAAAGGAAGGAAGAGACCAAGTAGAGTATCAAGAAATGGAATTTCAAGAAGAGCATATTAATTCAATAGCACTAGTTTGCAATGGAGGTCTCCTGCCACTTATCGAATGTGAAAAAGAGAAGGGAAACAAAAGAAAAAGAAGCTGAGAAGCTGAGCAAAAGTGGAACAAAAGCTGAAAATTTGAAGTTAAGAAAAATCTGTGCCATTTCGAGAAGAAAGAAGATTCTACACCAAAGTGAAAAGAAAATTCCAAGTGAAGCATGTCTTGTTCTGGAGTACTCTGAGTTGCAGCTGTACTTTGTTCGGAACTGACCAAAACAAGAAAATTTGGATGCTAGAAGCTGCTGATCAGAATAGAAAGGGAAGGCAGTTGGCTGAAATTTGACTTGTGAGCAGAATTTTTTAAGTGAAATAGTTTAAATGCTCAACTACTTTTATATGCTAAATGATGTGTAGAAATCAGAGGCTTGAAATGGATTCAGTGGAACTGCATTCGCAGCTGAACAGAAAAAAAAATCTAGAATGCAGGGATGATCATAGAAGCTGCCGAGTGCTGAATCTTGGAGCTGATGAATGATACAAGCCAAATTTCTAATGGTAAATTGATGAAGTGACGAATTCCGGAAGAAGTCAAGTAAATGAATTAAAGAACCATGCAATTTTGTGTCAAAAGGAATCCGGCTGACTGCAATCATCAAAAATCTGAGCTGAGGCTGGAATTCAATTTACTGATCTGAAATGAATGGAATGGTTGCAGCAGAAACAATATGAATTTGCAGCTGAACAAAATCTGAGCTTGAAATCCAACTAACTGATCAGAAGTTTGAATGGAAGCTGAAGTGAATTCTGAATTGAAGAGAAAAATGCAGGAAAATCTGAAACGAATGGAAAAATCTGTGCCAATTAGAAGGGGGCTGAAATTTGATTTGCTACGCAGCCATTTTCAAGTGGAACAATTCAATTCAGCTAACTGATGTTAATTGTTTAAGAAATCAGATGATTCTGCCGTGGAGCTGAGATTGAGAGGAAAAAAAAAGAGAAAAGGAAAAGTGAATGAAGTGTGCCAACTTGTAAAGGGTTTTGTATAGAGCAAAAACAAAGGTGGCACACAATTGAAGACTTGGCACCATGAAATCAAGTGAAGTTTTTCTCATCCAAATTAAAGCTTTATTCCATTTCATTTCTGACCTTACAAGAAAGAAAGAAAGAAGAAAAAGAAAATTCAGAAAAGAAAAGGAAACAAAGAAGGAAGCAAGGTTGGCACAAAATTGGCAAACTTGGCACATTGAGATCAAATGGAGTTTTCTTCACCCAAATGAAAAGCATAATCCAAGTTTGACTTCGCCATTTTTGATATCACTAGAGGACTGTAAAGAGGGCAAGACACATTGGAAACATTCTTGAGCACTCAAGTCTTCTACTCCATCAATTTTCCATTTTCTTGGTTTTTATTCCACTCCTTGTCATTTTTCTTTGTTTTCATTTGTTTTTGTAGATGTTGATCCTAATCATGAATAATGGTGGAGATTAGACAATAAGCAAGCCTATGGTAGTGCAAGAAGCATGTGTGTTTGAGTGAGCTCCACTTCCATCATCAACTTAGAACTTAAGGAGAGAGCCACCAAAATTTTCCTTGGAAGGCTAGTGAGTTAAATTCATCTCAATGACTCATGATGAATGAAAAGGCTAAGTTGTTAATTTAAGGACGAGATACTAATCCATAGAACTTAGACTTTTGAGAATTGACAATCTTAGGTAATTTCTTTTCATTTGATTCTAATTATGCTTAAGAAAATCTAGGGGATACATACTTACTGGTTTCGCGAGCCGCTCAAGCTTAAGTGTGGGAGAGTTGATAAGTACCATTTTGTTGATTATTTTAATTGCTAAAATCCATGTTTGACCCATGTTTTACTTGCTTAATTGTGATTTTACCGTAGGTTTTATGACTTCCTCTTATTTTGGACTTAATTACAAAATTGCACATATTTAGATTATTTGGCCATTAAATTTTTGATCTATTTTTGTAGGCATGAAAGGTTCATGGACCTAGGGCATACTGGGTCAAACTTGAATCGGAAGAGGACCCAGATCGAGTTATCAAGTTTCGGATTAATCTGGGCCGTCCGATTCAAAAGCGGCTAGATCTGAGCCATCCGGGACCATCTGAAGCAATCCGAGCTAGGGTTAGGGTTGATCAAGCATTATGATCAAGATCTGAAGGTTTCATCCCAATCAGAGCTCCATCAACCGTTGGATCAAGCTCGGAGGGCTCTAGATCGTCCATTCAAAGATTAGGTTGATCTGGACCATCCGTTGCACATCTGGAGGATTCGAGCTACCACGAGGCAGATCCTGACCCCTGATCAACATCCTCAAAGTTTGGCTCAAATCAGAGCAAGATCAGCCGTTGGATTTCCTCCG
>JAGFNQ010001787.1:80923-135213 GCA_024364735.1 Boesenbergia rotunda | reverse complement strand
GGTCAATGATGTTACTACTAGGTGCCACTCATGATCGTTCTATAATTTGTTGATTATAGACGGCCAACATAAATCGAAAGCCTATTTAGTCACACGCACTACGAGTAATCCGAGGGATTTAAAATGAGTTGAAAATTAGATTTTTCGATCAAGAGAAATAAATCGAATCTGAATTTATCAGAGGCGCAATGGAAGCTAAAATGGCTAAGTCTTTTGAAGGCTTATTGGGCGAATTAAATGAGTTTAATTCGCTATCGGTTCGGGTTGGTTTGGCCGGCCAAAGAGGGTGCCAAACCTCTTTGTTGTGGCCGGCCACATTAAAGGGAAGAAACCAATTTAATTGGTTTAATTAATAAAATAAATCTAGTGCGATTTGTTTTATAAATTATGGATAAATAAATTTGTGTAAAGAAATTTATATAAATAAATTTATAGAAATTTATTCTTTTTATGAAAATTAAAATGATCCATGGAATGCTTTATTTTAATTTTATAAAATCAATTATGAATTGGTTTATCCATAATAAGAAAGTTTATAAATTTCTTATAAAATTTATTCCATAATAAAAGGAGAGATTAATTAGTTTTATTATAAAGTTAGTTATAATAAAAATTCATAAGAGAATATATAGGATAAATTTCTTATGATAACTAATTAGTTTTATTATAAAATTGGTTATAATAAAACTTGGTTTAAACGGAATAATTCATAAGAGAATTTATAGGATAAATTTCTTATGATAACTAATTAGTTTTATTATAAAGTTGGTTATAATAAAACTAGGCATAACGGAATAAGTCATAAGAAATTTTATAAGATAAAATTCTTATAACTAATTCCGTTAGTTCCGTTAAGAGGAGACTTGGCGAGGGAGAAGCAACTATATAAGGAACCAAAGGGAAGCCTTTATTCCTAATCAATAATCGAGTATTGATATAGAGCTCTCTCTCTCTCTCTTTATTCTCTTCTCCTTCCCTTCTCCCCACCTAGGGCCGGCGCCCACATTGGAGCTTCTAGGGCCGGCGCCCCTTGAAGCACCTTCCTCCATCTAGGGCCGGCGCAATCCCCTCCTCCCCTCTTGGTTGCCATGAGCTATCAAGAAGAAGGAGAAGCCAACCAAGAAGAAGAAGAAGCGGATCTCATCTCCTTCCCTCTCGGAATTCGATTCCGTTTCTTGGTGGTTAGTTTCCTATTTATTCTCTTGTTCTTCTTTGTTGTGCCTTTAGAGAATCTTGTAGTTCTCGTCGGCACAAAACTCGTGGCTTTGCGAAGTCATCCCGAAGAGAACTCGGCGTGGACGCGAATAGAGGCGGAGCATCCAAGGGACGCTACGGTTGGATCTCGTCCCTTTCTTCGAGTTACAAAAGGTATAAAGTAAATTAGTTTACTTTTTCGCAAGGTTTTATTTTATGATTATGTCAACACACCATAAGGTTGCATGCTAGATACGAAGTTAAAATAATTTAGGAAATTATTTTATGCAAATTCTTCCGCTGCACGTAAAAATTTAAAATTTTACGAACTCGTATCCTTGTCGACATGCACCCGGTCCCAACAAGACTAGGGGCTAGGGGAACCACAAAGAAAGCATGGGCACCTAAGAAATTTTTAAATGATTCTTCTGGATCAAAAATATGGGTACCAAAAGAGTGTGTTTTTCGTGTTTAGGTAAAGGTGAAGGAGGCCCCAACCTTATGGATAGTAGATAGTGGATGCTCAAGACACATGACCGGAGATGTGAGCATGTTCACCACTATTAGCTACTTAAGAGAAGGGACGGTCTCCTTTGGGAACAGTGGAAAGTTAAGGATCATTGGTAGGGGCACAATTGAGGTATCTCCCACTATTTCAATTCATAAGGTACTTTTAATTAAGGATATGAAGTTTAATCTATTAAGTGTAAGTCAATTATGTGATGCCGGGTTTAGAGTAGAATTTCATGCTAAGAAATGTATAATAAGGCAAAGTGACTCAAACACTATCATATTAGAAGGGTTTAGAGAGGCAAACTTATATTATCTTGATCTATATTATGCTACTAACAATGTTGTTAAGTGTCTCATGTCCAAAGAAGAAGAAGGGTGATTATGGCACCGGAGACTTGGACACGTCAACATGAGGAACATTGCAAGAGTGGCCAAGGAAGAATTGGTGAAGGGGCTCCCAATGATCAAGTACGAAAAGAACAAGTTGTGTGATGCATGCCAAGAGGGTAAGCAATCCAAAGCATCACACAAAGGTAAAACTTTAATTACCACTTCCTTGCCTTTAAAACTTTTACATATAGACTTGTTTGATTGCCATAGTACTCCATCACTTGTAGGGAGTAAGTATTGCTTCGTAATAGTAGATGACTTTTCTAGGTTCACTTGGGTCTATTTCTTGAAACATAAGGATGATACCCTAGATGTATTTATAGGATTTAGTAAAAGGGTAGAAAATGAAAAGAACATCAAAATAAACCGAATTAGGAGTGACCATGGTGGGGAGTTCCAAAATGCTAGTTTCACACAATTTTGTGTTGAAAATGGGTACAAGCATGCGTTTTCATGCCCTAGGACTCCTCAACAAAATGGGGTAGTTGAGAGGAAAAACCAAGCCCTACAAGAAGCTGCTAGGACTATGCTTAATGCATATTCTCTTCCTAGCAATTTTTGGACTGAAGCGGTTAACACCACTTGTTATATCCAAAATCGGGTGTTGGTACATAGGTTTTTAGGAAAAACACCCTTTGAACTTTGGAATGGAAGGGTACCCCAAGTCCACTATTTTAGAGTCTTTGGATGTAAAGTTTACATCATAAACACCAAAGACGACCTAAGAAAATTTGAGTCAAAAGCCGATGAAGGAATCTTAGTAGGGTATTCATTGACTAGTAGGGGTTATAGAGTGTACAATAAGAGGACAAAAGTAATTGAGGAGTTCTCAAATGTCAAATTTGATGAAACCACTAGTACTTACCCTAGAAAGGCTTCTATTGATAAGGATATAGAAGAAGTCCAACCCCTTGCCCAAAGACTTCAAGACTTACATGTGGAGGGCAATGATCAAGGGAGAGTAAGAAACACACTAGAGGATGAGGAAGAAGGATTAAATGAACCTACAACCTCTAGACCCTTGAGACATCACCATGATCATCCCATTGACCAAATTGTGGGTGATGTCACTCAAGGAGTAAGGACTAGGTCATACTTTAGGGATTAAACTAGTCAAATAGCTCTAATCTCCCAATTAGAACCCAAGACCATTGATGAAGCATTGGGAGATGTTGATTGGGTCTTGGCCATGCAAGAAGAGCTAAACCAATTTGAGAGAAGTGAAGTATGAGAGCTAGTTCCTAGACCCACTGATTGTACCATTGTGACCAATAGATGGGTCTTTAGGAACAAATTAGATGACCAAGGTAAAATCACTAGGAACAAGGCTAGATTGGTAGCTAGGGGGTTTAACCAAGTTGAGGGATTAGATTATGATGAGACCTACGCCCCCGTAGCTAAGTTAGAATCAATTAGAATTCTGCTAGCCTATGCCGCTCACATGGGTTTTACACTCCACCAAATGGATGTGAAGTCGACATTCCTTAATGGGATCATTAAGAAAGAGGTTTATGTAGAACAACCCCCCAGGTTTGAGGACTCTAACTATCCAAGACACGTATTTAAATTAAGAAAAGCCTTATATGGATTGAAACAAGCTCCCCGGGCTTGGTATGAAAGGCTTTCTTCATTTTTGGTGTCTAAGGGGTTTAGGAGAGGAACAATTGACCCTACATTGTTCCTAAAATCTAAGGATAAGGACATATTTGTTGCCCAAGTCTATGTAGACAATATCATTTTTGGGTCAACAAATAATGACTTCCTACAAGAATTCATCAAGTGTATGGAAGATAAATTTGAGATGAGTCTTGTAGGAGAGTTAACCTTTTTCTTAGGCCTTCAAGTTAAGCAAACTAATGAAGGTACACATGTATTTCAAACCAAATATGCTAAAGAGATGCTAAATAAATTTGGTTTAGAACATGCTAAGGAAGCATCAACACCCATAGGAACTAATGTGAAAATGGATAGTGACCTTGTAGGCAAAATGGTAGACTCTAAACAATATAGGAGCATGATTGGTAGCCTCCTATACCTAACCGCTAGAAGACCCGACATACTTTTTGTGGTAGATATGTGTGCATGGTACCAATCTTGTGCCAAAGAGTCCCATTTGATTGTAGTCAAAAGGATCCTAAGGTATGTGAAAGGAACCCTAAATGTCGGACTTTGGTATCCTAGAACCCCAAATGTTGACCTAATTGGATACACCGACTCGGACTATGCGGGTTGCAAGTTAGATAGGAAGAGTACAAGTGGAGGGTGTCAATTCCTTGGGTCTTCTTTAGTTAGTTGGAGTAGTAGGAAACAACCATGCGTTGCCCTATCAACAACGGAAGCAGAATATGTGACAATGGGTGGATGTGTTTCCCAACTCCTTTGGATCATGCACACCTTAGAGGACTATGAGCTACATTACACCAAGGTCAAAGTCTTATGTGATAATGTAAGCACGATCAACCTAACTAAAAATCTTGTTCACCATTCTAGAACAAAACACATTGAAGTGAAACATCACTTCATTAGAGACCATGTGGCAAGGGGAGACATAGAATTACACTATGTTGAATCAAAGTCGAACCTAGCCGACATCTTTACCAAGCCTCTTCCCGAATCGGAGTTTACATCCTTAAGAAGAGGCCTTAGAATGTGTTTTGTGGACGTATAGAATGAACTTGGCCACATTAGCTTTGAAAAAGGGTGCTTGATCCATTAGGGTGATACATTTGGCTCACTTGTGCTTGTGGCACATTGTTGGACCACTAAAAGTATCAAAATATCAAATCTAGACCAACTATGGGGGGGCAAGTGTTTAATCAATGGACACTTTGCCAAAGATCATAGTTGGACATTTTAAAACTTTGAAAACCATTTTATATATTACATATTGTGCCATGCTTTTAAAAGTCACATATTTGCAAAATTGGTTTCAAAGGTTGATACAAAATGTAGTGTTTTTCAAAACTTTTGGGTTTTTATCAAAAGACATGCATGTTTGAAATTCTATATGGTTTAATATTTTTCCCTGATAGAGTATAACATTTCAAACATGTATGCAAAATTTTACAATTTTTGGAATTTTCTGAAATTTTCTGGGAGTTTCTGAAATTCGACAGAAAAGCTGAAATTTCAGACTGATGGCGTATCAGTCGATTACCCTATGGGCAGTCGACTAGCACAGCTATTTTCAGTTGCTGTGAGAAAATTCAGAAATCAATAATTCTCGCATTTGATACCCTGGGGTTTGGTTGCTTGAGGCAATCATTTTGATGGTGTCAAAGGGGGAGAATGAGCGGTTTAAGTTAGAATTTTGGCTTAAAATGGATGATTTTAGGTATTTTGTCTAACTTAGACCTTGAAAGGTTAAAATTTGGAGAGAAGACATGGATTAAGGGGGAGATACCTCTTAGGTTCGGATATGTCTTACATTCTTATTGATGTTGTTAAGTGGAAACTTAACTTGGAATATGATTAGAATTGAAACTGTGGAGAGGACATAGGTTAAGGGGGAGGTTACCTCTTAGGATTATTATGTCTCATAATGTTTCAATTGCTATCTTTTGCTATTGCTATTGCTGTTATTTATCTCTAATTTAAACATATTGTCACACATCAAAAAGGGGGAGATTGTTGAGGCAATCGACCCTTTAAATGATTGGAAGATCATGATTTTGATGTGTGGGCGAATTGGTTTAAGGTTAGAGTGTTATGTTGTATTTGACTTGTGTGATTGAGTTTCAGGACTTGGAAAATCACACTTGGTGGACCTATCCGAGGGACGAGAGCCGAGGGAGGAGAGCTCCAAGGGCAAGCCGGGAAGTGGACTTCAAAGGGCACACGTGAAGGGTGGCATGGAGGCAAGCCAAGGGAAGACTTGTGTGCGCATCCGAGGGACGATAGCCAGAGGAAGAGGACTTCAAGGGGCGAGCCAAGAGAGCAGACCTGAAGGCACACGCGAAGGAGAAGGTTTGAAGTGGCTGGAGCTGAGCTGGGAGGCAGGGCAGTCGACTGGCCCTAAGGCAGTCGACTGCCAAAACCCACAGAGAGTTCGCAGCCTCGGACCAGTCGACTGGCCCTGTAACGCCCCAAAATTTCCCATATGAAATATTATGAAATTCATGAAATATTAATATGGTATATTATGAAATATTATGAATTCATGAATATGAAATATTATGGAATTCATGAAATATTATGAAATATTACGAATTCATGAATATGAAATATTATGGAATTCATGAAATATTATCATGAAATATTATAAATTCATGAAATATTATTATTATTATGAAATTTCATGATGGGCTTGGCTTAATGGGCTTTGATATGGATTAGTGCAAAAGGTGATATAAAAAGAAAAGGTAGAAAGGAGGAGGCAAGGATTGAACCTTGAACCTCCTAGTTGCACTAATCATGTCATAACCAATGAACCAAGCAATGTTTCTTGTAAAGAGAATAAGAAACATTCTTGTTAAATCTAGGAAAGCGAAGAGACATGTCTTTTCATGATAAGAGTATAAATAAGAGAGGGAAAAGAAGTTACATTTCTTCTTCTTCCCCACTTCATTTTTCCGAAAACCAAGAGCCCTCTTCCCCTTTTCAAGTTCGAAATTTTACCCTAGGGTTCTAACCCTAGGGAATTTGGAAGGAAGAAGATCCCATCCAAGGATCTTGCCCTCTACAAGGGCCAAAGGCTCTAGTGAAGTGCTAGTAAGGAAACTCTCACTCTAACTTCAACCAAGGGGACCCTAAAGGAAATTCAAGCGAAAGGATGTAAGTATCCCCTCGCCTGCAGTGTAATAGTTGTGTATGAATCTTTGCTTTTGTGGTTTTCGAAAAATGGGGGTTTTCCCCCTTTGTAGATTTCGGCCACCCCTTAAGGGGAGGCCTTGGTCCCTCCTTGTTACATGAGTAGACCCTTGGGATTTAGGGTATATGTACATGTTGTTTCATCATGATGTTATGAACAAAATCTAGGGTTTTCACCCTTTGTAGGATTCGGCCAAGCTAAGGGATTTATGGGGTTTAAGAGTGGAATTTCTCTAAGATGGATTTTATGTTTAGTGTAATGTATGATGATGTAGACAATGTGGTTGTATAAATGTTTAGTTACAAAAATCCAACTTTTCCCTACCCTACTAGTTTCGGCCAACCCTAGAGGGATTAGGGTTTAGGGTTGCATATTTATCCTATGATGAAATCTATGGTTAATAAGTGGTATGATATGTATGTGAGATGTTTGTGTAAAGGTTTGAATGGAAAGTTTGATTTGAAAACTAAACTTTTCCCCTAGCATGATTTTCGGCCAACCCCCTAGGATTAGGGTTTGTGAAGGCTAAAATACCCTATGAGATATGCTTCTGTTTGGGGATGATTATATGTATATGCATGTGGTGTTAAATGAAATGGTTGATTTGAAACCTTAATCGTTAGCATGCTACCACTTCCTATGACATGTATATGCATGTGGTATTTAAATGAAATGTCTGATTACCTTACTTGTTAGCATGCTACTACTTTCTATGATATGAGTATGATCTATGTGACCAAATCTTGTCATATCTAAAGTATGGTTAAGTGGTCGAATTATGATGTATATATGAGCATGTCTTATGGCCCATGAGGCACCCTTATGAGATTGCATGTGATATGTATGATTAAATGCTTGAAAGGATACTCCACTAAGTATGGGATCCAGAACACCCTTATGTTGTGAGGTGTGTCCCTATGGGATCAGAAACACCCTGAAAAAGTGGGTGTCCCTTGAGCAGTGAAATTGGAGTACATCCTTAGCATCTATGTAAAGACATGATAAGTATTTTACTTTGTAAGTTGTGTACCCGACTCGTAAGAGGGGTCGTTAAACAAATCCGGGGTGCATGTTAACTTAAGGTCATGGCTCCGGTAGGACGTAAGGGTCCTGCTCTAACGGGATTGGTGGCTCGCTACCCCAACTCATTAGGGAACGCGCATCATGTGGTACACAACTGGGCCCTATATGACATGGATGTATTTTTAAGTAATACCATTATGGAACTGTTTTGAAAACATCCTTTGAAAACATTTATTATATGTGAAGGGTATGCTTAAGATACTTTATGCTGCATGCTTAGAAACTTTGATGTTTACTATGCTATGACGAACTCATGCTTATGTCTTGTTATGTGTACATGTAGTTTGCTTTCGTATGGATTTTGCGAGTAGGACCGGATCCTTACTAAGCTTTTGTGCTTACTAGTTATGTGTTGCCTTATGCTGCAGATAAAGGTAAGGAACACTTGAACTAGAGGAAGAGGCAGGAAGGCTGAAGATGTGTGGGGGTGGTGGCTCGGGAAAGAAATATTTCTATATCTACTTTATCATGTTTATGTTTATGTTCCTTGACAACAAGGGTTAGTGAATAGAATTGATGTTGCATGATAGTGTTTATCCTTGGATGTCTCTTATACTTGATTATGCTATGAGTTGCATTACTAGTGAACTTATTATGTTATAGGACTTTGATAGTTTAAACAAGCATGCTCAGTCCTTAGTCCTTGCATTATTTGTTTTAATTTTATGCTAGAAGAGAAAAAAATTATATATGATTAATTGTTACGTAACCCCGCCCCGAGAGTAGATATAAGGGCGGGCGTTACAGGCCCTGGGGCAGTCGACTGGTATACCCCAAAACTAGCCGTTGGCTAGCTGTTTGCTAGCCGTTGGCCAGCATTTACTGCTGGGCTAGTCGACTGCCCTAGGGGCAGTCGACTGGTGGGCATCTGGACAGACTGTAAATCTGTCCTTTTCACCTATAAAAGGAGGCCTCGTTACACGTGTCTGTACAGTTCTGTACAGTAACAAAGTGTTGGGACCGGGTGCATGTTGACAAGGATACGAATTCGTAAAATTTTAAATTTTTACGTGCAGCGGAAGAATTTGCATAAAATAATTTCTTAAATTATTTTAACTTCGTATCTAGCATGCAACCTTATGGTGTGTCGACATAATCATAAAATAAAACTTTGCGGAAAAGTAAATAATTTACTTTATACCTTTCGTAACTCGAAGAAAGGGACGAGATCCAACCGTAACGTCCCTTGGAAGCTCCACCTCTATTCGCGTCCACGCCGAGTTCTCTTCGGGAAGACTTCGGAAAGTCACGAGTTTTGTGCCAACGAGAACTACTAGATCCTCCGAAGACACAACTAGAAGACAAGAGAAAAGATAGGAAACTAACCACCAAGTTAACGGAATCAAAATTCCGAGAAGGAGGGAGATGTGATCCGCTTCTTCTTCTTCTTGTTTGGCTTCTCCTTGGTGATCCTTGCTCACGCCAACCACTTAGAGGGATGAGGGTGCGCCGGCCCTAACTTGGACAAGGGGAGCCGGCCCTAATCTTCAAGGAGGGCGCCGGCCCTAAGGGGAAGAGAGGGAGAAGAGAATAAGAGAGAGAGAGGGAGAGAGTTAATCTCTTGATCGCTATTTCGATTAGAACTAAGGGCTTGCCTTTGGTTCCTATATATAGTAGCATCTCCCTTGCCAAGTCTCCCTCTTAACGGAATTAACGGAATTAGTTATCATAAGAAATTTATCCTATAAATTCTCTTATGAATTATTCCGTTTAAACCAAGTTTTATTATAACTAACTTTATAATAAAACTAATTAGTTATCATAAGAAATTTATCCTATAAATTCTCTTATGAATTATTCCGTTTAAACCAAGTTTTATTATAACTAACTTTATAATAAAACTAATTAGTTATCATAAGAAATTTATCCTATAAATTCTCTTATGAATTTTATTATAACTAACTTTATAATAAAACTAATTAATCTCCCCTTTTATTATGGAATAAATTTTATAAGAAATTTATAAACTTTCTTATTATGGAAAAATCAATTCATAATTGATTTTATAAAATTAAAATAAATCATTTCATGGATCATTTTAATTTCCATAAAAAGAATAAATTTCTAAAAATTTATTTATATAAATTTCTTTACACAAATTTATTTATCCATAATTTATAAAACAAATCGCACTAGATTTATTTTATTAATTAAACCAATTAAATTGGTTTCTTCCCTTTAATGTGGCCGGCCAACCCAAGGGGTTTGGCACCCTCTTTGGCCAGCCAAACCAAGCCGAACCGATCGCGAATTAAACTCATTTAATTCGCCCAATAAGCCTTCAAAAGACTTAGCCATTTTTAGCTTCCATTGCGCCTCTGATAAATTCAGATTCGTCTTATTTCTCTTAATCAGAAAATCTAATTTTCAACTCGTTTTAAATCCCTCAGATTACTCATAGTGCGTGTGACTAAATAGGCTTTCAATATATGTTGGCCGTCTATAATCAACAAATTATATAACGATCATGAGTGGCACCTAGTAGTACATCATGACCCCCAATTAATCGAAAGATAAACGATTGACCTCAAAAGTAATTCTGACACCCTTCAGCAGCTCTAATGAATCGTGCCCCATTCCCTTCACCATCTTATACCCACTTGGTTCAGGACATGGTCTGTTTGTGTCAGTCCCCACTAGACTGACTACGTCACACCTAGCCCAAGTAGTGTCTTTCTCGTCCTTTGGATTTCTAATTACTCTCATGTATTTAAGAGACTTGCACTCTTAACATGATATACTCTGGCCAGAGGTTTTGAGTAACAATCCGACGATAGGCCTGGGTATACATCTCCTCGCAAGGAGTGGTGAATCCTTTGTAGGCTGTTCAAACATCTTCGGGCAATTCGGCTTATACCCAATCATCCTGGGTCCACTCCTCCTTGGAGATGCTTGCTTAAGATGTTAAAGTATAAGTCTCCATGACCAAGATGACTTGAACACCGCAAGTCAAAGGAACATCGCACTTAAGCCGCAGTAAGAACTTCATTGACATTTCTATAGATAGATTCCATATGAAGTCTTACAGCTAGTCACTCCAATGAACTAGTTCCCTTAACTAGCATCCATGTTTATCTCCGGACATCCCAATGTCACCAGCCAGTGAGAATCAGCTGATTAGAGAATAACCCATGCTAGTCTCAACAGAATTGATAGTGTCCGTTTTTATCAATTCATCGACTAGGGATATTTTCAATACTTCACATTTGCACATTTAGAGATAATCACTAGTTGTGATCCCATCACAAATTCTCTTATGCTGTGAGTTGTATTGCGGGCATTTAGTAGATGAGTTTAAGATCCCAATCAGATACACAAGCATGTATACTCAAATAGTGAATTATCATTTATTAAAATAAATGTTTTACAATCATAAGGCGATTGCCTTAGGACACTTCTCTCAAATATACTCTGGCCATAGGTTTTGACAAAACAATCTAGTGTCCTTTTATTTTCCGTTTAAGTTTACATTTCAGATAAAATGGCCATGCAAGAAGGCTTCAGCACTGCA
The DNA here is from genome assembly GCA_024364735.1 of Boesenbergia rotunda. Classification (NCBI taxonomy): domain Eukaryota; kingdom Viridiplantae; phylum Streptophyta; class Magnoliopsida; order Zingiberales; family Zingiberaceae; genus Boesenbergia; species Boesenbergia rotunda. The sequence continues at coordinate 123,712 of JAGFNQ010001787.1, read as the reverse complement.
AGACCACCTCTCTTCAGTGGGGAGGACATCTCCTACTGGAAGAGCAGAATGGAGGACATGTGGATAATCATCTAGTCTGGACTGGAGATTCCAAAAAATGCTGAAGGAGTACCTCAAACCTACACAGAGTGGGACACCGCTCTGAAACGGAAGATTGAAGCTGATGCAATGGCGACCTAGACCCTCCAATGCGGTTTAACAAAAGAGGAGCTGAACCGGGTGGGTCCATTCAACAGTGCCAAGGAGCTGTGGGGGAAACTGATCGAGCTGCACGAAGGAACTTCAGACACTCGGATCAGCAAGAGAGATCTCCTCCTGAACAAGTTGTACACGATCAAGATGAACGACAACGAAACAGCAGCTCAACTCCACGCCCGAATTCAGGAATTAATGAACGGACTACACACCATTGGTCACAAGGTAGAAAACCGTGACCTAATAAGGTACGCTTTAAATGCTTTCCCGAGAAACACCTTGTGGGCATCTATGGTAGATGCATACAAGGTTTCAAGGGACCTTTCAAAAATTAAATTAGATGAATTATTCTCTGAATTAGAATTACATGAACAGACTAACTGCAATCTGGCCGAGAAAGGTATTGCCTTTGTTGCAGGTAAAACTGTAAGGGCAACCAAGAAGAAGCCTCAACCTAAACCCGAGTCTAACTCAGACTCAGACTCAGAAGACGAAGAAGGAGATCGACCAAAGCTGGTCCGACTGGCCCGAAACTACTACAAGGAATTGAAGAACCAAACCAACAGAAGGAAAGCCAGCCGAAGAAAGGATGAACCAGTTGAACCCGCAAATGAAAAGAACAAGCCCAACTGACCTGCTACGAGTGCAAGAAGAAGGGTCACTACAAGACGGAGTGTCCGAACCTAAAGGAGACCAAGAAGAATAGAAGGAAAAAAGGCACTTCAAGCAACGTGGGACGAGTCCTCCTCCTCCTTCGAAGAAGAGGTACCACAGTCAAACTTACTCGCACTAACCGCCTCAGAAAAAGTCGAGACCGAATCAGAATCAGAACAGGACGACGGCAGACTGACATTTTCAGAGGATGACGAAATCAAGGTAAGTGGTTTTACTAGAAGTCAGTTAAATGAGTTAATTTCTTATCTTTCTCGAGATTTGGCGAAGGCTAAACTCCGAGTCGAATCCCTCCGATAGGAAGTAAAACTCCTGAAAGAGGGAGCTGACTCTAGACCCTTAACTGAGAAGGTTCAAGAAGGAACCTCTACTCAAGTTGAAAAACTTGAGAAAGAGAACTCCTCTCTGAAAACTCAGGTTAAGAATCTTAGAGCGGCTTTAGAACGATTCACTTTTGGTTCTAAAGGTCTTGACATGATTCTTGGAAAATAGAAGTCGGTTCTAAATCGATCCGGACTAGGTTATAGAACCAAATCTAGACAAAGATCCTACTTTGCTATACTGAACCAGTCCAGACCTAAAGTTCAGGCATGGGTACCCAAACTATGCCTGAACAAACAAACTGGATCAAATCAATACTGGATTCCCAAGGACAAGATTCACATCTTGCCAAACCATTATCATGGCTTTAGTCCAAGGGGAGCCAAATTGAAAACAATATTTATTGATAGATAAAATTCAATTCTTGCTTGCAATTTGCATGATTGATTGTTTACTTAATTTCTGCAATTTACCATGTTTAGATTTAGGAATGGTTAGTTTAAAGACTGAACCAACTTAACTGAAATTTGATAACATAGTATTGGGTGGAGGTGAGATGATAGTACGTTAGGGAAACCAATTCTAATAAGGTCAAGTATTCTCTACTTTGTCTCTTTAGACTGGTGAAACTAGCCGAAGCTACCGATCCAAGACCCAAACTAGTTAGACCAAAATTTTTCAAAGATTAATTTTGAAAATAAAATTTCACTAAAAGGCTTTGTCAAGGAAAGGATTGATGATCCAATAAGGCTACGACCAAAGAAGGCCTAGTGCCTCGCCAAGACCTGGAAGCCAATTTTTGAAATTCAAATTCAAATTATTCTTTGTCAAAATTCGAATCTAACATAAATTTTCAGTTAGTGGTAGATTTAAACATTCTTTTCAAAATAAATTCAATTATTTTCAAAAATAATTAAGCTTTTCAAAATAAATCATGTTTTTCTCAAAAAATTCTTTTATCAAAACCTGTCTCACAAAACCTATAAGGCTAACGTGATTAAAAACCCTAGATTGGGTGAGACAGTAAAATTATACTCAATTGAAATTCCTTTAATACCAATATTGTGGTTTAATCCTGTAGTTCAGAACGTAGTCATACCATGGTCAACATAGTCAAACCAAGGTCAACGTAGTCATACCTTGGTCAACATAGACAAACCATGGTCAACATAGTCAAACCATGGTCAACGTAGTCAAACTATGGTCAAAGCAATCAAATCATAGTCAAAGCAGTCAAATCCCTTCAAACCATGGTCAAACCAATTAAACCATGGTCAAATGATCACAAAACATCAAAAGTGTCACTTCCTACATAATCCGGGCGCCTGTGACTCCTCGGGCGCCCCCCATGACTTTCTCTTCTCTCAAGGCAAAAAGCTACCTTTACCCCTTGACCGGGGCGCCCGGAACCATGCGGGCGCCCCCACACCAGTCAAAGCAGCAAAGCTACAAATTTCAGCCTGACCGGGGCGCCCGGGTCATTGCGGGCGCCCCCAACCAGCACAAGTCACTGCCAAAGGCAGTAGACTGCTGTCCCGGGCGCCCCCAATTAGCTGCCTATAAAAGGCACCCGAACTCCCTCTTCTTCCCACACCAAAAACTATCCTCCTTCCTCACTTCCTTCCTTCCAAAGAGATCAAGTGACACCTGTGCTTCCTCAATCTCAACCATGCCTCCTCGGTATGATTTCTTTTATGCATTTAGAATTATTTTCTTAATTCCTTTCTTATAAATGCATGTTTCATAACTTAGAAAACGCCGAGCGAACCAAGCAAACCTTGGTACCGAACCGAGTCCCAAGCCTAGGTTTCCAACTCTAGAACTTTGTAATAAGTTTGCTCGAACAACCTATAAGCCTATCAAAACTAGCTATCTAAATAGACACTTCTTCACCCAATCTTGTCCTTTAGCCATGAATGTTATAAACTTTTATCAACTAGACAATCTAGTGTTCTGCACTCATTCAATTAACACATATTTATGTGCAGAATTCTATAATAACATAGTTCAACAAAACGATCTCATGTTTGCCACTACTGTAACAACCCGACCCCTTGGCCCCTTGGGCGGCCCAACTGGCGGCCCACTTGGCGGCCCTCGGCCCCTTGGGCGACCAAATCTCATTTGGTGGCCCCTTTGGTGACCTCTTGGGCGGTCGTTACTCACAAGTACTTCCCACCCCTGCCCAGTGGATTTTTGCCTTTCTCAGGATTCTAACTCTAGACCTCCAGGATAAGTACTAGAGTTTATGAATCCTGATACCAATTGAACTATAGCTCAATTGGTATCAGGATTCATAAACTCTAGTACTTATCCTGGGGGTCTAGAGTTCGAATCCTGAGAAAGGCAAAAATCCACTGGCCAGGGGTGGGTACTTGTGAGTAACGACCGCCCAAGAGGTCGCCAAAGGGGTCACCAAATGAGATTTGGTCGCCCAAGGGGCCGAGGGCCGCCAAGTGGGCTGCCAGTTGGGCCGCCCAAGGGGCCAAGGGGTCGGGTCGTTACAATAAAAAGACGCCTTTTTGTGTAGCGGCCCCGCCTCTATGGTCCCCGCAGGCAACCCTCTAGGCCGGCGACCCTACGGTCTTCCCACCCCTGGCAGTGGGTTTTTGCCTTCCCTAGGATTCGAACCCTTGACCTCCAGGATAATTACAATAGTTCTTGAATCCTGGTACCAAGTGAGCTGTAGCGGCCCCGCCTCTATGGTCCCCGCAGGCAACCCTCTAGGCCGGCGACCCTACGGTCTTCCCACCCCTGGCAGTGGGTTTTTTGCCTTCCCCAGGATTTGAACCCTTGACCTCCAGGACAAGTGCAATAGTTCCTGAATCCTGGTACCAATTGAGCTATAGCTCAATTGGTACCAGGATTCAGGAACTATTGTACTTGTCCTGGAGGTCAAGGGTTCGAATCTTGGGAAGGCAAAAAACCCACTGCCAGGGGTGGGAAGACCGTAGGGTCGCCGGCCTAGAGGGTTTCCTGCAGGGACCATAGAGGCGGGGCCGCTACATAAAAAAACCCACTGCCAGGGGTGGGAAGACCGTAGGGTCGCCGGCCTAGATGGTTGCCTGCGAGGACCATAGAGGCGGGGCTGCTACATATCAAGGGTTCGAATCCTGGGGAAAGCAAAAATCCACTGCCAGGGGTGGGAAGACCGTAGGGTCGCCGGCCTAGAGGGTTGCTTGCGGGGACCATAGAGGCGGGGCCGCTACAACTACTGTTTAAGGGATACCCTTGTCCATCACCCCTACTTTACTAAATCGATTTCTTGGACTACGACCCTCCCATTCCACCTTTTGTTGCTATCCACCTAGGGATTCTCCATTTGATGCTCCCTACTCTCACATTACTCTAGACACTCTCTACTCCTATTTCTATAGGGATGCTAGACTCCCCGTAGCTAGACGATTTCAGTCCGTTGACCTTCATGCCCAGGACTACGCCCTGTACAGAGTCCTGGTCCGCTGTATTTTACCACTATCAACTAGGGATGTCGCGACCATGCGACCTTTTCATGCCTTCCTTCTGTATGCCCTGATCCATCATCTTGACATTGACATTGGACTACACATGTTTCATACTATTCTGCCTGCGTCCAGTGTTACCACTCAGGGACGAGTGCGCACTCCCTTCTGCCACATCATCACCTCCATCCTTCATCACCACGGTCGTGACATTACTGTTGGGACCGGGTACATGTTGATAAGGATACGAGTTCGTAAAATTTTAAACTTTTACGTGCAGCGGAAGAATTTGCATAAAATAATTTCCTAAATTATTTTAACTTCATATCTAGCATGCAACCTTATGGTGTGTTGACATAATCATAAAATAAAACTTTACGGAAAAGTAAACTAATTTACTTTATACCTTTCGTAACTCGAAGAAAGGGACGAGATCCAACCGTAGCGTCCCTAGGAAGCTCCGCCTCTATTCGCGTACACGCCGAGTTCTCTTCGGGATGACTTCGCAAAGTCATGAGTTTTGTGCCAACGAGAACTACTAGATCCTCCGAAGACACAACTAGAAGACAAGAGAAAAGATAGGAAACTAACCACCAAGTTAACGGAATCAAAATTCCGAGAAGGAGGGAGATGTGATCCGCTTCTTCTTCTTCTTGTTTGGCTTCTCCTTGGTGATCCTTGCTCACGCCAACCACTTGGAGGGTTGAGGGTGCGCCGGCCCTAACTTGGACAAGGGGAGCCGGCCCTAATCTTCAAGGAGGGCGCCGGCCCTAAGGGGAAGAGAGGGAGAAGAGAATAAGAGAGAGAGAGGGAGAGAGTTAATCTCTTGATCGCTATTTCGATTAGCACTAAGGGCTTGCCTTTGGTTCCTATATATAGTAGCATCTCCCTTGCCAAGTCTCCCTCTTAACGGAATTAACGGAATTAGTTATCATAAGAAATTTATCCTATAAATTCTCTTATGAATTATTCCGTTTAAACCAAGTTTTATAATAACTAACTTTATAATAAAACTAATTAGTTATCATAAGAAATTTATCCTATAAATTCTCTTATGAATTATTCCGTTTAAACCAAGTTTTATTATAACTAACTTTATAATAAAACTAATTAGTTATCATAAGAAATTTATCCTATAAATTCTCTTATGAATTTTATTATAACTAACTTTATAATAAAACTAATTAATCTCCCCTTTTATTATGGAATAAATTTTATAAGAAATTTATAAACTTTCTTATTATGGAAAAATCAATTCATAATTGATTTTATAAAATTAAAATAAACCATTTCATGGATCATTTTAATTTCCATAAAAAGAATAAATTTTTATAAATTTATTTATCCATAATTTATAAAACAAATCGCACTAGATTTATTTTATTAATTAAACCAATTAAATTGGTTTCTTCCCTTTAATGTGGTCGGCCAACCCAAGGGTATTGGCACCCTCTTTGGCCGGCCAAACCAAGCCGAACCGATCGCGAATTAAACTCATTTAATTCGCCCAATAAGCCTTCAAAAGACTTAGCCATTTTTAGCTTCCATTGCGCCTCTGATAAATTCAGATTAGTCTTATTTCTCTTGATCGGAAAATCCAATTTTCAACTCGTTTTAAATCCCTCGGATTACTCGTAGCGCGTGTGAGTAAATAGGTTTTCGATTTATGTTGGCCGTCCATAATCAATAAATTATAGAACGATCATGAGTGGCACCTAGTAGTACATCATGACCCCCAATTAATCGAAAGATCAACGGTTGACCTCAGAAAGAATTCCGAAACCCTTCAGCTGCTCTAATGAATCATGCCCAATTCCCTTCACCATCTTATACCCACTTGGTTCAGGACATGGTCTGTTTGTGTCAGTCCCCACTAGACTGACTACGTCACACCTAGCCCAAGTAGTGTCTTTCTCGTCCTTTGGATTTCTAATTACTCTCATGTATTTAAGAGACTTGCACTCTTAACATGATATACTCTGGCCAGAGGTTTTGAGTAACAATCCGACGACAGGCCTGGGTATACATCTCCTCGCAAGGAGTGGTGAATCCTTTGTAGGCTGTTCAAACATCTTCGGGCACTTCGGCTTATACCCAATCATCTTGGGTCCACACCTCCTTGGAGATGCTTGCTTATGATGTTAAAGTATAAGTCTCCATGACCAAGATGACTTGAACACCGCAAGTCAAAGGAACATCGCACTTAAGCCGCAGTAAGAACTTCATTGACATTTCTATAGATAGATTCCATATGAAGTCTTACAGCTAGTCACTCCAATGAACTAGTTCCCTTAACTAGCATCCATGTTTATCTCCGGACATCCCAATGTCACCAGCCAGTGAGAATCAGCTGATTAGAGAATAACCCATGCTAGTCTCAATAGAATTGATAGTGTCCGTTTTTATCAATTCATCGACTAGGGATATTTTCAATACTTCACATTTGCACATTTAGAGATAATCACTAGTTGTGATCCCATCACAAATTCTCTTATGCTGTGAGTTGTATTGCGGACATTCAGTAGATGAGTTTAAGATCCCAATCAAATACACAAGCATGTATACTCAAATAGTGAATTATCATTTATTAAAATAAATGTTTTACAATCATAAGGCGATTGCCTTAGGACACTTCTCTCATATCACTAACAATTACCGTAGGTGAAATAACAGCGATGACCGATTTTGATGAGATAGGGTTAGGAACTTCTCTTTAGCTGGTATAGAGGTATCGGTCACCGGGGTTTTGACTTGGAGACGACAGCGAGTCGGAGCTCAGATCGACTCAGACGAGGAGGTGGAAGTTGATGTCACCGATTTGGCAGCAGAGGCTTGAGCACACATAGACGAGCCCCCTCCACCGACACTCTACAAGAGAGTGACACGGCTGGAGACACAGGTCCAGAGCCTCCGAGAGGAAATGGAGGCAAAGCATGCTGAAGATATGGAGACAAATCTACGCTATTACACTGACTATATGAGTGCCCTTAGAGCTGAGAGGGAGACCAGAGACGCACAGTATCACGAGATGATGGAGCTGTTCCGATCCTGGCAGCCAGGCTCTTCTGATCATCCTGGTCCCTCCTCCTTGATTTGATTAGCATTGTACCAGTGACTATATGACTGCCCCTACTCAGTAGGGTTGACTCATGTTTTGTCTTGTATGACTGTGCTGATTCTCTCTGTTGACTAGCTGACTTATGGAGATGAGTACTTGTTTTTCTCTACTATTTAATCAGCAGTTAGGATTATGCTTAGTAGAATAGATTTAGTCTACTATTGATTTTCTTACTCATTTCAAAATCAGCTTTTAAAGTAGTTTTTAAAATGCTTTCAAAATCAGCTTTTACTTACTTTTGAAAAGCTTTAAAAATAAATAAATTTTTTGACTTAAGTTTTTTAAAAAACTACCCCTTTCAAAACTAGGGCTTTTCGCAAATGGATTTAGGCTAGGCCCTAACCCTAGAAATGCATGCACCTATAGATTTAGAAGCCAGCATCTCACAAGCACCTTAGGGTACTTTTGATTGATAACCTAGAATGGGTTGAGATGCTTAGGTCTTTGCCTTAATTTAAGATGCTCTAAGTCAGTGCATCTGCAGTAATTGGGGCACTAAATACTGTAACGCCCCAAAATTTCCATTTTAAGTCTTTAAAGTCCTTAGAACTATTTAAAAATGTTTTAGAAATATTCTAGATATTTTTAGGAATTTTTAGAATATTTTTATGGAATTTTCCGAGTCCGTTTAGTATTTTTTAAAAAAGAAAAACTTTAAAGGGCAGCAGGGGGGTTCGAACTCGCGACCACAGGAGGAGCAAGCCCTTAAGGGCGCGCAAGTAACCGGCTGGGCTAGGGTATCAAGCACAACAAAAGGTGGAGAGAAATAATTTTATAGAGTAGTTACGTTTTTTTTCATGAAGAGGTATTTAAACCCCGCTTAAGTCGCGTGAAACCCTTGGAGGAGAATTTTCGGCTGCGTGCGAGAAGGGGGCGAGGGAGGGGCGGCGAAAACAAAAGGGAACCTAGGTTTTCTTTCCTCCTCTCCTCTCCTAAGGGGCGCCGGCTAAGGGAATCTCAAGGGGGTCGGGGCGTTTCGCTCGTCTCGACGAGAAGAACACGTAGGCGCGGACGGTTCGTAGAGATCTCAAGTTTCACCCGAGCCCTAGTCGTCTAATTTCGGTTGTAAGTCCAAGAAATCAAGGTAAGTACTGCTCACCTGCAGTAAGAGGCGGTTTTTCGCAAGTTTTTCCCCGTTAGAAAGTTAAAAATGAAATTTCCCTTTTGTTTTTGATTTTGCATGCAATTATTATGTTGTTCTTTAGCTTAGTTTATTAGCTTGTGTAGCTAGATTTATAGAGTAAGAACGTTTTATTGTAAGCAGTTTATATAATTTATCTATGTACGAGTTATCTTTATTTTTGAGAGCAGACTTTTTAGAGATGACATAGTTGAGCTCGTAAAGGTCGCTATTAGAGTATATTAATGTGTTAATGTCTACTAATAGCTGTTCGTAAGTGAGGTTGGGGTCCAAGAAAATTTATGAGAAAAGAAAAGAGAAGATGAAGATAAGAAAAGAAAAGGCCAAAGCCTTAAGAAATCCCCAAAAGTCAAGACTTAGGGATTTGGGCACACAAGGTGCTCGTGAAAATGCCAAGGCATTCAAGATAAGAAAAAGTAAGTATTTTAGTTTCTAAGGCCAGTACCCAGCGTCCAAGGGCGTCGTTAAAGAAATCCAGGTGTCCAATTCCAAGGTCTTGGCCCTGGTAGACCAAGGTCTGCTCTATTAGGATTGGTGGCTCGCTACCCCAACCTTTTAGGGAACGCGCATAAGATGGTACTTACGTCTTAAGTGGATCCAAGTGAGTTATTATTTTCAAGTATATGCTTTAGCAAAGTTTTTCTAAAATTTAAGGAAATTTTCTAAAAGTTAAAGAAAGATTTAAAATTAAAGAATTGCTAAAGTTTCAAGCTAAGCCAAGAAAAAGTGAGCTAAGATGTATTAATGCTTGAGTATGCATGTTGTGAGTTATACATGTTTTAGTGTTTCTTTTAAGCATAAAAGTATCTCATATGATTTCACATTGTTTAAAAAGCATGCTTGCACATTTCGAGATTTTTGTGAGCTAGATAGTACTTGCTAAGCTTTATGCTTATTAGTTGCATTTCCTCTTACTGCAGATAAAGGTAAAGACAAGCAATTCTGAAGGAAGGCGACGAGGCGGTGCTGAGTGACGTGTGTGTGGTGGCTGACCTTGGAGAGATCCTTGGGATGAGATAGTTTAGCTTATTTGAAATGCATGTTTAAGATTTCCAAATTCCAAGTTATTGTGTTATGGAGTTTATTAAACATTCATTCTTCGGATAGTTTTACATGCTCAATTTTGTAGAATAAAGATTCCATGTCATTTCAATTAGTATGCATACTTTTGTGAATGCACTAGATGAGCAAGGGCATAAGTAGTTTAACATGTGGATACATTGCGTTTTAGACTTATTCTTGAGCTTATTATTATTCCCTTTTGAACTAAGTCCTAATTGTACTTAAAATGCTTGTAAATTCGGTAGAAAAGTAAGATTTACATTCTATGAAGTTCTAGAAATATTATTGCATGTGCCAAGATGTGGTTAGTTTCGAATTAAGTTTTCATTGCTTTAAATATGCTTAGAAAAGTTACATTCATATTCCATAATGCTTTAGTAATGTTATAGAGCCTTGTGTGATGAGTTTAAATGCATGACTATTAAAGTTAGAATATCATTCTTAGATAGATTTAAATACAAAAAAAAACTAAGAAAGTTCCGCATTTTTAGTCGTGCATTAGAGTCAAGAAGTAGACAAGTAACGGTCCGTCTAAGGTAGAGAAGGCGGTTCGCTACAAATACAACTTACACAGTAATCAAGTTAAGTGTCAAGTTTAGAAAATCTAACATGAACAGAACACTTAACTTGACTAACCCTAGCAAAAATTACTGCTTATAGCAGTTAGTAAGTAGCTAATTGGGTTAGACAGGGCCCTAAAAGAGAAAATTGAAACTGATTTGGTTTAATTCATATCCTGAACTGATTCAGTACAGCGAATTATGCAAGTTATTATTTTCTTTTATGCAACTTAATTATCCTGTTTCTGCTATACTTCTTTGTTTTTGATATATGGCAAAGGGGGAGAGATAGGAAAGGAGAGTTTAAAATTTTTTCTCTAAATCCAAAATTTCAAACTCTATATTCAAAAAGTACTTAATTCATTTTTCAAAAGTACTATGGTTTTCTAAGTATTTAAAAGTTTTCAAAGCTTTCTTAGTACTTTAAACTTAAGTTTTCAATCTTCCCTAAGTACTTAAGTTTTCAATCTTCCCTAAGTACTTAAGTTTTTAAATTTTTCTAAAGTACTTAAAACTTAAATTTTTTCAAATTTTCCTAAGTACTTAATTTTTCAAATTTTACTAAGTACTTAAAACTTAAATTTTTTCAAATTTTCCTAAAGTACTTAAAACTAAAAATTTTCAAATTTTACTAAGTACTTAAAACTAAAATTTTTCAAATTTTCCTAAGTACTTAAAACTTAAATCTTTCAAATTTTCCTAAGTATTTTATGTTGGATCGAGAAATGCGAGAGAGGGGGGGGGGTGAATGTCGCAATTCGTTCGGATTTAAAAAGAGCGGGTGCGCAGCGGAAATAAAAGAGAACACAACAACGCAAACACAGCCGGTTTACTTGGTTCGGAGCCTGGGTCGACTCCTACTCCAAGGCCCACGGTCGTTGACCGTTTTCTGTGGGCAATTCTATAAGTTCGCAAAAGTTTACAAGACAAATAATAAAAATATTTTCGTAAACTTAAATACAACTCTTGTTACTGACGTCCGGTGAAGATCGAAGTTCCGGAGCAGCGGGACGTCGTCGGCTTGAGTTGGCAGCTTTCTTGAGTGTGTCGTGGAAGCAGAAGAGCGCAGAATTGTCGAAGGAATTAGTTTTTTCAGGAAGGGGGTCGAGGGCCCTTTATATAGGGCCTGGGGGCGCCCTGGTCGACGGGGGCGCCCCCCACGTGGCAGCTGATCCGGTTGCTGCTCGGTCGCCGTCTGATCCCCTTATCCTCGGGATCCGGTTTGACCGGGGCGCCCGGATGACTCGGGGTGCCCGGATTGAACGGTCAAAGCCTCATCTCCTTGGCTTCGCACAAACGCTGTTCGGCAGCTGTCAGTGGGGGCGCCCGGGACAGCGGGGGCGCCCTGTGAGTGTAGCGCAGTAACACACTGTTGATTTGCAATGGGGGCGCCCGGGACAGCGGGGGCGCCCTGGCTATGTACTGTTGAATTGTTGTTGTGAACACCATGGGTGCGCCCGGGACATCTCGGGCGCCCTGGTCAGCAGTTGCCTCACTCCTTTGAGGCACTCTGAGCTGCAGACACTCGTTCCTTCGGTCCTGCATCCAGGGTTAGTCCAAAACACAATAAAACAATAGCATAATATATTATACAGCCTTAGCTGTCTTGGTTCTGACTTTGGTCTCCAAAATGGAGCCCTAGGTCGAACCGACGCCTAATGTTCCCTCAAGGAGAACGCGTCCTCACCTACTCCTCTCGGGAGAGTTTACCTGGTGCCAGCCGGATCCTCCAGTTGGACTTTTGCCCGGCAGTCCTTCGCCAGATCTTGAGTTACCAAGCTGCCCTTCGCTTGGTGCCTAGCTACCCTTCGCTAGGTCTTTTCTTCTGGCAGCCCTTCGCCAGCCTAGCAGTCCTTCGCTAGGGCTTGTCTTCTGGCAGCCCTTCACCAGGACCTAGCAATCCTTCGCTAGGGTTTTTCCATTCTGGCAGTCCTTCGCCAGGGCCTAGCAGTCCTTCGCTAGGGCTTTTCCTGTACACTCAAGTAGCATTGTTAGATAACAAATAACCCTTAACTTTTGAACCCTTTTGCCAATATCAAAATACAGGTTTGACTTGGGTGCAATCTGCACCAACATTTTAAACTTAAGTTTTCAAAAACTTTCTGAGAACTTAAACTTAAACTTTCGAAATTTTCTTTAGTACTCAAACTTAAGTTTTCAAAATCCTTCGTAATACTTAAACTTATGTTTTCAAAAACCAATTTAAACTTAAATTTTCACCAAGTATAAATTTTTCAAAAGTGCACAACCAAAATTATCTCGAAAAATATGTCTTTAAAGTTTAAGTTGAAAATTATTCTAAGTAAAATTAAATCCATCTTTAGACTTAGAATATATTTTCAAAACCCCACGAACTAATAAAAAATCCAGGGGGAGATTCCTTCTAGGGGGAGGAAACAAAATTCAGTTTACTTGTTCTGATTAACTTAACTTTTTGAACCAGAGTTGCCATAAATCAAAAAGGGGGAGATTGTTGGTGTAGAAAGCAACCAAGTCGAACTTGTGTTTTGATAATGGCAAAAGGGTACAAAAGTTAAGGTATATTGTTTATCTAATATGTTACTCAAGTGTGCAGGATAAGTCCTAGCGAAGGACTGCTAGGCACCTGGCGAAGGAATGCCAGGATACAAAGCCGTAGCGAAGGACTGCTAGGCACCTGGCGAAGGAATGCCAGGATACAAAGCCCTAGCGAAGGACTGCTAGGCACCTGGCGAAGGAATGCCAGGATACAAAGACCTAGCAAAGGACTGCTAGGCACCAGGCGAAGGACGTCTTGGTACTGAAGACCTGGCGAAGGATAGCTAGGCACCTAGCGAAGGACTGCTGGGCAAAAGTCCAACCGGAGGAGCCGGTTGGCATCAGGTAAATTCTCCCAAGAGGAGTAGGTGAGGACGCGTTCTCCGTCGAGGGAACAGTAGGCGTCGGTTCGACCTAGGGCTCCATTTGGGAGACCCAAAGTCAGAACCAAGACAGCTAAGGCTGTATAAAACTAACATATTATTGCTTTATGTTGTTTTGGACTAACCCTGGATGTAGGACCGAAGGAACGACTGTCTGCAGCTCAGAGAGCCTCAAAGGAGTGAGACAGCAGCTGAGTAGGGCGCCCGGAGTGTCCCGGGCGCCCCCAAGGTGAATACAAAACAGATGAAGCGAAAGAAGTACTTCGGCAGCTTATGGGCGGGGCGCCCCCGTGCTCCCGGGCGCCCCCAGGTTAAGCTAACGAAGAAGAAGCTAGCGAAGCCATACGGATAAGAGGTGACCCAGTCAACCCGGGCGCCCCCAGCGTCCCGGGCGCCCCCGTTAAAGCCTGATCCCGAGATTGAAGGGATCAGAGCTGACCGAGAGGAACTCGGATCAACTGACATGTGGGCGGGTGCCCCCGACGTTCCGGGCACCCCCAGGGGCTACAAAAAGGCCCTCGACCCCAAGGCTTCAGGCAATCAATTCTTCCAACGCATTCACGCTCTGCTCCGGAAACCTCCCGACTCGAGATACAAGTGCCGACGATGTCCCACTGCTCCGAAAATACAATCTACAACGGACGTCGGTAACGAAGAGCTTCTTTTAAGTTTACTGCACTAGTCTTGTAATACATCTTGTAAACTATTTTTGCACACATATAGAATTGCCCGCAGTAAACGATCAACGACCGTGGGCCTTGGAGTAGGAGCCGACCGCGACTCCGAACCAAGTAAAAAACTTAGTGTTTGCGTGTGTTTGTGTTAATTTCCGTTGTGCATTCTCTATTTCTTAATCCGAACATTATTGACGGAATCCGTGTCCTGGTGAGTCGGGTTGATGATGCCCCCTTGATGAGCTCGAAAGGTTTATCATGTTAAACCCTGCAGGTGGATTTGATCCGGCATGATGATAAGGTTGAGTGGTACTAGTCAAGGATCCAGAAGTTAATTAATTTAAATTGTCAGTAATTTAAATTAATTAATGGGCATTCAAGATCTTAAACACGGAGGGATGGACGACTCGTAATAAGTGGAGCCCATATGTAAATATGGGGGTTGGTGAGGTAATTCAATGAGGATCCTTTAGTGGAATGGATCCTCATTAATGGACCGGGTTTGGATCCATTAGCAGGCTAAGATCCAACTCCTCCTCATGGTCCCTATTGTAGTCCTATATATAACCCCATGTGACATGAAACCAAATTTATTTTTCTTTTAGAAAATTAATCCAATAGATCACAAGAAACCCTAGCCTCTTCTCTCCTCTTCTCTCTCTGTCTCGGTTCTGCTCACAGCCGCAATTGTTGACTCTGCACAAAGAATTCTCCAAGTGGAGAATTAAAATCTTCACTCAGTTGGTGAAGATAGACAACCGCAATTGTTGACTGATGGGTGGCCTGCGCTTCCTGCTGCTTCGGGCAAAAGGTGGCTCACGCGTGGGAGCCCAGTGAGCAAGCGTAACAATCTTCTTCAGGCAGGAAGGAATGCAGCCGTCCTACAGCAGCTTCGGGCAGGAAGGTGGCTCACGACTCCTTCAGTTGCTTCGGGCAGGAAGGTGGCTCATGACTCCTTCAGTTGCTTCGGGCAGGAAGGTGGCAGGCGTGCTTCCTTCAGCTGCTTCGGTGGAGAGACAAGCAGGAAGGTTTCGTAACCTTCAGCTGCTTCAATGGAGGAGTTCTGCGCGAGCAGAATCTGTCGCATCTGTGGAGATGTTGTGGCGAGAGTTTTCTGCGGAGAAGGAAGTATGGTTCACGCGATTTTCTCAAAGGAAGAAAAGTTATACACGTAACTTTTCTCAAGGGAAGAGAATTGCGTGAACTTGAGAGGAAGCAACGATTTTTCTCAAGGGAGCGCAACTTTTCTCAAGGGAAGGAAAATCTGCCTAGTAAGGTTTGTGTTTGGATTATTTTCATTGCAGTGGCAGACGACATCCTCTTGGATTAGGATTGGTTGGCGCAAGAAGAAGGGATCGACTTGGTGACACGGGTCTTGGTAAATTGTTGCCCACATGCGTCCAAGAGGGGAGGGTCATACGGTAGAAGATTGTAAGGTAATGGAAGGTATAATTCTTCCTGAGCTTCTTTGTTTATTTTGTGCCTTATTCATTCATCTCGTCATTTTATGTGTGTTAGTTTATTAATTTGATTTTGTATCATAGCCATTAATTCACTAACTAGACCCCGACCATAAACACAAAAAGCCGGCGATCAACTCGTCGCCTTTTCCGGGGTCGAACGGTTAAGAAAATCACAAGGCTGATTCTGGCAATTGGTTGAGTTGTGATTTGGATCGTTCGATACGACATGAGATGGTCGATGGGAGATGGGTCTCCATTCGGATTATTTTTTTAATCCGTAGACATGGAGAGGTCTCTAGAATCGACCGAGTATTCGCTTAGGAAACTCGCCAAGCTATGCCCAACAATACGCGCTCGACCAAGTATCCAATACCCTAAAACCTCGTGGGGCAGCTAATGCCTGAGGTACTTAGGCTTGGTTTGGGACATACGCACCCAACCAAGTATCCAAAACCCTAATACCTCACGGTGCAGGCAATGACTGAGGTACTTAGGCTTGGTCTAAAACATACGCGCCTGACCAAGTGTTTAGAACAAAGTTAGGAGGTCTTGGGACGCTCCGGATGCCCGAGAGATGCAACCGACTTGGAAGCAGACGCAACTCGACATCCCTAACCACCAGAGAGCAAGCAAAGTATTACAATATCAACACAAGCCAGACATACACACAGGCGAGGCAATAAAAAGAAAAATTGTTTGCTTTATTTTGCGTGGAGAAATACATACAGATATACATCCTAAAGAAACACAAAAATGTAGGACCGGTGCCATCGATAGAGGGGGGTGAATAACGATCGTGAAAATCTTCACGAGAACTTCGTTCGTAAAACTACTCAGATCGTTAGTATAGCGGAAAATAAAAACAATAAGAACACAGGTACACGGCGGATTTTTACTTGGTTCCCGACCCCTCAGGGTTAGTACATCCAAGGCCTATGCACGAGAACGCCCGTCCACTATTGGTCTCCTTTTCGGACTTTCCGGAGGCGGAGAAACCCGACTTATAGTGCAATATTACTATCAAAAGATATAGAAATTTAAGTAGAGTAATTTAAAAAGCAAACCAACGAGATAAACTCTGAAGCTCGGCCGATCTGGACCTCCGAAGTGCTGCGCACCTCCTCCTGGAGCCTCCCAATCGTAGAGCCTCGTCTCTAGCGTGTTGTCGTTGGTCAGAAGGCTTGGGATCGCTCTTAGAAGTTCTGTCTGAAGCAGAGGGGTCGAAGCCCCTTATATAGGCCTCCTGGGGGCGCCCTCAACGCTGGGGGCGTCCCGGAAGACTCGGTCAAACTTTATCCCTGCGCCTACCTCGTCGTAGGGGATAAAATCATTGACCAGGGCGCCGCGGACCTCCCGGGCGCCCTCCTGAGCACTTATCTGTGTTTCTGACATGAAACAACTTTTCTTCTTTGGCTGGGGCGCCCTGGCTGTTGGGGGCGCCCTGGCTGATGGGGGCGCCCTCCTTGATGGGGGTGCCCTGGCTGATGGGGGCGCCCCCAACACTGGGGGCGCCCTGCATAAAGATTGCAAAGCTAGTTCTTCTGCTTGCTTTGTCTCCGGTTCTTGTTACCTGCAAGATACACAAACACAAAGCATATATGCATATAATATTAAGCTTAAGGACTTGGTTCGGACTTCGGATTTGCATGAAACCCTAGGTCGAACCGGCACATGTTCCCATCCCCGAGAACTCGCCCTTCACCTACTCCTTTCAGGAGACGGTTGCCACCCAGTCCTTCGGGTGGACTTTTGCTTAGCCTCCGATTACTCCGGATCTCGAGACGCCCGAACCCCGACCCGTCTCTACTCCTGTCCTTAGTCATCGCTCAGCTAAGTTGCTCAGTCCCTTGGACCAAGACTTCATTACCTAGCAATCCTTCGCCAGGTGCCTAGCAGTCCTTCGCCAGGTCTTAATTCCCTAGCTTTCCTTCGCCAAGTGCCTAGCAGTCCTTCTCTAGGTCTTCATTCCCTAGCAGTCTTTCGCTAGGTGCCTAGCAGCCCTTCGCTAGGTCTTCTATGCCTAGTAGTCCTTCACTAGGTGCCTAGAAGCCCTTCGCTAGGTCTTCTATGCCTAGTAGTCTTTCACTAGGTGCCTAGCAGCCCTTCGCTAGGTCTTAGGGTTACGATACCTAGCAGCCCTTCGCTAGGTGCCTAACAGCCCTTCGTTAGGTCTTAGAGTTTCAATACCTAGCAGTCCTTCGCTAGGTGCCTAGCAGCCCTTCGCTAGGTGCCTAGCAGCCCTTCGCTAGGTCTTTAGGGTTCCGATGCCTAGATTAACTAGGACTTTTCTTCAGCTAAGGTTACTTCTCTTTTGCTCCCCTTTGTCTGTTCAGTATATCACTGACTTAAGTGAATTGTCAAACATTAAAACACTTAAAGAGGAACATCATTGATGCAACTTGCACCAACAATCTCCCCCTTTTTGATGTTTGACAATAACTTAAGTTAGATTGGTTTAAAGGGGCTAACTTAATGTCCTTGGGAAAAAATGATATGAGTTTTGATTTTTGGGAGAAAATTTTCCTAACTTCTATCTTAAGCACACCTCTCCCCCTTTGTCATACATAAAAAAAAATTAAAAAATACTTGCACCAACAATGAACACCTTTGGTTCTTTTTGAAGATGCTAATAAATTATTGAAAGCATAGCATAAAACTAATACTTAAGTATTTTGAATTCAGAAAAGACAATTTTTTTGAGAAAATACTGGATTTTTGATGGTACAAATATTTTAAAAAATGATCTTTGAAGGTTTTGAGAGAATAGATTGAGCAGTTTTGAAAGATATTTTGAAAAATATAAGTTTTTCTAAAAAATATTATATATATTTTGCAAGTACTAACTATTTTTGAAAAAGATGAGACTTTGAAAAATATAAGTAATTTTTACAAAGAATTATGCATTTTGAAAGTATACTATTTTACTTGACTTGGTTTCTTTTCCAGTCTGACACAATCCTAGGAAATCATGTTAACTACAAGAACATTTTCCTAAGTGTCCTGGAAATTTTTCAAACTCAAGTAAATATAAAAATAATTGCATAAGTCACAGAACTTCTAAAAAATAGTGAGTATATTTTGAAAAATGTATAAATTTTTGAAGCCATAATACTTGATTTGGTTTATCTTCCAGTTTGACACAATCATAGGAAACCTTGTTGACTATAAGGATATTTTCCTAAGTGTCCTAGAGAATTTTCCAACTCAAGCTAAACATTATTTCAAATTTTTGAAAATAATAGTATATATTTTTGTTTTGGGAAAATTAATAGTATTTTGAAAGAATACTTATGTTTTCAACAGGATTTGAAAATACCGCGCATGAAAACATTTGAAATATTCAATAAGTCTTTTAATTTGACCTCCTCCTAAACTTGACCCAGTCCTGGGAAGCTTGTTGACCACAAGTACTCTTCCTCTGAGTCTTAATGGTTGATTCAAATTAAAGAAATTATCTAATAATTTCAAAACAATTAATTAAACAAAATTGTTTCAGAAGTTTAATTTATACTCCCCCTAAAGTTGACACATCCTAGGAGTCCTTGTAGATTATGAAGTGGACCTTCCTCTGTGTCTTTAGGGTTTATCAAAATCAAACAAGATAGATAAGTTTTACAACATAAACCTTTTTCGAAAAACACAAGTGATAACGATTTAAAGCTCAATTTTCGAAAAGTATTTTCAAATAATAGTAATTTTTACAGTGTAGTTTTCGAAAGCCAAAAAAAAATGAAAATCACTCCCCCTGTATACTATCCCATTTGACTCTATCTAAGTGCCTTAAGGAACTTTAGTGTTGTCCTAAGAGGCTTGTGTTTAATTGCGTGAGTCAAACAATTTTTGAAAAGATATAATTTTTGAAAAACGTATAATATGTATATTCAATCAGACAAGCATGAATTCCATAAAAACATTATTATGTTGAAACACTATTTTGAAAATATATTTTTAGAAAAATATTCTAATGATTTTGAAAAACAATTTTGAAAAACATTTTTTAAATTATTAGTCCTTAACATCTCACCCATTTTAGATGTATCAATACAACAAGCATGATTGCCTTATAAGTGTATTGTGAGATGCTTGAATCATTTTTCTTTAATTTATTTTTAATTCTAAGATTTAATTGAAGCTTGTGATAGATTTGAATTTGACAAGAAGTAACTTGAATTTGAATTTCAAAAATTGGCTTCCAGGTCTTGGCGAGGCACTAGGTCTTCTTTGGCCGTAGCCTTATTGGATCATCAACCCTTTCCTTGACAAAGCCTTTTAATGAAATTTCATTTTCAAAATTACTTATTGATAAATTCTGGTCTAACTAGTTTGGATCTTGGATCGGTAGCTTCGGCTAGTTTCACCAGTCTAAAGAGACCAAGTATACTTGACCTTATTAGAATTGGCTTCCCTAACGTACTATCATCTCACCGCCACCCAATACTAGGTTGATCAAGTTTCAATTATTCTTTTTCCTATAGCTGTTCTAATATATGGATAAAATTTAATCATGAATGACATGTCATATAAAAAGAAGTAGCAGATGCATGACATAACAATTATGTATAAGTCAAACAAGTCCAAAGTATTTTATTTAAGTTTCTAAAAATGTATCAAATTCCCGATTTGATACATGTCGTGTGAACCCTCGAATATGCCAACCCACTTTGATATATTTGATGTTATTAATTTTAATTGTTTCAGTTTGCATAAAATTTTATTTTATTTTGAGTTTAAGTTATTTAAGATTTTAAGTTGAGTTAATTGAAGTTCGAATTAACTTGAAAATTAACTAAGATTGAATTGATTTGAATCAATTAAAGTTGAATTTATTTGAAGTAGATTGAAGTGATTAGCTTTATTTGAATCAAATTGATTTAATTGACTTAATTAAAATTTTAATTGAATTAAATTTAATTTGAATTTAATTTAATTTAAATTTAATTTAGATTTAATTAAGATTTAATTTGAATTTAATTAGGATTAAAATAAGATTTAATTCGAATTTAATTAGTATTTAATTTAATTTGAGTTTAATTAATATTTAATTTAATCTGAATTTAATTAATATTTAATTAAGATTTAATTTGAAATAAATTAAATTTAATTAAGATTTAATTTAAAATTAATTAATATTTAATTAAGATTTAATTTAATTTGAATTTAATTTAATTTGAATTTAATTTTATTTAAGTTTGAATTTCGAATTTAATTTAAGTTTGAATTTCGAATTTCATTTAAGTTTGAATTTCGAATTTAATTTAATTTCAATAATTAGGATTTAATTAATTTTAATTTAAGATTATCATGATTAATTAATAATTGTGAGTTTAAATTCATCATTTTCATTATTTCGAAAATTTCTTCTTCATCTTTATCTTTCTTTTCAAGTTTTTCTAATAATTTTGATTTATTTGAATTTTTATAATTTTTATTCATTATGACCTTTATCTTAGATATTTCCATATCCTCCTTAGGATTAGATTTTTCAATATCCTCACAGTAGGTGGAATAAATTGGGCCACTAGTTAAAGTTTTATAATAATATTCAATATTATCTATAATTAAATTATTATCTAGGAGAATTTTATCTTTACCATTATCCTTAGAATTATCCTCATATATATTTTTAACATTTATCTCTAGATTATCTTTAAGATTTTCAGAATTAATTTCTGAATTAATCTTGAGATTTTCAGGATTAATTTCGGATTTATCCTTAAGATATTCAAATTTGAATTCAGATTTATCCTTAGGATTTTCAAATTTGAATTCGGATTTATCCTTAGGATTAATTTTGTCTGAATTAAAATTATCAGATAAATTATCAGAGTTAATTTTATCAGATAAATTATTAGAATTAATTTTATCAGATAAATTATCAGAATTAATTTTATCAGATAAATTATCAGAATTAATTTTATCAGATAAATTATCAGAATTAATTTTATCAGATAAATTAATAGAATTAATTTTAACAGATAAATTATCAGAATTAATTTTATCAGATAAATTATCGGAATTAATTTTATCTGATAAATTATCAGAATTAATTTTATCAGATAAATTATCAGAATTAATTTTATTAATTTCTGAATTGATATTCTGAATTAAACAATTAATTTCTAATATTTTGGCCATATTCACGTTTTGTAATTTAACATGCAAGAAGTTAATTTTACTAAGAAGTAAATCTACTTTATCAGAAAAATTAACTACTTTATCACATGGCAGTGCAGGAACATGTAAAATTTTTGGAACATAAATCTTGTGTACCTTCGCCGGACACTTGTTGTAACGACCCGGAAAATTCTCTTAATATTTTTTTAAAATATTGAGTAAGTCTAGATAATTTTCCGAGGGGCCCAGAAATAATTATGTAAAATTGGGCCTAGAAATCCATATTTTCTCATTTAAATGGAGAAAACTAAGTACTAATGGGCCTTATATGGGCCTTTCTAGTACCATAATTATCGGTGGATTTTAGGTAAAAGTTAGTATAAATATAAATAGGATTTAATTGGATATATTAGCATGATTTTGGGTAAATATTAGTCTCATTTGCCCATTTAAATAAAGAGATTTGGTACTAATGGGCTTTAAATGGGCTCCAAAAATGGGTATTAATTGGGTAAAATTAATACAAATATAAAAGAATTTTATTTAGGAATATTGGCAAAATTATGGGTCATTTTTGGAGAATTTTCGAAATAAAAGGGAATTTTCGAAAATAAGAAAAAGGATTAAATAAAATAAAAATAAAGGTGCATGGGCCAAGGATTGAACCTTGGACCTCTTCTACAACCAATGAATGCTTTAACCAACTCACCTAGCAAGGAATTCTTGTGAGGAAAGGAAGTGAATGGTAGTTAAATGGTAGAGGAAGATGAAGGGCCATAGAAAACTCTTCATTCACCACCTTAATGGTTGATTAATAAGGGGGTTTGGGAGTTTCATTCTTCATGCCATCAAGTGCATTTGCTTCTCTCTTCCTTCTCCATGCTTGCCGAGCACTCAAGGAGGACTTCTCCCTTGAGAAAACTTCACAAAAAGTCTCATCCTCCAAGATCTAAGGTCTTCTCAAGTTTCCAAGGGCTAGGTGTGGTCAAGTCTTCTTCCTTCTTTCCATCCAAGGTCTAAAAATCAAGAAATCTAAAGTAAGACTCCCTCACCTGTGGTATAATAGCTACCAACGTTTTCCATGATTTTTGGCTGGATATATGGGTGGGTTTCGGATTTAATGTTGAAGGGAAACAAAATCCAGGTTTCTATGGTTCAAAGGTTTCGGACAGCATGTTCTAGAGGTCCATAATTATGCTAAAAATCATGATAATATTATTTGATGTTCCCTTATGATGTTTAGAAGTTAATTGAAATTTTTGGGGATTTTTGGCATGATATATGGGTTAGTTTCGGATTTAATGTTGAAGGGAAACAAAATCCAGGTTTCTATGGTTCAAAGGTTTCGGCCACCATGTTCTAGAGGTCCATAATTATGCTAAAAATCATGATAATATTATTTGATGTTCCCTTATGATGTTTAGAAGTTAATTGAAATTTTTGGGGATTTTTGGCATGATATATGGGTTAGTTTCGGATTTAATGTTGAAGGGAAACAAAATCCAGGTTTCTATGGTTCAAAGGTTTCAGCCAGCATGTTTTAAAGGTCCATAATTATGCTAAAAATCATGATAATATTAGTTGATGTTCCCTTATGATGTTTAGAAGTTAACTGTAATTTTTGGGAATTTTTAGAGTACCCTAGGACACCCTAGGGTCTCGGCCAACATGAAGGAAGCAAAACCCAGAACTTTAAGTTCAAGGGTTTCGGCCAGCATGTTTTAAAGGTCTAAAAATATGTTAAAAATCATGATAATGTTATTTACTGTTTCCTTATGATGTTTAGAAGTTAAGTATAAATTTTGGGAATTTTTGGAGTACCCTAAAGACCCTATGAGTTTCGGCCAACAACAAGGAAAGGAAACCAAGAACCCTAGGTTTGTGGGTTTCGGCCACCATGATTTGGGGTCTATAATTATGCCAAAAATCTTGATGATGTTGATTAATGTTCCCTTATGGTGTGTAGTAAGTAAATATAATTTTTGAGAATTTTTGGGGTACCCTAGAGTACCTTAGGGTATAGGTAATTAGGAAGTATGCTTAAGTAAGGTGGAGGAATACCATGTTAACTAAACCTATAGCTTATATGTCATGAAATATACGTTAGGTCATAGAATGTTTAGACATATGCCATGATTTAGGAATGATATGTATGTATGACATGATGTATGAATGATATGTATGTATGCCATGTCTTATGAATGATATGAATGTATGCTATGTTTATGAATGTATGCCATGCTATATGAATGATGTGTACCTATGCCATGTCTAAGAATGAAAATGATGAATGAAAGTTAAGTATGGTGAATGAATGAATATGCTATGAATGATGATGCCTTTAAGGCATAATGATGATGAAAGAATGATGAAGGAATGTATATGCTAAACGGCACGGTCGATGGTCAACGGTACGACGGTCATAAGGACCGGTAAATGGGCCGGTAGACGGGCCGAGCCGTAACAAGTTATGTTATGATAAAGATGCCATGAATGTCTTATGAATAATGAAGCATGAAAAGTATTTTACTTTATGAATGGGCTTGTACCGGACCGATGTATGGGTCCAAGGGATAGGCACCTTAAGAACGCCCCGGTTCTGGACTACCGACTATGCTGTCCACGGTTCTGGCACTACCGAAGCTGTGCAACAGGGATGGGCACCTTAAGAACGCCTCGGTTCGGGGACTACCGACTATGCTGTCCTTACCCTAGTAGGTCGAGGCTAGCTACCTCGTATTTACTTAGGGATGCGCGCTTATGATGTATGTATGTGGTACAAGCCAGGGCCCAATGCATGTTATGATTATGTTCAAGTATTTAAAAGCATGTTTTCAAGATTAAGCATCCTTAATATATATATATATATATATATGCACAGTTGCTACATGCATCCATTTATGCTATGCATTATGTTATGAAAAGTATGTTTACGAAAAGTATGTTATGAAGATATGTTCATGTCATGATTTTATTTATGTTTATGCCATGATTTTATTTATGTTTATGCCATGATTTTATTTATGTTTATGCCATGATATTATTTAAGCTTATGCCATGATATTATTTAGGTTTATGTCATGATGTTATTTATGTTTATGCCATGATTTGATGCTAGTTTAGAATGCCATGCTTTAATTATGTTTATGATAGTTTAGGATGCCATGATTTTATCTATGTTTATGTTAGTTTAGGATGCCATGATTTTATGCTAGTTTAGAATGTCATGCTTTACTTATGTTTATGATAGTTTAGGATGCCATGACTTTATCTATGTTTATGTTAGTTTAGGATGCCATGATTTTATGCTAGTTTAGGATGCCATGGTTTAATTATGTTTATGTTACGTTAGAATGCCATTATTTTGTTCATGCTCATGCTAGTATGGGATGCCATGATTGTAATTAGATTTATGCCATGATTTTATTTATGTCTATATCAAGTATTATGCCATGCTATGATTGTTTACGATGTTTATGTTATGTCAATAATTATGCCATACCCGAATGTTTATGGTTATGTTTATGCCATGCTATGAATGGGGTGAAGCTATGTCCACGACATGTCAAATGAATGCTAAGTGATGCTAAGGATGATGTTCTAAGTAAAGCGCTAAGAGTGCTAATGTTTCATATGTTTATGATTAAGTGACGGACGGTTTTAGTGAGTAGGAAAGAGTCTTACTAAGCCTGTGTGCTTATAGTTTTATTATCTTATACCGCAGATCACGCAAAGGAACAGTAAGGAAGCAGCAGGAGGGCTTTGCAGAATATGTGTGATAGTGACTTGGCCAAGAGACCATATGTTTGCTTACCTTATGATAGAACTTTACCTTTACTACTAAGTACTTGAATATGACTATGACTCTATGATATGATGCTAAAGTATGACAGAATGCTAAAGTATAACATGATGCTAAGTATGACATGATGCTAAGTATGTTATGATGCTAGGAATGGTAGAAAGTGCATGTAGGTGTAAGTTTAAAGTTTTCCGCTGCGTTATGATGTCTACATGCCCTAAGTATGTTAACGTAACACCGCTTTATGGTGGTCAAAAAAAAAAAAAAAAAGCGGGCGTTACACTTGTTTTTGTAATGTCCGTATTTCTTGCATTTGAAGCATTGTATGTGACTTTTGTCCCTCCGGTTTCCTGGCGCTGGTGCCTCCTTCGCCACCGGTGATGTAGACCGAATCTTACGAGTAGGGAACTGATTTTTATAGTGCCCTCTCTCCCTGCACGTGAAACAAATAATATAGAATTTCAAATGGACATTTTAAATAAGATATACCTGATTCACCCCTGGGCTCCCCCTCAACTTCTGGCGTCTTTGCTCCGTCGGCGGTTAGTCCGGTGAAGAGCGGCTCGGCTCTGATACCAATTGTAGGACCGGTGCCGTCGATAGAGGGGGGGGGGTGAATATCGATCGTGAAAATCTTCGCGAGAACTTCGTTCGTAAAACTACTCAGATCGTTAGTGCAGCGGAAAATAAAAACAAAAAGAACACAGGTACACAGCGGATTTTTACTTGGTTCCCGACCCCCCAGGGTCAGTACATCCAAGGCCTATGCACGGGAACGCCCGTCCACTATTGGTCTCCTTTCCGGACTTTCCGGAGGCGGAGAAACCCGACTTACAGTGCAATATTACAATCAAAAGATATAGAAATTTAAGTACAGTAATTTAAAAAGCAAACCAACGAGACAAAGTCTGAAGCTCGGCCGATCTGAACCTTCGAAGTGCTGCGCACCTCCTCCTGGAGCCTCCTGGTCGTAGAGCCTCGTCTCTAGCGTGTTGTCGTTGGTCAGAAGGCTTGGGATCGCTCTTAGAAGTTCTTTCTGAAGCAGAGGGGTCGAAGCCCCTTATATAGGCCTCCTGGGGGCGCCCTGAACGCTGGGGGCGCCCCGGAAAACTCGGTCAAACTTTATCCCTGCGCCTACCTCGCCGTAGGGGATAAAATCATTGACCAGGATGCCCCGGACCTCCCGGGCGCCCTCCTGAGCACTTATCTGCGTTTCTGACACGAAACAGCTTTTCTTCTTTGGCTGGGGGCGCCCTGGCTGATGGGGGCGGCCTCCTTGATGGGGGCGCCCTGGCTGATGGGGGCGCCCTGCATAAAGATTGCAAAGCTAGTTCTTCTACTTGCTTTGTCTCCGGTTCTTGTTACCTGCAAGATACACAAACACAAAGCATATATGCATATAATATTAAGCCTAAGGACTTGGTTCGGACTTCAGATTTGCATGAAACCCTTGGTCGAACCGGCACAAGTTCCCATCCCCGAGAACTCGCCCTTCACCAACTCCTTTCAGGAGACGGTTGCCACCCAGTCCTTCGGGTGGGTTTTTGCTTAGCCTCCGATTACTCCGGATCTCGAGACGCCCGAACCCCGACCCGTCTCTACTCCTGTCCTTAGTCATCGCTCAGCTAAGTTGCTCTGTCCCTTGGACCAAGACTTCATTACCTAGCAATCCTTCGCCAGGTGCCTAGCAGTCCTTCGCCAGGTCTTCATTCCCCAGCTTTCCTTCGCCAGGTGCCTAGCAGTCCTTCTCTAGGTCTTCATTCCCTAGCATTCCTTCGCTAGGTGCCTAGCAGCTCTTCGCTAGGTCTTCTATGCCTAGTAGTCCTTCACTAGGTGCCTAGCAGCCCTTCACTAGGTCTTCTATGCCTAGTAGTCCTTCACTAGGTGCCTAGCAGCCCTTCGCTAGGTCTTAGGGTTACGATACCTAGCAGCCCTTCGCTAGGTGCCTAACAGCCCTTCGTTAGGTCTTAGAGTTTCAATACCTAGCAGTCTTTCGCTAGGTGCCTAGCAGCCCTTTGCTAGGTCTTTAGGGTTCCGATGCCTAGATTAACTAGGACTTTTCTTCAGCTAAGGTTACTTCTCTTTTGCTCCCCATTGTCTGTTCAGTATATCACTGACTTAAGTGAATTGTCAAACATTAAAACACTTAAAGAGGAACATCATTGATGCAACTTGCAGCAACAATCTGATACCACTTTTTGGATCGAGAGAACCGATAGAGGGGGGGGGTGAATATCGGAAAACTTTCGGATTTGAAAACTTAAGAGAAATTGCACAGCGGAAGTAAAAACACACAACGCAAACACGGGTGGTTTTACTTGGTTCGGAGCCTAGGTCGACTCCTACTCCAAGGCCCACGGTTGTTGACCGTTTACTTTGGGCAATTCTATATAGGCGCAAAAATAATTTACAAATATTGATTACAGAGTAAGTGCAGTAAATTGAAATTCACTCTTCTTTACCGATGTCTGGAGTGGATTGCCTTTTTCTGGAGCAGCAGGACGTCGTCGGCTCGAGTTGGGCAGTTTCCGGGGCGAGGCGTGAGAGCAGAAGAGCGTAGAAGCTTTGTGTTCGAGATATTCTTGGAAGCCTGGGCGTTGGGTGCTATTTATAGCACCTCAGGGCGCCCTGGACGTCGGGGGCGCCCCACCCTCCCCCCCCCCCCCCCCCCCCCCCACATGTCAAGCGATCCGAGCTTCGCTCGGTCAAACTTTATCCCACCCGAATAGGGATGAGGATTGACCCTGGGGGCGCCCTGGACGCTGGGGGCGCCTTGCTTGACTCCTTCCGCGCGGGCTTCTCGGCTGGATAAGGGTGATTGGCTTCGCTGGCATAGGCGTGGGGCGCCTTAACTACTGAGGGCGCCCTGGCTGCTGAGGGCGCCCCGGCCAGTATTCAGTCGAGGCTCATTTGCTTCATTTGTTTCATCTTCACCTTGGGGGCGCCCTGGACACTCAGGGCGCCCTACTCAGCTGCTGCCTCACTCCTTTGAGGCTTTCTGAGCTGCAGACACTCGTTCCTTTGGTCCTACATCCAGGGTTAGTACGAAAACAACAAAAAGCAATAAGTTGATAGTTTCATACAGCCTTAGCTGTCTTGGTTCTGACTTTGGGCCTCCCAAATGGAGCCCTAGGTCGAATCGACGCCTACTGTTCCCTCGACGGGGAACGCGTCCTCACCTACTCCTCTCGGGAGAATGTACCTGATGCCAACCGCTCCTCTGGTTGGACTTTTGCCTGGCGATCCTTTGCCAGGTCTTGGATACCGAGCTGTCCTTCACCCGGTGCCTAGCAGTCCTTCGCTAGGTCTTGGTGACAAGCAGCCCTTCGCTAGTTGCCTAGCAGTCCTTCACTAGGACTTGATGACTAGCAGCCCTTCGCTAGTTGCTTAGCAGTCTTTCGCTAGGACTTGGTGACTAGCAGCCCTTCGCTAATTGCCTAGCAGCCCTTCGCTAGGACTTTGTATCCTGGCATTCCTTCGCCAGGTACCTAGCCGTCCTTCGCTAGGGCTTTGGATCCTGGTAGCCCTTCGCCAGGTGCCTAGCAGCCCTTCGCTAGGACTTTTCCTGCACACTCAGTAACATTGTTAGATCACAAACAAACTTAACTTTTAATCCTTTGCCAATATCAAAACAAGGTTCGATATGGTGCATCCTGCACCAACAAAAAATACAAGCAGAATATATGGCAGAAGGAAGGGTACCCCTCCACTTGGGCCTCTCTGCGCCACTACGACATTCTTTACACAGACACTGAACTCAAGTCCGCTCCCAGATTGCCCATAAACTGGGACCCACACACTTAGGTCAAGCGAACTCCCTCCAACTGTGGTTCCAATAAAGGTAGCCCAGTCTCTTGCTCGAGTCATCAACGGCGGACGAAGATGGAGGCGGTACAACATTCCAAAGGCAGAAAAAAGAGGAGGGGTGGAAGCCATTGCAATTTCTCTCCGGAGCATATAAAGACGCAACTCTGGGTCGCAGCGGCCGCGATTCTCTTCCAGGCGAGAAAAGACACAATGAGGAATCACCCTAGCAGAAGAGAGGGAACAACAACCGAATATTCTCAATGAAAAGAAGAAAGAGAAAGACCAGTGGCTACCACCCCTCCCCTCTTGGTGACGATGCACCCCACAGACACCTTCATCTGCCCGAAGCTTGGAGAAAACGAGCAGCCGATGGTGAGTGGGGGACGCTGCCACAAGCCGACCAGGGGGTTGGAGATCCGCAGGATGAGTCATCTCCTCCATGCCCCTTGCTGGACCACATAAGGTCTTTTCTGGACTCCTCAGATAACCCGGGAGTCCCACATCCTCTAGGATCTTCAACGAGACCCTAGACATCATCTCCACCATGCTCCACGACAAAGGTTTTGACACAAAGGTCTCTACCCCTGTCAGGTCCCTCAGCCAAGAACACTACCTCACCACCGGTGGCAGACATACTGGACACCACTGAATAGACTAAGGTTTTTTGACTCCTCTCTGGCGATTTTGAAGGCGATTCACGCGGGCATAGGCGCGCAAACGCCTCTTCTGACGGCTTCGGCCACCGGCGTCCTTCAAACGCCGGCGATGGATCCCGCTCAACCTCCCCTCCCTTCCTCCATGTCTCTTTTACCTCCTCTGCCCGCCTCTCACAGTGTTGGCCATCAGATTCCTGACATCAGAGGAGTGTCACCAGGGATGGGAGGGTCGTCGTCTACTGTAAACCCTAATCTGATATCATCCACGATTGCGGGTGTATCTCTTGCATTGGCACCATCTTCAAACTCCCAACAAGCTATGACGTAGATCACATCGTATGCGGCGGTTGTCAAGCCCGTATCCCCTTGCGTGTCTAAGAAAAGCTTTGATGATATTTTAACTGCTTTTAAGCCAATCACCATTTACAATAACAAGCCTGGAATTTTCTACTCAGAGGAAGAAATCTCAGGTATGTCGATCCCTTATCAATACTCCTTAATTGGAAAATTCTCAGGATGGCGCCCCAGTCAAGAGATAATTCTGCAAGCTTTCAGAAACCTTGGACTGTCTAGTTCCTACAATATCCGTTTTCTGCGCTTTGGATACATTTTATTCATTTATCCTCAAATGAAGACATGGCTCGGGTTTGGGGTCGAGGAGTATGGTTTATCGGGGGTGTACCATTGAGAATCTTCAAGTGGTCACCACATTTTTCTTATGAAGTAGAATCATCAGTTGTCCCAATCTGGATTCAATTACTGGACTTGCCAATCCATATGTTTAATAAGTACAGCCTTTTCTTGGTGGCTCGAATTGTGGGAAAACCCATCAAAATAGATGAAGGCACAGCAGATGGTTCTAGGCTCTTGGTAGCATGTATTTGTGTGGAAATCGACTTGTTAAAACCTAAAGTGGAGGATTTCTGGATTGGTATTGGTGAAGAGAAGCGACTTCAGAAAGTGATCTATGAGAAGCAGCCAAAATATTGTATTGATTGTAAGCATTTGGGACACGTGATAGAGGAATGCTATGTAAATGGAAATAAACCAAAACCAGTGTGGAATTCTGACAGAAATGGTTTAAATCTAGTGGAAGAAGATTTGAGGTTACATTTAAACAGAAGAAAGGAAAAAGATATGGCTCCGGTACATTTTGGCACGCAAGATGAAGAGATGATTCTAAAACAAACAGAAAAACAGAAATGGGTACAGAAAAAGAATATTACAGATACCTCTGGTAATATTCAAAATGTAAATGGAGGTGTTGTTAATCATTTTCAGCCTCTGGCTGAACTGGAAGAGGAGGATCAAGATGAAATGGGATTCTTGAAGATTTTGGTGAAAATGTTAATGGCCTCGAAGGTGAAAACAGAGAGGCACCAAGGGGGTCACAAAATGTATCAAGAGCTAAGTCGCAATTAATTAGAGACAATGGCATAATTTTGGATGTTACTTTGTCAAAGCAAGAGGAACAA
This sequence comes from Boesenbergia rotunda, assembly GCA_024364735.1. Taxonomy (NCBI): domain Eukaryota; kingdom Viridiplantae; phylum Streptophyta; class Magnoliopsida; order Zingiberales; family Zingiberaceae; genus Boesenbergia; species Boesenbergia rotunda. The sequence continues at coordinate 92,291 of JAGFNQ010001787.1, read as the reverse complement.
GTTATGATTCAGGAAAAACAGCAAAGGAATACTGGGGTTTCAGAGGGCAGGACAGAGATACTGCGGATGCACATATTGAAGTGCAAACAAGAAAAGATAAGGGTAAATCTTTAGCTGTTTCAACTTCAAGGAAAAATGGGAAAGTGCCAAACATCAATGTGTAGAGCAAGAAACAATCAGTGACTTTTAGTAATCCACAGTTTGGGGGGGGGGGGGTAGACAATGGAACAGATGAGCAGCAACATGGTCTACAATTGACAAAAGAATTTATTGCAGCAGGACATCTGACAGAAGATGAAAATGCTTTGGCAGTTAAAAATTCCCAGTCCGGGTCTCCCTATGGACCTTCACAGATAGAGGACAATCCAATGGATGACATTGATAAAGAGGAAGATGATAGTCTTTGGGGAGAACAAGAAGAACCAAATGAGGCTGAAATTTCAAAGTCCTTTGAGGAGGAAGAAGACTCGGACAGTAGGAATGAAATACAGTTACAAAGGAGATCATCTTATGATTTGGCTACCAGCCCAAGTAAGAGGAAAAGGCAAGGGATTATTGATGTGGCTATGGTGAATCAAAGATTTATCAGGGGCAAAGCCGTGGCATGGGGACAAGGGAAAAATAAAGCAACAGAACCTTCCAAGTCTTTGGAAGTTTCAGACAATTTAAATGTAAAAGAATTTGAGCAATTGCTAGGGGTTTCAACAGGGATTACAAGTTCAAGCAAAAGTAAAAACTCCTTAATTCTATATATATACCAGTGGAAGATCGAAGGGTAACCAGGAGTAAAGCTCAAACACAGAAGGCTACTACCTCATCGCATTTTTAAATGGCAGGTATGATATGGAATATAAGAGAGATGGGTAACCTTGCATCCTTGCGTAGAGTTCATTTCCTAAGAAAGGTCCATCACTTGAATTTCTTAAGTATTCTTGAGCCTTTTGTTGAGCTAGATGAAGCTTTTATTACCAGACGTTTGGGTTTGAAACTGCTATTTCTAATTGTTCTGGTAAAATTTGATTTATCTTTGATGCTAATATTAAATGTGAAGTCCTATTTGATCATGAATAGTTTCTCCATATGGAAGTCTGCTCCTCTACATTCCCTATCAAAATGCTAATAACTGTTATTTATGCCAAGTGCACTCAAGTGGAGAGAGCAGTCCTTTGGGAGATGTTATTAGAAATCAGACCGGATGACAATGCATTTTGGCTAGTAGGAGGAGGTTTTAATGTTATCTCCAATCCAAGTGAGCACTATAAAGGTTCTCTTTCCAAGCTGGGGCCGGTACAAGATTTCAATGATTTTCTGATGTTAGCTGGGCTGTTAGATGCTGGTTTTGTTGGAGATAGATTTACATGGACGAATAATAAAATTTGGAAGCGTCTAGACAGAATTCTTATATCTTCTTCTTGGAATGTTCACGAATTTTCAGTGCGTGTAGAGCATCTAAGTCGGGCATGATCTGATCATTGCCCTCTTCTTATCACTTTTCTAGAATTTCCAAAACCAGTTGCTTCATTTAGATTCCAGAACATGGGATCAAGCACCACAACTTTTTACAAACGGTGAGACTCAATTGGATGCTACCGATTGCCAGTTATGGGCTAAAAAAACTCCAATCCAAATTAAAAAGACTTAAAAAGCACTTGAAGTGGTGGAATTGGGAAGTTTTTGGTGATATACATGATAACATCATGAAGGCAGAGGATGGCTTTGCGGCAGCAGAGAAAATCTATTACTTAAATCCTTTGGAAGCCAACAAAATCAACAGAGCTCAAAAACAAGCTCTACTGTTCCCAATGCTAAACATGGAAGAAATCTTTTGGAAGCAAAGAGCTGCTGTGAAGTGGGTAGTGGAAGGTGAAAGGAATACAAAATTCTTTCATGGTTTGGCTCAAAAGAGAAGAATGGTAAACAGGATTTTTCGAATATGGGAGGAGGGCATTTGCTTAGACAAACCAGAGCAAATATACTCCTCAGCAACAGTTTATTTTGAGAAGCTATTAACCGGAGAGGATTATAACTGTCATGCTGTTAAATTTGATCATATTCCAGCATTAGTTAATTTAGTTGATAATGTTGGCCTCATTGCGTCTCCAGATATGGAGGAGATAAGGCAAACCATATGGGATATGTCAAAGAACAGTGTTGCGAGTCCAGATGGATTTTCAGTAGAATTCTATGTGTCTTGTTGGGAAATTGTCAAAGAGGATATTCATGAAGCTATTTTAGATTTCTTTCATGGCAGCTCAATGCCAAAAGGTATGACGGCTACTACAATAGTCCTAATTCCCAAAGTGGATAATGCACACCAATGGAAAGACTTTAGGCCTATTAGCCTATGTAACGTTTCCAACAAAATTATTTCCAATTTACTATCTGCAAGGATGAGTCATATCATGGATAAAATTATCTCTCCTTTACAGAGTGGTTTTGTGTCAGGTAGATTGATCTCGGACAATATCCAATTGTGACACAAGTTTAATCACAAGTTGAACTATCATGTGAGGGGTGGAAACCTAATTCTGAAGTTAGATATGGCAAAAGCTTTTAACAGAGTTCAATGGACCTTTTTCTTTAAAATTATGGAGGCTTTTGGGTTCTCGAGTGCATTTATTGGGCTCATTGGGCGTTGTATCACTGAGTGTTGGTTCTCTATTAAAGTCAACGGCCACTTAGCGGGTTTCTTTCATTCTAAGCGAGGACTGAGGTAGGGTGACCTATCTCCCCCTTACTCTTTATCATTGCTGCAGAATTTTTATCCAGAGGATTGGACAATTTATTTAGCAAATTCCCACAACTCTACTTCTCTTTAGGATGTGATGTCAAGCTATCACATTTAGCTTATGCTGATGATATAATGATTCTAATGAATGGGTCTGTCAACAAAGTGAAACGGGTCAAGAAATTTTTAGATGAATATGAAATATGTTTAGGTCAAGCCATCAATGCTGGGAAGAGTATGTTCTTTCCTGCTAAAAGTATTACGAACATCAGAAAGAATGTAATTGCTTCTGTTACTGGTTTCTCAGAGGGGAACTCCCCTATCTTATACCTAGGTGTTCCAATTGTTGCTGGGAACTGAAAGATAAGCCACTTTCAACCCTTAATTGAGAAAGTAAGAAAAAGGTTCTTTGGGTGGAACATCAAGAGACTCACGCATGGTGGCAGGTTACTTCATATACAAAGTGTTTTATCCTCGCTTCCTTTCTACACTTTACAGGTACTCCTTCCACCATTATCGGTGTTACATCAAATTGAAATGTTGTTTACTAATTTTTTCTAGGGAGTGGTAAACTCCAAAAAGAAGACACATTGGATAGCATGGGTGGAGGTATGCACACCGAAGCTGGAGGGGAGTTTAGGTGTCAGAAAACGGTCAGATGTTGCCACAGCTACTGCAATAAAGCTTTGGTTCAGATTTAGAGAGCAAAAAACTCCATGGGCACTATTTTTGTCAAAAATGTATTGCGGGACAGCAGCACCAAGTGTAGTTCCAGCAAATTGGAAGTGTTCCCCCTGTTGGCGTCGGCTGATAAAAATCCGCAGCTTAGCTGAGGAAAATATTGGATGGATTATTGATAAGGGAGAGTTGAAATTTTGGTTTGATACTTGGCTTGATCAAGGCCCACTATATAAATCATGTGAGGTAGTTGGCAATCCTAATTGCAAGTTTTCAGATTTCTTTAGCAACCAGGGATGGGATATCATTAAATTGCAAAGTATCATGCTATCTGAGATTGTAGAGGAGATCAAGAGGATTATAGTGCCCAACCTAGAGGAAGACACAAACCATATGTTGGATCCTTTATGCAGCCAGGACAGCATTGTTTGGACACCCGCAGTAAATGGCAAATTCTCACTTAAATCTGCTTGGAACAACATAAGGAATGCACAAGAACCCACTGTGATATGGAGAGCCTGCTGGAGTAAACTATTCTACCCAAGCACTTCGATTTTCGTATGGAGATTCTTGCAGAAAAGATTGCCATTGGATGAGGTTTTACAGCGAAGAGGGCTGCATCTAGCTTCTAAATGTCAATGTTGTGCTTCCATGGAATCTTGGGATCACCTATTTTTTTATGGAGCGGTTGCTAAAGAGACTTGGAGGTATTTTGCACAATTGTTTGGTGTTGATAGGTATCAAATCTTAGAAAATTGGAGGAAAACACTGTCCTGGACGAATGATGGTCATATCAAGGAGGCCATACCTTTCATAATTATTTGGAACCTATGGAGTGCTAGAAATGACTCAAAGCTCCGAGGAATCACATCGACAGCAAGCAAAATAATTTGGAAGATCAATTACTACATACATTTAGGCATGACAGCAGGATTGATCAAACAGAAGCACGGGAAAGGATGCAGGGATGTAGCACAGGCTTTGGGATTTCAAATTAAAAACACAATTAGAACTACAATCTCAATGGTGCCTTGGAGGAAACCAAAAAATGGATGCTTTAAGTTGAATATGGATGGCCGCTACAGAGGGAATCCAGGGCCTGCTTCGTATGGGGCTATCATCCGAGACCATGAAGGTCAAATTATACTAGCAAAGGCTGGAATGATTGGTGTGGGATCAAATGTAAGGGCAGAATTAACTGTAATTCAAATGGGCCTGGAGTTATGTGTGAATAAACACCGCCTTCCAGTTTGGCTCGAGTCTGATTCGATAGTTGCTTTGAAGATCCTACAGTCCTCATCTTTTCCATGGGAATATCGTAATTTGATCCTAAAAATCAAATACATTCTGAGGCAATATCGGGTCCAGCTCACACATGTGTACAGAGAAGCCAACGCAGCTGTGGACCATCTCGCTAATCAATCTTTCAACTCTCCTATGGACAGAATTCTGACATCCACAGAGATAGATAAAACTCTCTTTGGCATCTATAAATTGGACAGAATTGGTCTACCTTATATCAGAATTTCCAGGAAGTCAAGTTAAGTTACTAAAAGATGATAAAGGGCTGGATGAATGGAAAATGCAGCAATATTAGAATTAATTTTGCATAAGGTTTTCCTTTGGATCAGTTGCTATCTGTGTAAGGTCAGAGAGTTCAGGGAATTACTGCATTTGGCTAATTTCCGGAAATGCCTCCCTGCCTTGCAGATATGATGATCTGATTTTCCTAGGGGGCTGATTTTCTGTGATGCACTCATTTTCCAAATATGGTTTCCCTTGTGATTTTCCATGGTATCATGTTTCGAGGTTTTTGTTCTGGGAGCCCAATTATGGGATGCTGGCCTTCTTAAATCAAGTTTCAAATATGCCAAGTAAATTTTACTAATGCAGCTAGTTTGCTGAACTGGTTTCAAATGAAACATGTTACCTCTGAAGCTGCTACAAATCTTAGAGTTTGTTTCAAAAGCCTCTTGTCTAATGGAAAGGAACCTTACTGATAATGGGGAAGGTCACTGGCAAAGGTCTGCTATAAAAAAGGTAGCTTTATCATGCACTGCTAAAACAGTTCCTATGAAGTTTTCAAAGCAGCCTGTTTTGTTTCTAGAGGCCTTAAGAACTTTTAAGGTTTCATTACTATTGGGTTTCGAGGTTAACACCTGGGGGGAGGGGGGGTTTTTGTCAATCTTAACAGAGTATCTAAAGTGCCAAATGTGCCAAACTCTACTACTATTACTCTGATTTTACCCGAACAGTAAACCTTTGGACCCTTTTCGTATCTTTGCTTATTTTTCCTGTCATAATGAATTTCAATTTTCTGTTTATGGTGCTCTTGCTCATGCTATTGCTCTTTACTGAACCTTTAATATATTGTCGGATACATAAGAGCTTCGTAAAGCAGATTTTTTTCATGTTGCTTCCTATTCTCTGGATCTTCAGAAAACTGGTTCCTGAAACTTTAGAATACATATAGAGGAAGCTCTATCTTTTTAAGTCAAGTTTCAAGTGTGCCAAGTGAATTTTACTAATGCCAAGTTTCAAGTGTGCCAAGTTTCCTGTCTAATGGAAAGGAACTAACTGATAATGGGGAAGGTCGCTCGCAAAGGTTTGCTATAAAAATGGCTGTTTTATCAAGCACTGTTGTACCTATGAAGTTTCAAAGCAGCCTATTTTTTTCAGAGCTCTAAATGCCTTAAGAACTTTTAAGGTTCAATGTTGTTTGACTACGGTTTTGAGGTTAACACCTATGGGGGTTTCTGTCAATTTTAATAGAGTATCTAAAGTGTCAAATGTGCCAAGCTCTATTGCTATTTCTCTGATTTTACCTGAACAGAAAACCTTTGATCCTTTCCGTTTCTCTGATTATCTTTTCTATCGTAATGGATTTCAATTTTCTGGCTATGGTGCTCTTGCTCATGCTATTGCTCGTTACTGATATTGCTGGATACATAAGAGCTTGGTGGAGCAGATATTCTCAATGCTATTTCCTAATCTTTAGATCTTCAGAAAGCTAGTTTTTGAAGTCTTAGAATACATGAAGAGGAAAGCTCTATGGTTTAAGTTTTCTCCCTGCTGGTATTCTTTTGCTGATTCCTGATTTCCTGCTGCTAGTGTTTATATACTGCTGTGCGCATCAAGATGTATTGCAATTGTCAAAAGATTTTGAACTATGGAGCATGTACTCCTGCCATGAGTGCTGGAATTAATCTGATGCAGGAAAAGAAGATGCAGATTAAAATGTTTTAGTGAAAATACTCAATAGATTTGGATCTTTGAAGACTTTGGACCGTGAAGATTTTCTCGCAACGGGAGGGAAAGCCACTAGAGGACTTTTGTTGAAAGGTGATTGAAGGAAGTTTCCAACACTGGCTTTTGGCTTAATAAAGGGTCTGGCTAATAATTTGTATAGATTATATAGTCAGCCAGTTTTTCTCCTTTATACCTTTTGGAATACTTGTAAATCAATCAAAATCGTTGTATCTCTATATTAGAAGGTTAGGTCTGGTCCCCCTTCTAATATAGATCTCTTTTTCAGGAATAAGATGTTTCTTTTCCTTAAAAAAAAGACATAGTGGACACCAACGAAGGGGAAGGGAAAAGTGAGTGATGGCGTCCTACTATCAAAGAAGCAAGACGATAGGAGGGATGAAGAAGACGGTGCCCCCTTTCCCCCTATTTATACTGATAGCTGCGACTTCGTGCAGTTAATGCAGGGAGGATGCAATAATGCTAACAGACGCTGAAGCATTGATCAGCGCACCCATACTACGCCTAGGAACTCGCGACTCTTAATGAGTCTAATCAATAAGATCACGAATAATATGGAGATGACGGTTCGGAAACCATCCATGCACTCCAGCAGGAAAGATCGACGAGGACCCACCGCAAACATAAATGTAGGGCACGAAGATTTGACTTATAGAATTATCAAACGAGATCTGCCACCAGAATCAACCTCGAAGACAATCAACTGATTGGTTAGGTACACACATAAAGGAAAAAGGCACATCTCGCAAGGGCGCATACACAAGGAATAGGGAAAATGATTAGACTAATTCAAAATCGCTACAATAGGACTTGTCCCTCGGGCAAACATCAGGCCTCGTAAGCTTGGAGCCTCGGGAGATGACCTATACCTAGCTCGGAGGGCATTTACAATCGTGGGTCAGCGTCAGAAGGCAGGAGCTGCTCCTTCTTCAGCTTATCGATGGCCCCATGGAAGCCCTGCTGTAAGCGCTGCATTACCTGGTCGGATATAATGATATGGAACTCATCCGACTCCAGGAACTTCGCCTTGAAGCCCATCTCGGCCTCCTTAGAGTCAAAAGCTCTGGCTGCCCGAAGAGTCAGGAGCTCGACCTCAGCGGCCTCAAGGACGCCTCATCCATGCCAACTCGGCAGCCATCTCCGCCTGCTCGGACAGAGCCTCTCTGAGCCTCTCCGAGGTGGCTCACTCATTCGACTGAGCCTGGATCAGGTCATCGTCCAGGATAGATGCGCGGTCAGTGGCCATCAGGAGGTCAGACTCCATCTGGCCTGATAACTTCTTCTCTCTCGCCTGGAGCTGATCTCTCTCTTGCGTCACCTGGAGAAGGTGCTCGGTAGCCGACACAGCCTTCTCGGACGCCAAGCATTCTCTATGCCAGGAACTCTGGAGAGCCTGTCCTGCAAGAGTGTCCTCAGGTGCTCGACCTCTTCGCGAAGAGCTCTGTTGACGCCTGCCTACATCACTCCTGCCCGATGCTCATGGTCAGCTGCAGATTCTGCCCGTAAGGCTCGATGGAGTAAGGCCTCCACTTGGGGCCCGAAATACAGGCCCCGACCAATTACTACATAATCCTCAGCTGCCTGCCATCGCACCAAAAGGTTAGCAGACGGGCAAGAAAACATCCAATGCAATAATAATTCTCACATTCAGGAGTGTCTCCTGAAGACTGGCTAGCGGTCCAGCCGAGGCTCGCACGACCACCCCTTCAAAAGTGCTGGGTGTGTCACCTCGCCCATCGGGCAATGGTGAACTCGGGTGAAGGGGAAGTCATTGGACGACGGAGGCTTCAGGTGGCACGCTGGAGGGGCCGGAGTCATCCTCATCGGAACTAGATGTCCCCTCCAACACCATGACCAGGCGTACACATCTCGACCATCCTTGGCACCACGAGATGGTAGGAGTTTATACTCCTCCTGGTCGGGCATCCTCGGCACCACGACCAGGCCTATTCGTCTCGGACATCCTCGGCACCACAAGATTGTAGAAGTTTATGCTTCTCCTGGTTGGGAATCATCGGCACCACGACCAGGCCTACGCATCTCGGTCATCCTCGGCACCACGAGATGGTAGGAGTTTACGCTCCTCCTAGTCAGCCATCGTCGGCACCACGACAAGGCCTACTCATCTCGTGAATCCTCGACACTACGAGATGGTAGGAGTTTACGTTTTTCCTGGTCGACCAACCTCGGCACCACGACTAGGCCCACCCATCTCAGGCATCATCGACACCAAGAGATGGTAGGAGTTTATACTCCTCCTGTTCAGGCATCCTCGGCACCACGACTAGGCCTACCTATCTCAGGCATCCTTGGCTCCACGAGATGGTAGGAGTTTATGCTCCTGGTCGGGCATCATCGGCACTACGACCAGTCCTACTCATCTCGTGCATCCTTGTCACCACATGATGGTAGGTGTTTATGCTCCTCCTGGTCGGGCATCCTTGGCACCATGACCAGGCCTACATATTTTGGACATCCTCGGCACCACTTGATGTAGGAGTTTATGCTCCTGCTAGTCGGGCATCCTCGGCACCATAACCAGGCCTACTTATCTTGGGCATCCGCGACACCATGAGATGGTAGGAGTTTAAGCTCCTCCTGATCCGGCATCCTCGACACCACGACTAGGCCTACTCATCTCGGGCATCCTGGGCATTACGAGATGGTTGGAGTTTACTCTCCTCCAGGTTGGGCATCCTCGACGCCATAACCAGGTCTACTAATCTCTGGTATCTTCAACAGCACGAGATGGTAAGAGTTTATGCTCCTCCTGGTCAGGTATCCTTGGCACCACGACCAGGCCTACTCATCTCTAGCATCTTCGGCACCACGAGATGGTAAGAGTTTATGCTCCTGATCGGGCATCCTCGGCACCACCACTAGGCCAACTCATCTTGGGCATCCTCGGCACCACGAGATGGTAGGAGTTTATGCAACTCCGGGTCGGGCATCCTCGACACCACAACCAGGCCTACTCATCTCGGGCATCCTCGACATCACGAGATGGTAGGAGTTAATGCTCCTCCTAGTCTGGCATCCTCGGCGCCATAACCAGGTCTACTAATTTCTGGCATCCTCGACACCATGAGATGGTAAGAGTTTATGCTTCTCCTGGTCGAGCATCCTCGGCACCACGACCAGGCCTATTCCTCTCGGGCATCCTCGGCACCACAGGATTGTAGAAGTTTATGCTTCTCCTGGTCGGGAATCATCGGCACCACGACCAGGCCTACTCATCTCGGTCATCCTCGGCACCACGAGATGGTAGGAGTTTACGCTCCTCCTGGTCAGCCATCCTCGGCAACACGTCCAGGCCTACTCATCTCGGGCATCCTCGGCACCACGAGATTGTAGGAGTTTACGTTCTTCCTGGTTGAGCATCCTTGGCACCACGACTATGCCGACCCATCTCAGGCATCCTCGGCACCACGAGATGGTAGGAGTTTATGCTCCTCCTGTTCAGGCATCCTCGGTACCACGACTAGGCCTACATATTTCGGGCATCCTCGGCACCACGAGATGGCAGGAGTTTATGCTGCTCATGGTCAGGCATCATCTGCACCACGACCAGTCCTACTCATCTCGTGCATCCTCGTCACCACGCGATGATAGGAGTTTATGCTCCACCTGGTTAGTCATCCTCGGCACCACAACCAGGCCTACATATTTTGGGCATCCTCGACACCACGTGATGTAAGAGTTTATGCTCCTGCTAGTCGGGCATCCTCGGCACCATAACCAGGCCTACTCATCTTGGACATCCGCGACACCATGAGATGGTAGGTGTTTAAGCTCCTCCTGGTCAGGCATCCTCGACACCACGACCAGGCCTACTCATCTTGGATATCCTGGGCATCACGAGATGGTAGGAGTTTACGCTCCTCTTGCTCGGGCATCCTCGGCGCCATGACAATTTCTACTAATCTCTGGCATCCTTGAAAGCACGAGATGGTAGGAGTTTATGCTCCTCCTGGTCGGGCATCCTTGGCACCATGACCAGGCCTACTAATCTCGAGCATCTTTGGCACCACGAGATGGTAGGTGTTTATGCTCCTCCTGATCGGGCATCCTCGGCATCACGACTAAGCCTACTCATCTCGGGCATCCTCGGCTCCACGAGATGGTAGGAGTTTATGCAGCTCCTGGTCGGGCATCCTCGGCACCACGACCAGGCCTACTCATCTCGAGCATCCTCGGCATCACGAGATGGTAGGAGTTTACGCTCCTCCTGGTCGGGCATCCTCGGCCTCATGACCAGGTCTACTAATCTCTGGCATCCTGGACACCACGAGATGGTAGGAATTTATGCTCCTCCGGTTGGGCATCCTCGACACCATGACCAGGCCTATTCATCTCGAGCATCCTCGGCACCATTGGATTGTAGAAGTTTATGCTTCTCCTGGTCGGGAATCATCGACACCACGACCAGGCCTACTCATCTCGGTCATCCTCAGTACCACGAGATAGTAGGAGTTTACGCTCCTCCTGGTCAGCCATCCTCTACATCACGACCAGGCCTACTCATTTCGGGTATCCTCGGCACCACGAGATGGTAGGAGTTTTCGTTCTTCCTGGTCAAGCATCCTCGGTACCACGAGATGGTTAGAGTTTATGCTCCTCCTGTTCAAGCATCCTCAGCACCACGACTAGGCCTACCCATGTCGGGCATCCTCGGCACCACAAGATGGTAGGAGT
>JAGFNQ010001787.1:0-78731 GCA_024364735.1 Boesenbergia rotunda | reverse complement strand
ACCTTTGGGCTTCCAGTTGCCCTTACCCTTGCCCTTTTGTACCATTAGGACGGTACTGGACTGCAGTGGTGAGATTAGGCTCAGCAGTTCTTAACATGTTGAGTATCTCGGGCAGTGGTTTGTCTAATTCGTTCATGTTGTAGTTCATGACGAATTGACGGTAACTCACCGGCAATGATTGCAGGATCAGATCGGTAGCCAGCTCTTGGCCCAAAGGGAACGCCAACCTCTCGAGGTTCTCGACGTACCCAATCATTTGGAGTGCGTGAGTTCCTACAGGGGTTCCCTCTTTCATCATGCATGAAAAGAGGGTCTGAGCCACTTCAAACCTCTCATGCCTTGCCTGCTCTTGATATAGTTGCTTGAGATGGCCAATCATATCAAAAGCATTCATTTTCTGGTGTTGCTTCTGAAGCTCAGGAGACATACAGCATAGCATTAGGCATGACACGTCTAACGCGTCATCTAGATGCTTCTGATGAGCATCTCTAATACTACGAGCGGCAGAGGTTGGTGGTGTATCAGGAACTGCTTGCTCCAGAACGTACAGCTTACGTTCCTGCGTGAGGACTATCCTCAGATTCCTGTACCAGTCCAGGAAATTAGCTCCTAGGAGCTTGTCATTCTTAAGAACAGATCGTAGAGAGAGAGTGTTCGTGTTTGACATGGTAATCTACAACATAAAATGCAAAAAATAAATATCCACCATTGTATCATATTTTATTTATCATTTAACTAGGCCTTTAATTAAATGATGCTCCCACTGAATTATAGGGCTTTGGTAGAATCGAGTCATAGATGTGGTAAAACCACACTACTAGATCAACACCAACTAACTATAATTCTCGTAGGTCAAGATCCACATCATACTACGCCTTGAGTTAGCTTTGGCTAAATCGCCGAAGACTTAGTATGATCGGTGTAACACCCGCTTTTTTTTTCATAAAGCGGCGTTACGCTAACATACTTAAGGCATGTAACATCATACTGCAGCGGAATAACTTAAACATTACATATACATGCCCCTACTACCATCCCTAATATAATGACATGGAACTTCACATATGAACATCATGCTTAATCATCATATCATAACATGCTTAACATCATACCATAAGGTTCATATCATATCATACTGGACATCTTATCATATAGTTCCATAAGTCACTATTCGAGCATATAGGTAGTCAAAATAAAGTTCTTAGCATAAACGGTTAACACATTTGATTTCATGGGCCAAGTCACCAACACACACATACTTCAGGCCCTCCTGCTGCTTCCTCGTTATCCCCTTGCATGATCTGCGGTATAAGGAAAGAAGACTATAAGCACACAGGCTGAGTAAGACTCTTTCCTACTCACTAAAATCATTCGTCATTCATTCATAATCATATGGAACATAAGCATTATAAACATTTTTATCATAGCATAAAGCATAAACATAGGCATATATCTAATTGAACATTCTTATCATGGCATAAAGTATAAGCATAGGCATAAGCATAAGTAAACATTCTAAGCATGGCATCATATGTGGCATGAACATAAGCATAAGATGTAAATCAACCATAGGCATACTTTCTAGCATATCAAGCATAGACATCGTAAACATTCTAAGCATGGCATGATACACGGCATAACATAACTTAATAAACTTTCCTAGCATGGCATGAGACATGGCATAAATATAAACATAAGATATAAACCAACCTATATGGCATAAACATAGGCTTACATTCTAGGATATCATAAGAGCATTTTCCTACCCTAATCATAACATGAATCATTCATTCTCATACATATCTTTTAACATGGAGCATAAGCATAACACATCATTATCATAACATAATGCATAACATGTATGAATGTAGGGGTGGAATGCATATACATAGGGATGCTTAACTTTTAAACATACTTTGAAAATGCTTAAACATCATCATCATAACATTTGGGGTCCCCGGCTTGTACCACATACATACATCATAGCGCGCATCCCTAGTAAATTCGAGGTAGCTAGCCCCAACCTACTAGGGTAAGGACATCATAGTCGGTAGTCCCCGAACCGAGGTGTTCTCAAGGAGCCCATCCCTGTTGCACAGCTCCGGTAGTGCCAGAACCGTGGATAGCTACGGTAGTCCATAACCGGGGCGTTCTTAAGGTGTCCATCCCTTGGACCCATACTTGGGTCCGGTACAAGCCCATTCATAAAGTAAAATACTTTGCATGCTTCATCATTCATAAGACATTCATAGCATACTTATCAGGACATCATTCTTATCATGAACATGATCATAACATACTTGTCGTAACATCATTCTTATCATGCATAACCATGGCATATCATTCGTAAACATGGCATATCATTCATAACATGGCATATCATTCATAAGCATAGCATATCATGTATAACCATGGCATATCATTCATAAACATGGCATATCATTCGTAAGCATGGCATATCATTCATAACATAGCATATCATTCATAAGCATAGCATATCATGTATAACCATGGCATATCATTCATAAACATGGCATATCATTCGTAAGCATGGCATATCATTCATAACATAGCATATCATTCATAAACATAAATCACATCTTACCATAGGGCCATTGGGACCCTTACTTCGAATAAATCTTAACTCTTATCCTATTAACCCTTATAGGCCGAAACTCATGGAGTCCCATGGCCATGTGAGAATTCACACAATCACCATCCATCATCCTTATATCATGGCAACACGTAAACATACGCTTGAAGTTAAAGACTCAACCCTAACCCTTGGGTCCTTGGGGTTGGCCGAACCATATGGGCCTCTAGGGTGCTCCAAAAATTCCCAAAATTTATACTTAACTTCTAAACATCATCAGGGAGCATTAAATAACATTATCATGATTTTTAACATATTTATAGACATTTAAATCATGGTGGCCGAAACCCATAAACATAGGGACCTTGGTTTTGCCCCTTTCATGTTGGCCGAAACCCTAGAGTGTCCTAGGGTACTCCAAAAATTCCCAAAAATTACACTTAACTTCTAAACATCATAAGGGAACATCAAATAACATTATCATGATTTTTAACATATTTCTAGACATTTAAAACATGGTGGCCGAAACCCTTGAACTTAAGGTTCTGGGTTTTGCTTCTTTCATGTTGGCCGAGACCCTAGGGTGTCCTAGGCTACTCCAAAAATCCCCAAAAATTACAATTAACTTCTAAACATCATAATGGAACATCAAATAATATTATCATGATTTTTAACATATTTCTAGACACTTAAAACATGGTGGCCGAAACCCTTGAACTTAAGGTTCTGGGTTTTGCTTCTTTCATGTTGGCCGAGACCCTAGGGTGTCCTAGGTTACTCCAAAAATCCCTAAAAATTACAATTAACTTCTAAACATCATAAGGGAACATAAAATAATATTATCATGATTTTTAACATATTTCTAGACACACAAAACATGGTGGCCGAAACCCTTGAACTTAAGGTTCTGGATTTTTCTTCTTTCATGTTAGCCGAGACCCTAGGGTGTCCTAGGGTACACCAAAAATCCCCAAAAATTACGCTTAACTTATAAACGTCCTAAGGGAACATCAAATAATATTATCATGATTTTTAGCATAATTATGGACCTTTAAAACATGCTGGCCTAAACCTTTGAACATAGGAACCTTGATTTTTGTTTCCCTTCAACATTAAATCCGAAACTAACCCATATATCATGCCAAAAATCATGGAAATCATAGGTAACTATTATACCACAGGTGAGGGAGTCTTATCTTAGTTTTCTTGATTTTTTGAACTTTGGAAGAGGTGAAGAAAGAAGACTTGACCACACCTAGCCCTTAGAACCTTGAGAAGACCTTAGATCTTGGAGAAGGAGACCTTTTGTGGAGTTTTCTCAAGGGAGAATTCCTCCTTGTGTGCTCAGCAAGAATGGAGAAGGAAGAGAGGAGCAAATGCAATTGATGGCATGAAGAATGAAACTCCCAAACCCCCTTATTAATCAACCATTAAGGTGGTGAATGAAGAGTTTTCCATGGCCCTTCATCTTCTTCTACCATTTAACCACCATTCACTTCCTTTCCTCACAAGAATTCCTTGCTAGGTGAGTTGGTTAAAGCATTCATTGTTGTACAAGAGGTCCAAGGTTTAATCCTTGGCCCATGCACCTTTATTTTTATTTTATTTAATCCTTTTTCTTATTTTCGAAAATTTCCCTTTTATTTCGAAAATTCTCCAAAAATCACCCATAATTATGCCAATATTCCCAAATAAAATCCTTTTATATTTATATAAATTTTACCCAATTAATACCCATTTTTTGGAGCCCATTTAAGGCCCATTAGTACCTAATTTCTCAAATTAAATAGGAAAATTAAACTAATACTTACCCATAATCATGCTAATATGTCTAATTAAATCCTATTTATTTTTATACTAATTTTCACCTAAAATCCACCGATAATTATGGTACTAGCAAGCCCATATAAGGCCCATTAGTGCCCTTTTTTCCAATTTAAATGGGAAAATATGGATTTTCTAGGCCAAAGTTTGTATTATTACCTCTAGGTCCTTCGGAAAATTATCTAGACATGCTTAATATTTTAATAAAATATTAAGAGAATTTTTCGGGTTGTTACAATCCCCCATACCTCGTGAAAGTTCGTCCTCGAACTTAAAATAACTCCGGGTACTTGCGCCTCATTTCGTCCTCGCGTTCCCAGGTAGCTTCCTCAAACCGCTGGCTTTGCCATAAGACCTTAACCAAGGGTACCTCCTTACTCCTCAGCTTCTTGACCTCTCTATCCAAAATCCGAATGGGTCTGCTCTCATAACTCAGGTCCTCTTGTATTTGCACTGTCTGCGGCTCGATTACTTGGTCTGTATTCGAGATACACTTTTTAAGCAGGGACACATGGAATACGTTATGGATAGCTGACATCTCTGGAGGCAGCTCCAGCTCGTATGCCACCTTACCATCTCTTTTCAAAATCAGATACGGCCCCACATATCGCGGACTCAGCTTTCCCTTCTTCCCAAATCTTGTCACCCCTTTCATAGGAGCCACTTTAAGGAATACCAAATCTCCAACACTAAATTCCAATGGTCTGCGCCGGACATCGGCATAACTCTTCTGCCGGCTCTGAGCAGTTTCTATCCGTTGTCGAATATTTTGAATAGCTCGGGTGGCGCTGTCAATAACATCCGTTGCGACCCCCATCTCCTTCTTTTCCCCACTCTCGTACCAACATATTGGAGATCTACATCTCCTGCCATACAAGGCTTCATAAGGTGCCATTCCTATAGTAGCTTGGTAGCTATTGTTGTAGGCGAATTCCGCCAAGCATAGATATCGACACCAACTTCCCTTGAAATCCAGGGCACAAGCCCTCAACATATCCTCTAATATTTGATTCACCTGTTCAGTTTGCCCGTCAGTCTGCGGATGGAAAGCGGTGCTAAATCGTAATTTGGTGCCGAGAGACTTCTGAACGCATTCCCAAAAATGCGAAGTAAAACGACCATCCCTATCTGAGATAATGGTCTTGGGAACTCCATGAAGTCTGATTACTTCCTTAACATATAGTCAAGCCAGTCGATTAAATTTCTTCACGGCCTCATCGACCGAGAGATCGCCCTGCCGGAATTCCGTGAATTCGTCATAGTGTTTGTTCGTAACTCGCATGTTGAAGAACTCTTCGAAGAACTCTGATTCAAAATCTGCCCACGCCATCTGGTCCACTGGTCTCTTGGCCTTAACCCTTTCCCACCACATCCTGGCATCTCCAGACAGGCAGAATGACGCACACTTGATCTTCTCATGCTCAGGCCAGTCCAGCAACTCTAAGGTACTTTCCATCGTCTTGAACCATGCCTGGGCATCCCAAGGTTCTCCAGCACCCGAGAAATTCTCCGGTTTCAGCCTTAACCACTGGATCAAATAAGCTTCCTGTCGTGCCACAGTGGTTGAGCCCGGTGGAGGAGTGTGCGTAACAGTAGGGGCCACAGGTATAGCAGTCTGATTCACTGGTGGGGTAGTGGAATTTTCCTGTTGATTCATCAAGGTGTTAATGGTCTGCTGCTGCTCGCTGACCTGACGCTGAAGTTGAGTCACTAATTCCATCAGGTCAGGCGATGGGGTTGCCTCATTAAGTCGGTGACTCTGTCTTCTAGCCATGTTCCCCTTCACCAAATACAAGTATGATCAACCTCAGTATGATGCTACCCCTATATTGTTCTAAATATCCAATTCCTAAAATAAGATAAAGCATCATTCGTCGTTACTTATCGTAACGTACTTTTCATCATCCATACCGTTCATACTTGCATATTCTATAGTCATAGGTATCATCATTCTAGAACCATAATAGAACATAAAATACACTTAAAGGTACTTACTTGGAAGCTGCAGGAGAGGGCTGGATGTGTGTGTAGTGAGATGGTAACGGCTCTGATACCAACCTGTAACGCCCGCTTTTTTTTTCCTAAAGCGGCGTTACGCTAACATACTTAAGGCATGTAACATCATACTGCAGCGGAATAACTTAAACATTACATATACATGCCCCTACTACCATCCCTAATATAATGACATGGAACTTCACATATGAACATCATGCTTAATCATCATATCATAACATGCTTAACATCATACCATAAGGTTCATATCATATCATACTGGACATCTTATCATATAGTTCCATAAGTCACTATTCGAGCATATAGGTAGTCAAAATAAAGTTCTTAGCATAAACGGTTAACACATTTGATTTCATGGGCCAAGTCACCAACACACACATACTTCAGGCCCTCCTGCTGCTTCCTTGTTATCCCCTTTCATGATCTGCGGTATAAGGAAAGAAGACTATAAGCACACAGGCTTAGTAAGACTCTTTCCTACTCACTAAAATCATTCGTCATTCATTCATAATCATATGGAACATAAGCATTATAAACATTTCTATCATAGCATAAAACATAAACATAGGCATAAATCTAATTGAACATTCTTATCATGGCATAAAGTATAAGCATAGGCATAAGCATAAGTAAACATTCTAAGCATGGCATCATATGTGGCATGAACATAAGCATAAGATGTAAATCAACCATAGGCATACTTTCTAGCATATCAAGCATAGACATCGTAAACATTCTAAGCATGGCATGATACACGACATAACATAACTTAATAAACTTTCCTAGCATGGCATGAGACATGGCATAAATATAAACATAAAATATAAACCAACCTATATGGCATAAACATAGGCATACATTCTAGGATATCATAAGAGCATTTTCCTACCCTAATCATAACATGGATCATTCATTCTCATACATATCTTTTAACATGAAGCATAAGCATAACACATCATTATCATAACATAATGCATAACATGTATGAATGCAGGGGTGGAATGCATATACATAGGGATGCTTAACTTTTAAACATACTTTGAAAATGCTTAAACATCATCATCATAACATTTGGGGTCCCCGGCTTGTACCACATACATACATCATAGCGCGCATCCCTAGTAAATCCGAGGTAGCTAGCCCCGACCTACTAGGGTAAGGACAGCATAGTCGGTAGTCCCCGAACCGAGGCGTTCTCAAGGAGCCCATCCCTGTTGCACAGCTCCGGTAGTGCCAGAACCGTGGACAGCTACGGTAGTCCATAACCGGGGTGTTCTTAAGGTGCCCATCCCTTGGACCCATACTTGGGTTCGGTACAAGCCCATTCATAAAGTAAAATACTTTGCATGCTTCATCATTCATAAGACATTCATAGCATACTTATCAGGACATCATTCTTATCATGAACATGATCATAACATACTTGTCGTAACATCATTCTTATCATGCATAACCATGGCATATCATTCATAAACATGGCATATCATTCGTAAACATGGCATATCATTCATAACATGGCATATCATTCATAAGCATAGCATATCATGTAAAACCATGGCATATCATTCATAAACATGGCATATCATTCGTAAGCATGGCATATCATTCATAACATAGCATATCATTCATAAGCATAGCATATCATGTATAACCATGGCATATCATTCATAAACATGGCATATCATTCGTAAGCATGACATATCATTCATAACATAGCATATCATTCATAAACATAAATCACATCTTACCATAGGGCCATTGGGACCCTTACTTCGAATAAATCTTAACTCTTATCCTATTAACCCTTATTGGCCAAAACTCATGGAGTCCCATGGCCATGTGAGAATTCACACAATCACCATCCATCATCTTTATATCATGGCAACACGTAAACATACGCTTGAAGTTAAAGACTCAACCCTAACCCTTGGGTCCTTGGGGTTGGCCGAACCATATGGGCCTCTAGGGTGCTCCAAAAATTCCCAAAATTTATACTTAACTTCTAAACATCATAAGGAAGCATTAAATAACATTACCATGATTTTTAACATATTTATAGACATTTAAATCATGGTGGCCGAAACCCATAAACATAGGGACCTTGGTTTTGCCCCTTTCATGTTGGCCGAAACCCTAGAGTGTCCTAGGGTACTCCAAAAATTCCCAAAAATTACACTTAACTTCTAAACATAATAAGGGAACATCAAATAACATTATCATGATTTTTAACATACTTCTAGACATTTAAAACATGGTGGCCAAAACCCTTGAACTTAAGGTTCTGGGTTTTGCTTCTTTCATGTTGGCCGAGACCCTAGGGTGTCCTAGGCTACTACAAAAATCCGCAAAAATTACAATTAACTTCTAAACATCATAATGGAACATCAAATAATATTATCATGATTTTTAACATATTTCGAGACACTTAAAACATGGTGGCCGAAACCCTTGAACTTAAGGTTCTGGGTTTTGCTTCTTTCATGTTGGCCGAGACCCTAGGGAGTCCTAGGGTACTCCAAAAATCCCTAAAAATTACAATTAACTTCTAAACATCATAAGGGAACATAAAATAATATTATCATGATTTTTAACATATTTCTAGACACAAAAAACATGGTGGCCGAAACCCTTGAACTTAAGGTTCTGGATTTTTCTTCTTTCATGTTAGCCGAGACCCTAGGGTGTCCTAGGGTACACCAAAAATCCCCAAAAATTACGCTTAACTTATAAACGTCCTAAGGGAACATTAAATAATATTATCATGATTTTTAGCATAATTATGGACCTTTAAAACATGCTGGCCTAAACCTTTGAACATAGGAACCTTGATTTTTGTTTCCCTTCAACATTAAATCCGAAACTAACCCATATATCATGCCAAAAATCATGGAAATCATAGGTAACTATTATACCACAGGTGAGGGAGTCTTATCTTAGTTTTCTTGATTTTTTGAACTTTGGAAGAGGAGAAGAAAGAAGACTTGACCACACCTAGCCCTTAGAACCTTGAGAAGACCTTAGATCTTGGAGAAGGAGACCTTTTGTGGAGTTTTCTCAAGGGAGAATTCCTCCTTGTGTGCTCGGCAAGAATGGAGAAGGAAGAGAGGAGCAAATGCAATTGATGGCATGAAGAATGAAACTCCCAAACCCCCTTATTAATCAACCATTAAGGTGGTGAATGAAGAGTTTTCCATGGCCCTTCATCTTCTTCTACCATTTAACCACCATTCACTTCCTTTCCTCACAAGAATTCCTTGCTAGGTGAGTTGGTTAAAGCATTCATTGTTGTACAAGAAGTCTAAGGTTTAATCCTTGGCCCATGCACTTTTATTTTTATTTTATTTAATCCTTTTTTTTATTTTCGAAAATTTCCCTTTTATTTCAAAAATTCTCCAAAAATCACCCATAATTATGCCAATATTCCCAAATAAAATCCTTTTATATTTATATAAATTTTACCCAATTAATACCCATTTTTTGGAGCTCATTTAAGGCCCATTAGTACCTAATTCCTCAAATTAAATAGGAAAGTTAAACTAATACTTACCCATAATCATGCTAATATGTCTAATTAAATCCTATTTATCTTTATACTAATTTTCACCTAAAATCCACCGATAATTATGGTACTAGCAAGCCCATATATGGCCCATTAGTGCCCTTTTTCCCAATTTAAATGGGAAAACATGGATTTTCTAGGCCAAAGTTTGTATTATTACCTCTAGGTCATTCGAAAAATTATCTAGACATGCTTAATATTTTAATAAAATATTAAGAGAATTTTCCGGGTCGTTACAATCGGTAGGTACTAATTACCAATTACATCTCTATGCAACTCTTGTTTATAGGATCAAGAATTAACATTTATGAATAATCTTGAGTTAGCTTTGGCTAAATCGCCCAAGACTATTGATAAATGCGATCTTGTCCTACCTTTCCAACTATTGGAGTATGCCTATAGTTAGGCTCGATCCAATTGAGCTAACTAGTTATTCAATCTAATTGAGCTCAATCTAACCCAAGTATGATAGGCGGGACCAAGGTTGTCCCTCCGCATCCCACCACGATTAAATGCATTGCTCTGCTTTGGCAGATTCAACAATCGCATATGATCGTGGTAGTGATGGGTATCAAGGATCGTTAGACATATACGAGTTGATTTCGATTTAGATCTAATCTAATCGATGATGTGCATCATATTTTGGCATTTATTAAATCTAATTTAACCTAAATGTGTATTAGGTGCACATCAAGATGTGGTTCCCACATTACATGTGCATCACATACACTCATATATATTCTATTCTGTACTAACATGCATCATATACATATAAGCAAAAATAAAATATACAAGAAAATTAAAGTGTGATTAGTCATGGCCCTACTATGATCTTCTCAAGCCAATGAGAAGATCCTTTGGTCAACCTAGGGTCTAGGCAGCAGCTTCTCCAAGCTCCTACTTCCAGAACCCCATGTGTTGTCGGCTTGCTTCCCACGAGTTCGTCTTCTCCAGAATTTCCTTCATCTTCAATTTTGTACATTACAAAATTTATACTCGAGTTACATTCGAGTCTTAAACTAATTTTAACAGAAATAATAAATAAAAGGCTGACACGCAGGTCGCAATCACAATACAACACACACAACACAAATAACGGCACGCAGGCCGTAATATGAATTACACACATATTTTAATCTAATTAAAATAGGGTCTTGGGCCATGACCATCACACTACTATACATAATTCAAACTTATGTATTTTACAGAAATTTATCTAATTTTTCTATGTATTTTATGAATTTTATGAGTCACAACTCCACGGCGGTCCCGTTAAGCGGGTTTCGGGCACAATCACGTGACAAGGCCCCTTGCGGGGTTTGGGGCGGCGCCCCGACTCACGAAATTAATTTCATGAGTGTCGTATTGCGATCTAACAGTGCATAACCCGCTGTCCCAAAATCTATTTGGGAGAAACTTGCCGTTTCGGAGAAGTTTTTCTCGGTGGTCGAAGGCTACAAGTGCTTCGCACTCGTTGCTTCGCCTCTACAAGAAAAATACTCATAAAATCCTAAAAATTAAAAAAATTACAGAATCATAAACTACTCTAAATTTTGTATGCCATACAAAAAAAAATAAATACGTGCTTCGCACGTGGCTCTGATACCACTGTTGGGTTTTTCGGGCCGCGAAAACCGCCTTTTCGCGTCGCGAAAACCCCGAGAACACAAAGCCATGGATCTCGTGCGAAGAAAAATTCTGAAACGAAAAATCACGTATTCATTTCATGCTCAAAACTCGATCTACTCCTAGATCTAAAGAGGGATAAACCATTTTACCTTTGGTGCGTGCCCCGCTTAATCCCGCTCACTCCTTTTGAATGTCGGATCTCTAGGACGTCAAGTGCCGTCCCTCTAGAAGTATCCACGCGAACAAAGTGGATGGAGGAAACCCTTTAGGTGTGCTAGCACCTTTCAAGGGTTCGGCCAAGAGGAAGAGAAGAAGAAGAGCACCAACACTTGGTGGAGGAAGAAGAGAAGACACACCATAAGCCAAATGGAACCAACACTTGGTTTTTTTCTCTCCTTGTGGCCGACCACATAATGGCCATTAAGTGACCGGCCATAATGGCCATTAATGGCCATTAAGTGGCCTGCCATAACCCCCTTTCAATTTGAATTCATATTCAAATGGGGGGTTACAACCTTTGGAGATGATGTGGAGCATCATCATTGGTCAAATACCAAGCCAAGTCATCACTTGGTCAAGTCAAGGTGAGGTGGCCTTTTGGTCAAGTCAAACTTGACCATTAATCTTCCTTGATGAGGTGGCATCCACACTTAATGCACTTGATGATGTGGTGCATCATCAATGGTTGGCTCCATGCCAATTCATCACCATGATGTGTCATTAAGTCAAGTCTAACTTGAGGTGGATTTGGGTCAAGTCAAACTTGCCTTTTATGGACTTTCCATATTTAGTCAAGTCAAACTTGACTCCATTTCTTCTCCCATGTCAAGTCTTACTTGAAGTGGAACCATGTCAAGTCAAACTTGATTTGGATTTGGGTCAAGTCAAACTTGCCTTTTATGGACTTTCCATATTTAGCCAAGTCAAACATGACTTCATTTTTTCTCCATCTATTTATTCTTTGCGTGTGACCCTATAGGTTCTTGTAACGTTGGAAATGCTTCTAACCTCTTAGAAACATAAGCAATGAGCGGTATCTAGCAACACATCATTGCTACCCAAGTTACAAGAATGTTGAGATCCAACATCACCAATGTGACTACTAATTATGACTTTCATAATATGTGACAATGTCCTTCTATCGTCGATATCTAGATTGATCTTCTATGAAGCATAGACTGTGTCATCCTCCAATCAATCTATGTGTCTTGAACTCCAAGTAGACTCACTATAATCAAATAAGCTCAATATCTCATATTGCCTTATTTGGGCATGGCCATGCACTTAGTGATCTCACTCTATCAAGACTATGATATCTCTCCCGTCATATAGGAGGGATAGATCCCATCTACATCACTCACATCCCTCCGCATAATTTGTTACATACCCAGTAATCGCCTTTATAGTCCACCCAGTTACGGGTGACGTTTGACGAAACCAAAGTACATAACTCCTTATGTAGGGAACTATGGTGACTTCAGATCTAAGGACTAATAGTCATACTAATAGTCACATGAGAAAGTATATGACACTCATATAACGATCCATGATACTTTCTCATGGTGGGTCATTCAGTATACCTTCTCCAATGCATACTCATGTGTCAACTTGATATCTCATATCCATGACTTGTGAGATCAAGTCATCGTGTTGACCTACATGCTAGTTTCTATGCATTAACATTGTCCCTGAATGTTAATACTTGACTAGGAATAATTAAGAGTAGTGTTCTCTATATCATCTCACTATCGATTCAACCAATTGATTGATATAGATATGAACCTACTACCAAGGACGTTATTACACTTAGTTATTTGGCACCAATACAAGTAAGTATAATAACCATAATCAAATGCCTTTATATATATATATGAAATATGATACAATGAGTCCATACAACAACCATCACATGATTGGCTCTAGGGCTCTCACTAACAACTACATATGCTATGAATATGCTAAGTTACAATGCTACCATGGTTAGGGATGATAAGTTAAGGCATATATACATGTTCAAGTATTGGTTGTATGGTAAAACGCATGTGTATAAAGAAAAAAAAATTATTTCGCTGCATTTAGATGTTCACATGCCTAGGTATGTTAGCGTAATGTCGCCTCTCACCACACCGTAAGATGGGGGAAAAAGGTGGGTGTTACAAGAAGCCAGCAAACTGAGTCAACCCGGGCGCCCCCTGCGTCCCGGGCACCCCTGTCAAACCTCGAGTCCGATCCTGGAGGGATAAGGGCTGACCGAGATGTTTTCGGATCGTGTGACACGCGAAGGGCGCCCCCGACGTCAGGCCGCCCCCAGGTTCACTATATAAGGGGATCGACCCCCAAGGCTTCCGTACACTATTTTTCAACACCACAATACTCTTCGCTCAAGTGCTCTGCTCCGGAAACTTCTAATCTCGAGGTTCTAGCGCCGATGTCAACCCTACGCACTGAAGTACGATCCACACCGAGCGTCGGTAACGAAGAGTTAGATTGTTGTTTTTGTTGCACTACTACTGTACATCCTCTTGTAATTATTTGTGTGATTATAGTATTGCCTATAGTAAACTGTCAAGGACCGTGGGCCTTGGAGTAGGAGCTGACCGCGACTCCGAACCAAGTAAATCCTTGTGTTCATGTTTGTATTTTTAATTTCCACTGCTCATTCTCTTAAAATTATATCCGAAAAAGTTTTACGATATTCACCCCCCCCCCCCCCCGCTCTATCATATTCTCTCGATCCAACACCAAAAACCTCAATATTTAGAATTGTATAAGCATAAATTGAGAGGGAGCATCTATCAACATAGGTTGTTGATAAGTGGTGCTCCAAACCCAAGGCTAAGGTTACACTAGTTTCAAAATGAGTCGACAAGTCTTGGAAATTGTTTTTATACATTGCATGAAGGGTTTAGATTCACACATAATTTGCTCTTGTCATGAATTGCTTAGATTAATTGGTTTTCTTGTAGCAATTTATGTTTTACTGCAATTTGTGTTTTATGAAATTTCACTTGAGTAGTAAGGAAATTTTCATACAATGAATGATAGTATATTCATGCTTCAAAATAAACCAACTACTTTTGAAAAGGAAAAATATATTTCATGAATGATTTAGGTTGAATCATGATAATGGATTGATATAGTTCACGGTAAATCTAGAAGTTAGCCAAAATATCAAAATCGCAGTTTTTTTTAGAATAACTGATGATATATCATAGGCTTAAGTTCTTCCTTAATGTGTTGGAGGTGAACATGATCAAGTATGCCATGATTTACTCTATGTGCTATTAACATTAGTCTATGGCAAGAAAATTTTGGTTATGAACAGTATGCTCACATAGTTATGATGTTTCAAAATTCAGCACTCAAGTTCCATGATTTGCTATAAAGTCTGATTATCAAGGTAGATTGGATTATCAAAATTATTTGGAATAAACATGATCATAATTAGAATATTTTGATACACACATGATCATACCTTGATACCCATGTTGTATAGGTGTGTTTGGAAAATCGATTATATTTTGATATTATCTTGATACAAACATGCTGGACAAGGTTGGGGATTATGAAATTGATAAATATTTTGAACAAACTTGATCATCCATTGACTTTGATACAAATTTAATATTGACTTGATACAAATCTATTTTGAAGTATCCAACTTAGATTTTGGGAACCTGATCATGCTTTGACAAACATATTTTGATATTCAACTTCATGCTTAGAAAATACTGATCATGCTCTGACACAAATCATGTTGATTATTTTGGGAAATGGATTTTAGTTAAAAGAAACCCTTTAGGATCAATGGGATTGAATCTAATTGAATTAGGGTTTCTGAAATCTCATTTTTGAAACTGTACAATGAAACAAATCTGATTACAGAGTTTCTGAAACTCAGTTTCTGAACTCTGGTTCAGAAATCCTCTCTGTATCAAACTAGATCGGTCCACGGACCGATCAGGACTCACCCTGATCGGTCCACCGACCGATCCAGGAAAGTCTGATGGTCTGGTGACCGATCATATCAATACTGATTCTCAGATCATTCCAATTTGTATCAGACCACTCCTCAAACCAATCCCCCTTCATCAATTTTGATGAAGTATCAATAGAACTGAGTAGTAGGATGATGGTCTAGATACTTGGAACAAAACCTAATACTGATTTAATACAAACCTATGTTGGAATGTTCAAATTCATAAGAAAGGATTTGTTGAGTCATGACTCTTAGTTTTAATGTCGTGTTTCAGAAATTTTTCTGAAATGACGAATATTGATGGAGTCTACACCATTGTTTTGGAATGCAAATTGTTAATGCAATCTGATCAGGAATGTATAAGAGTTTCAGAAATATGTCGGAAATCTGATCGCTCCCCAGACTAATCAGATATTTTTCCTGTATCAAGTAATCGACGAATATGATCGGTCACGGAGACCAATCAGAATTATGTGTCGGATACAGCTGCATTCCTTACTTGTCATATGAAACATATATATGTTTGATCAAGATAAACTTCTGTATATGTTTTTAGGTGAAATTCACACTTTTTGGCGTATGATGCATATACATTGTTGCCATGATATATTTATAGTATATGCCCTTCATATGCAATTCAAAAATTATCCTTTGATTATTTTGGGTTTGGGGAGAGACCCATGTTTGAGGGGGAGGTATGTTCAAACTTAATAACCATACCCTTTTTGATGTTTGACAAGGGGGAGAAAATGGTTGATTAAGTTTAGGGTTATTGTAGGGGGGAGGATTTTGATTCCATTACGATAATTGAACTGCCTTCAAAACATAAATCGGGGTGTCAAACAACAAAAAGGGAGAGATTGTTGATGCAGTCTAACCCTGATTGTTGTTTTCGTGTAGACACCGATTTAACATTTGATTTAAGTCTGGTTAAATGCATGAGGATTAAATCCTAGTCGCGGAATGGGCACAAAGTCCTAACTTGGAGGGTTGGGTGAAAAGTCCTAGCTTGGAGGGCTCGGTGAATGTTGGGTTTTTCGGGCCGCGAAAACCGTCTTTTCGCGTCGCGGAAAACCCGAGCACCCAAAGCCATGGATCTCGTGCGAAGAAAAATTTCGAAACAAAAATCACGTATTCATTTCATGCTCAAAACTCGATCTACTCCTAGATCTAAAGAGGGATAAACCATTTTTACCTTTGGTGCGTGCCACGCTTAATCCCGCTCGCTCCTTTTGGATGTCGGATCTCTAGGACGTCAAGTGTCGTCCCTCTAGAAGTATCCACGCGAACAAAGTGGATGGAGGAAACCCTTTAGGTGTGCTAGCACCTTTCAAGGGTTCGGCCAAGAGGAGAAGAAGAAGAAGAACACCAACACTTGGAGGAGGAAGAAGCAAAGACACACCACGAGAGAAATGGAACCAAAAATATGGTTTTGTTCTCTCATTGTGGCCGGCCACATAATGGCCATTATGTGGCCTGCCATAATCCCCTTTCAATTTGAATTCAAATTCAAATGGGGGGTTACAACCTTTGGAGATGATGTGGAGCATCATCATTGGTCAAATACCAAGCCAAGTCATCACTTGGTCAAGTCAAGGTGAGGTGGCCTTTTGGTCAATTCAAACTTGACCATTAATCTTCCTTGATGATGTGGCATCCACACTTAATGCTCTTGATGATGTGGTGCATCATCAATGGTTGGCTCCATGCCAATTCATCACCATGATGTGGCATTAAGTCAAGTCTAACTTGAGGTGGATTTGGGTCAAGTCAAACTTGCCTTTTATCGACTTTCCATATTTAGTCAAGTCAAACTTGACTCCATTTCTTCTCCCATGTCAAGTCTAACTTGAAGTGGAACCAAGTCAAGTCAAACTTGATTTGGATTTGGGTCAAGTCAAACTTGCCTTTTATGGACATTCCATATTTAGACAAGTCAAACTTGACTTCATTTTTTCTCCATCTATTTGTTCTTTGCGTGTGACCCTATAGGTTCTTGTAACGTTGGCAATGCTTCTAACCTCTTAGAAACATAAGCAATGAGCGGTATCTAGCAACACATCATTGCTACCCAAGTTACAAGAATGTTGAGATCCAACATCACCAATATGACTACTAATTATGACTTTCATAATATGTGACAATGTCCTTCTATCGTCGATATCTAGATTGATCTTCTATGAAGCATAGACCGTGTCATCCCCCAATCAGTTTATATGTGTCTTGAACTCCAAGTAGACTCACTATAATCAAATAAGCTCAATATCTCATATTGCCTTATTTGGGCATAGCCATGCACTTAGTGACTATCAAGACTATGATATCTCTCCCGTCATATAGGAGGGATAGATCCCATCTACATCACTCACATCCCTCCGCATAATTTGTTACATACCCAGTAATAGCCTTTATAGTCCACCCAGTTACGGGTGACGTTTGACGAAACCAAAGTACATAACTCCTTATGTAGCGAACTATGGTGACTTCATGTCTAAGGACTAATAGTCATACTAATAGTCACATGAGAAAGTATATGACACTCATATAATGATCCATGATACTTTCTCATGGTGGGTCATTCAGTATACATTCTCCAATGCATACTCATGTGTCAACTTAATATCTCATATCCATGACTTGTGAGATCAAGTCATCGTGTTGACCTACATGCTAGTCTCTATGCATTAACATTGTCCCTGAATGTTAATACTTGACTAGGAATAATTAAGAGTAGTGTTCTCTATATCATCTCACTATCGATTCAACCAATCGATTGATATAGATATGAACCTACTACCAAGGACGTTATTACACTTAGTTATTTGGCACCAATACAAGTAAGTATAATAACCATAATCAAATGCCTTTATATATATATATGAAATATGATACAATGAGTCCATACAACAACCATCACATGATTGGCTCTAGGGCTCTCACTAACAATCTCCCACTAGAACTAGTGCCAATCACTGTAGTATCTAATACCCAATGATCTAGTGTGACCATCATGCTTGGTCTGTGCCAATGTAACGCCCGCCCTTATATCTACCCTAAAGGCGGGGTTACGGGTCCATACATTCATCATGTTAAGCATGTATATCAAATAGAACAATTTCAATGCAAGAAGAGTAGTAAGCATGCTTGAGCAAAACCTATCATTTACCAACATAATAGGTGATCATTTAACTTCGTAATTTATTGATCTAAACTTGGTGTGAGCAAGATAGAGCATGGCACAATCTAAACATAACCTACTGTAAGTAAGCTAATTAAACACTATTGCAAGGCATCAAATAATAGAAAGGTAGCATGAGATAGCTAACATGACATAGGTTCCATAACTCTAACTTGACCAACCGTAGAGTAGTCATAGTCATCACACAATCGAAGTATAGTAACACAAATTGAAATCTTTTAACGGAAGCAATTTAGATTCTAAACAAAAATGGTAGATGCGAATCTTTCTTTCTTTCCCGAGCCATCACCACACACATCTTCTAGCCTTCCCTCTGCCTCTTCCTTTAGTTCCAGTATTTCTTACCGCTATCTGCAGCATAAGAAAAATAACAGGAACTAGTAAGCAAAACATGCTTAGTAAGAATCTGGGCCTACTCGCAAAACCATATCGATGCATCATATCATGTACTCAGTAATCATAACAGAACTATAAGCATCATAAGCATCACATCACATATTTCTAAGTGCTTTACAGCACAAGGTCATATCAAGATAGAATCATAAGCATCATAACATCACATCAATATTTCTAAGTGCTTTACGGAACAAGATCATCACATAATGAGAAAATGTTTTTCAAAAGGTTCCATAAAGGTAATACTTAAAAATATCATATCATCATCTTGGGCCCAGTTGTAGTACCACATCAAGCGCGTTCCCTAATAAATTGGAGTAGCGAGCCACCAATCTAATTAGAGCAGGACCCTTCCGTCCTACCAATGCTATGACCTTCAGTTAACATGTACATTGGATTTGTTTAACGACCCCCTTCCGAGTCGGGTACACAACTTCCAAAGTAAAGTAATTTATCATGCAATTACTCATATATATCTTTATATGCCTAAAGGTACTCTTGGTCACATCTTTAAGGGACACACCACACATCAAGGGTGCTCTTGATCCCCTAGGGACACACCACACATTCGGGTGCTCTTGATCCCAGTTTCAATAGAGTATCCATTTTTAAGCATATCATCATAACCTATCACATCATTGTCATATCATGAGCATGGCATGCCTCTTATCTTATCATGAAGAGTGCTCTTAGTCCCGACTTACAGGGAAGCATCTCTTAGGCATTTCATCATACATAAGCCATGCATAACATAAGGGTGCCCCATGGGCTATAAGACATGCTCATACATGCATCATAATTCAACCACTTAACATACTTTAGATCTGACAAGATTTGGTCACATAGATTATTCTCATATCATAGGCAGTGGTAGCATGCTAACAATTAAGATTTCAATCAGACATCTCATTTAAACCCTCATGCATAAACATATCATAGCATGCTAACAGTTAAGGTTCCAAATCAACCATTCCATTTAACACCACATGCATACACATATAATCATCCCAAACATAAGCATATCTCCTAGGGTACATCTTATACAATCATCACATATATACACATATGATCTTACTAAACACAATCATAATCGCATAGGGTAAGTTGTCCTTCACAACCTCATATTTCATGCCTTGGCCAAATGTTACATGCTAAGGAATCCAATCAAACATTTCCTTTCAATATCACATGCATATACATCTCATATCATTTTACATAAGCATATCACATAAAATAATTTAACCTTCACAAACCCTAAGGTTTCATGCTTTGGCCGAATGGTGTAGGGTAGGGTAGGCTAGATTTGTTTGACATCCAATCTTCACACACAATTATACAAACACCTTGTATACAATATTATTCCATACACTAAGCATGAATGTTTTCTATGATAACTCAACTCTCACTAGCCCCTTTTTCAATTCCTTGGCCGAAACCCATCAAAGCCCTAAACCCTAGCTTCTGTTATCACAAAATGAAAGGACACATCATATAGATATACCCTAAGTTCCAAGGGATCTTCACATGCATCAAAGGGTAACCAAGGTCCTTCCCTTGGTTGTTGGCCGAAACCTACACAAAGGCATAACCCTAGATTTTTGTTCATAATATTTTGAATAAACCACGTATACATATACCCTAAATTCTAAGGGTCTACTAGTATAACAAAAAGGGACCAAAGCCTTCCCCTAAGGGGGTGGCCGAAACATGCCAAGGGGAAATGTCCCCATTTTCCAAGCAATCAAGTAGACAACACATACGATAACTATTACACTGCAGGCGAGGGGATACTTACATCCTAGCGCTGGATTTTAACCTTCTTAAAATTGTAGGGTACCCTACACTTGAAGGGTATGTGAAAGCCTTTTCTTCAATTTTTTTCTCTAAGACTCCTTGGTCTTGGTAGAAGGCAATGATACTTGGCTTTCCTCCTTGCAATTTGCCCTAGGGTTAGAACCTTGGATGCTATTTTCGAAAATGGAAGAAGTGAAGGGGAAGAAGGTGGTTTCGGTGGAGAAGAGAAAAGGAAGAAGAAGAAAGAAAAAGGAAGTTACTCCAACTTCCTTTATTTATACTTTTCTCATGAAAAGACATGTCTCTTCACCCTTACCCACTTAACAAGCATGTTCCTTATTCCTTCTACATGAAATATTGCTTGGTTCATTGGTTATGACATGGTGAGTGCAACTAGGAGGTCCAAGGTTCAATCCTTGCTTCCTCCTTTCTAGCTCCTCTTTTTATCACAATTTGCACTAACCCATGTCAAAGCCCATTAAACCAAGCCCATCATGAAATTTCATAATATTTTTAATATTCCATATTCATGAATATAATATTTCATGCTAATATTTCATGATAATAATATTTCATGAATATAATATTTCATGCATTCATAACATTTCATAGCATGTGATTGCATGAAATTCATATCATTTCATTATAACTATTTTCATACATTGTCATGATTTTACATTGACAAATTTGGGGTGTTACAATCCTCCCCCTCTTATAGAAAGTTCGTCCCGAACTTAAAACAGTTCCGGGTACTTTGATCGCATCGTATCTTCCTGTTCCCAGGTGGCTTCTTCGAACTGCTTGTTCCGCCACAGAACTTTCACTAAGGGTATTTCCTTGTTCCTTAGCCTTTTAACTTCCCGATCGAGGATCTGGATCGGCCGGCGTTCGGAACTAAGGCTCTCCTGTTCTTGCACTGGTGGGGGTTCTATCATTTGAATCGCATCAGGGATACACTTCTTGAGCATCGACACATGGAAGACGTTATGGATAGCCGCCATTTCTGGTGGTAACTCCAGTTCGTAGGCCACCTTGCCTACTCGTCTCAAAATCTGGTAGGGTCCCACATATCGCGGACTCAGTTTCCCCTTCTTTCCAAATCTCATCACCCCTTTCATAGGGGCTACCTTCAGAAATACCGAATCCCCAACCTCGAACTCAAGTGGTCGACGTCGTTTATCAGCGTAGCTCTTCTGCCGACTCTTTGCAGTCTCTATCCGCTGGCGGATATTCTTTATAGCTTGAGTGGTCTCATCAATAATATGGGTCTGGAGTCCCATCTCCCTCTTTTCACCACTCTCATGCCAGCATAAAGGAGATCTGCATTTTCTTCCGTACAGTGCTTCGTACGGTGCCATCCCGATAGTAGCCTGATAACTGTTGTTATAAGCAAACTCTGCCAGGCTCAGGTATCGACACCAGCTTCCCTTGAAGTCCAAGGCGCAAGCTCGTAACATATCTTCTAGTATCTGGTTTACTCGTTCAGTCTGCCCGTCAGTCTGGGGGTGAAAGGCTGTACTGAACTTCAGCTTCGTGCCAAGGGCCTTCTGCACGTGTCCCCAAAAATCAGAAGTAAATCGACCATCTCGATCAGAGACAATGGTCTTGGGAATCCCGTGTAGTCGGACAATCTCCTTGACGTACAGTTGAGCCAGCTGCTCAACTGAATAAGTCATCCTGATAGCTAGAAAATGTGCGGACTTGGTCAGTCGGTCCACAATAACCCATATACTATCATATCCATTCGTAGTTCGAGGTAGCCCTGATATGAAATTCATAGATATGTCCTCCCATTTCCACTAGGGAATAGGTAGAGGCTGCAGAACTCCCCCAGGTCTCTGGTGTTCTGCTTTGACCCTCTGGCAAGTCAAACACATGCTAATATAATGGGCTACATCTTTCTTCATGCCGGACCACCAAAATTTGCCCTTCAGATCTTGATACATCTTGGTAGACCCAGGATGCATCGCATAAGGTGTGCCGTGAGCTTCCTCGAGTATCCTCGTCCGTAAGTCGGAGTCGTTGGGAACGCATAATCGATCCCGGAGATATAAGACTCCGCTATCGGCAATCCGGAATCCCTCGTCCTTGCCTTCAAGAATCTCTTGCCTGATTCTCCGAAGACTCGGATCAAGATTCTGCTTCTCCAGAATACCATCAAATAATGTCGGCGCAATCTGTAGAGTAGAAAGCTGTCCCGATATAATCTCGATTCCGAAATCCATAATTTCTTCCCCTAAGGGTCGTGACAAGGCCGACAAGGATATTAAAGCAGCACATGATTTTCTACTGAGAGCATCTGCTACCTTGTTGGCTTTTCCCGGATAGTACAAGATCTCACAGTCGTAGTCCTTGACCAACTCGAGCCATCGGCGTTGTCGCATATTCAGGTCTTTCTGGGTGAAGAAATACCGCAGACTCTGGTGATCAGTAAAGACCTTGCACTGAGTGCCATATAAATAATGCCTCCATGTTTTCAGCGCAAAGACCACCGCTGCTAATTCCAAATCATGGGTAGGATAATTCTTTTCATGTTCCTTTAATTGTCTAGAGGCATAAGCAATTACCTTCCCATTTTGCATAAGCACAGCTCCGAGTCCAAGTTTGGATGCGTCGCTGTACATATCGAAACCCGTATCACTTTCGGGAAGAGTCAATATAGGAGCGCTAGTCAGCCTCCTTTTCAGTTCAGAGAAGCTCTCTCACATTCGTCGGTCCATACATATTTCTTATCTTTCTTAGTCAGAGCTGTCATAGGAGCTGCAATCCGAGAGAAGTTCTCTACGAATTTTCTGTAATAGCCTGCTAGTCCCAGAAAACTTCTGACCTCGCTTGCATTCTTGGGTCTGGACCATTTACTTACGGCCTCAATTTTGATTGGGTCGACCATCACTCCATCCTTGGAGATGATATGTCCCAAGAATGACACTTGATTCAGCCAGAACTCATATTTCGAAAATTTAGCATACAGTTGTTCTTTCTGAAGAATCTGTAATACTATAGTCAGGTGCTCCGCATGCTCTTCGGAAGTCCTCGAATAAATAAGAATGTCGTCGATGAAGACGATCACAAATCTGTCGAGAAATGCCGAGAAAATCCGATTCATAAGGTCCATGAATATTGCCGGAGCATTAGTGACTCCAAACGGCATCACTACGAACTCATAATGTCCGTATCTCGTCCGGAAAGCAGTTTTGGGTATATCCTCATTTTTCACCCGGACTTGGTGATAACCAGACCTCAGATCAATCTTAGAGAAAACCGTAGCTCCCTTTAACTGATCGAACAGGTCATCTATCCTGGGTAGAGGGTACCTGTTCTTTACGGTCACATTGTTTAATGCCCGATAGTCGATACACATACGCATCGACCCGTCCTTCTGTGTCGCATAATCAATATCGGATACATGAGATTTTATTATTATACCAACCGAAATTTATTTTATTCATTCTTATAAGTTCACATACAACTAGTCCACTCAGTGAGCGAGACGGGCTGCCGTGATTCCCAACATAAAGAATAACATAGCGACACCTACTATCTCCTCGCTCATCACCCTCTGGCCCGCCACAGGATCCTCAACTGTCCCCATCGGGTCCTCATCTTCAATCTCGAGAATCTCCTCGTCCGCTTCGAGGTCTTCCTCGAACATCCCCAGCAGCTCTGGATCCTCCTCGAAGAGTTCGGGGTCTTCCCCGAAGGGCTCGGGGTCCTCCTCGAACGGCTCGGGGTCCTCCTCGAACGGCTCGGGGTCCTCATCAAAGGGCTCGGGGTCCTCCTCGAAGGCCTCGGGATCCTCCTCGACGGGCTCAGGATCCTCCTCCACGGGCTCAGGATCCTCCTCAAAGGGCTCGGGATCCTCCTCAAACGGCTCGGAGTCCTCCTCGGACGGCTCGGAGTCCTCCTCCGAGTCACCCAGATCTGCTGGGAACTCATGGCGGAGGAGCTGTCTGCACAACTCTGTATAGGGGATACGGCATCTGTGCTGTCCCCAGATCTGATGCGCCACCTCTCTTGCCCAGTTGGGCAAGGAACGAAGTAAAGCTCCGATCCTATGATCGTCCGTGGCTGGAAACCCTTCCCGCTCCAGTTTCCAGAAGAGCCGGTCCAGGAATCCTATGGTGCCCTGAATCCCCAGAGTCGGCCAATCCCTAACCGTCTCTATCTGCTCCAGCATCTCGTGGCATCTCTCAGGGTAGTCCTCATGCAACATCTGGAATTGGAAAAAAAAGACATGGTTAGTACAAAACCATTCCTTTCTCAATTCGCAAATATATACAGAGGAAAACACACACCTAATCGGTGTGGTTTACCCTAGTGATTACTATATGTAACCACCCTCTGACCCCAAATTCTAGGTTATTATGAATGCATATATTCACATATCTTACAATTTCTAGTCATTGCCTATCATACAGGCGCTAAATGACTACATAAACATTCATTCTATCTTCATTTGTTATGCAAGTATTAATCATCTTCATATCAGGCAAGCATAAATCATCTCTATCAATATCATTACTGTACATGAAATAATATAAGCGAGTTAGGATTTCTTACTTGGAAGCGGCAGGAGGAAGCTTGATGTGTGTGTGATGGAGGGGAAACTTGCTCTGAAACCAACTTGTAACGCCCGCCCTTATATCTACCCTAAAGGCGGGGTTACGGGTCCATACATTCATCATGTTAAGCATGTATATCAAATAGAACAATTTCAATGCAAGAAGAGTAGTAAGCATGCTTGAGCAAAACCTATCATTTACCAACATAATAGGTGATCATTTAACTTCGTAATTTATTGATCTAAACATGGTTTGAGCAAGATAGAGCATGGCACAATCTAAACATAACCTACTGTAAGTAAGCTAATTAATCACTATAGCAAGGCATCAAATAATAGAAAGGTAGCATGAGATAGCTAACATGACATAGGTTCCATAACTCTAACTTGACCAACCGTAGAGTAGTCATAGTCATCACACAATCGAAGTATAGTAACACAAATTGAAATCTTTTAACGGAAGCAATTTAGATTCTAAACAAAAATGGTAGATGCGAATCTTTCTTTCTTTCCCGAGCCATCACCACACACATCTTCTAGCCTTCCCTCTGCCTCTAGTTCCAGTATTTCTTACCGCTATCTGTAGCATAAGAAAAATAATAGGAACTAGTAAGCAAAACATGCTTAGTAAGAATCCGGGCCTACTCGCAAAACCATATCGATACATCATATCATGTACTCAGTAATCAAAACAGAACTATAAGCATCATAAGCATCACATCACATATTTCTAAGTGCTTTACAGCACAAGGTCATATCAAGATAGAATCATAAGCATCATAACATCACATCAATATTTCTAAGTGCTTTACGGAACAAGATCATCACATAATGAGAAAATGTTTTTCAAAAGGTTCCATAAAGGTAATACTTAAAAATATCATATCATCATCTTGGGCCCAGTTGTAGTACCACATCAAGCGCGTTCCCTAATAAATTGGGGTAGCGAGCCACCAATCTAATTAGAGCAGGACCCTTCCGTCCTACCAATGCCATAACCTTCAGTTAACATGTACATTGGATTTGTTTAACGACCCCCTTCCGAGTCGGGTACACAACTTCCAAAGTAAAGTAATTTATCATGCAATTACTCATATATATCTTTATATGCCTAAAGGTACTCTTGGTCACATCTTTAAGGGACACACCACACATTCGGGTGCTCTTGATCCCCTAGGGACACACCACACATTCGGGTGCTCTTGATCCCAGTTTCAATAGAGTATCCATTTTTAAGCATATCATCATAACCTATCACATCATTGTCATATCATGAGCATGGCATGCCTCTTATCTTATCATGAAGAGTTCTCTTAGTCCCGACATATAGGGAAGCATCTCTTAGGCATTTCATCATACATAAGTCATGCATAACATAAGGGTGCCCCATGGGCTATAAGACATGCTCATACATGCATCATAATTCAACCACTTAACATACTTTAGATCTGACAAGATTTGGTCACATAGATTATTCTCATATCATAGGCAGTGGTAGCATGCTAACAATTAAGATTTCAATCAGACATCTCATTTAAACCCTCATGCATAAACATATCATAGCATGCTAACAGTTAAGGTTCCAAATCAACCATTCCATTTAACACCACATGCATACACATATAATCATCCCAAACATAAGCATATCTCCTAGGGTACATCTTATACAATCATCACATATATACACATATGATCTTACTAAACACAATCATAATCGCATAGGGTAAGTTGTCCTTCACAACCTCATATTTCATGCCTTGGCCAAATGTTACATGCTAAGGAATCCAATCAAACATTTCCTTTCAATATCACATGCATATACATCTCATATCATTTTACATAAGCATATCACATAAAATAATTTAACCTTCACAAACCCTAAGGTTTCATGCTTTGGCCGAATGGTGTAGGGTAGGGTAGGCTAGATTTGTTTGACATCCAATCTTCACACACAATTATACAAACACCTTGTATACAATATTATTCCATACACTAAGCTTGAATGTTTTCTAGGATAACTCAACTCTCACTAGCCCCTTTTTCAATACCTTGGCCGAAACCCATTAAAGCCCTAAACCCTAGCTTTTGTTATCACAAAATGAAAGGACACCTCATATAGATATACCCCAAGTTCCAAGGGATCTTCATATGCATCAAAGGGTAACCAAGGTCCTTCCCTTGGTTGTTGGCCGAAACCTACACAAAGGCATAACCCTAGATTTTTGTTCACAATATTTTGAATAAACCACGTATACAAGGTGGTTTCGGTGGAGAAGAGAAAAGGAAGAAGAAGAAAGAAAAAGGAAGTTACTCCAACTTCCCTTATTTATACTTTTCTCATGAAAAGACATGTCTCTTCACCCTTACCCACTTAACAAGCATGTTCCTTATTCCTTCTACATGAAATATTGCTTGGTTCATTGGTTATGACATGGTGAGTGCAACTAGGAGGTCCAAGGTTCAATCCTTGCTTCCTCCTTTCTAGCTCCTCTTTTTATCACAATTTGCACTAACCCATGTCAAAGCCCATTAAACCAAGCCCATCATGAAATTTCATAATATTTTTAATATTCCATATTCATGAATATAATATTTCATGCTAATATTTTATGATAATAATATTTCATGAATATAATATTTCATGCATTCATAACATTTCATAGCATGTGATTGCATGAAATTCATATCATTTTATTCTAACTATTTTCATACATTGTCATGATTTTACATTGACAAATTTGGGGTGTTACAGCCAAAGCCTTGGTCAAGGGATCTGCAATGTTAGCCTCTGTGGGTACTCTGCATATCTTCACATCTCCTCGATCGATGATCTCTCGAATGAGATGGAAACGCCGTAGTATATGTTTGGTCCGCTGGTGTGAACGAGGTTCCTTAGCCTGCGCAATAGCTCCATTGTTGTCACAATAGAGCTGTACTGGGTTGGTTATGCTAGGAACCACTCCAAGCTCAGTAATGAACTTGCGGATCCAAACTGCCTCCTTTGCTGCCTCAGATGCAGCAATGTACTCAGCTTCTGTTGTAGAATCAGCAACTGTATCCTGCTTTGAACTCTTCCAGCTAACAGCGCCACCATTTAAGCAAAACACGAACCCTGACTGCGATCTGTAGTCATCCTGGTCAGTTTGGAAGCTTGCATCACTGTAATCTTTTACAGTTAGCTCCTCTTCGCCTCCAAATATCAAGAAATATTCTTTAATCCTTCTCAAGTACTTAAGAATATTCTTGACTGCTATCCAGTGACGTTCACCTGGATCTGACTGGTATCTGCTCGTCATGCTCAAAGCATACGAGACATCAGGACGAGTACATAACATGGCATACATGATAGATCCTATGGCTGAGGCATAAGGGATCTTGCTCTTGCGGTCTCTCTCCTCTCTAGGAGAGGGACCTTGAGTCTTCGAAAGACTCACGCCATGTGACACTGGCAGATTTCCCTTCCTGGAATTCTGCATGGCAAAACGTTGCAAAACGGTATCAATGTATGTACTCTGACTTAGGCCAAGCAATCTCTTAGATCTATCTCTATAGATCTTTATGCCTAGAATATAGGTTGCTTCACCTAAGTCTTTCATTGAGAAGGAATTCCTCAACCAAGTCTTCACAGACTGTAGTGAAGGAATGTCATTCCCAATGAGTAGTATGTCATCTACATACAAAACAAGGAAGACAACTGTGCTCCCACTAACCCTTTTGTAGACACAAGGTTCATCTTCATTCTTGATGAAACCAAACTATTTGATTGCATCATCGAATCGAAGATTCCAGCTTCGAGAAGCTTGCTTTAGTCCATAAAGGGACTTATGAAGCTTGCATACTCTACCAGTATGCTTCGGATCTACAAAACCCTCAGGTTGTGTCATGTACACTTCCTCGAGGAGGTTTTCATTCAGAAACGCAGTTTTGACGTCCATCTGCCAGATCTCATAATCGTGGTATGCTACAATAGCAAGCAAGATCCTAATGGACTTGAACATCGCGACTGGAGAAAAAGTTTCATCATAGTCAATACCATGAATTTGCTTGAAACCTTTAGCTACTAGTCTACCCTTATAGGTATGTACAAGTCCATCCATGTCAGTCTTTCTCTTAAAGACCCACTTACACCCAATGGGTTTGACCCCTTCAGGTGGATCAACCAAAGTCCGTACTTGGTTGGTGTACATGGAATCCATCTCGGATCTCATGGCCTCTAGCCATTTCTCAGAATATGGGCTCATCACAGCTTCCTGATAGGAGGTAGGCTCGTTCTCAACGAGCATAACGTCATCATGGTCAGACAAGAGAAATGAGTATCTCTCAGGCTGACGACGTACCCTATCAGACCTGCGAAGAGGTAGGTCTACATGAACAGGTTGTTGTTCCACAGCTTCTTGTGCAACAACCTCATCAACCACCACACTTTGTGGTTCCTGTTCAACTTCCATCAAGGCTTTAGTGCTATTGTCCATGTCTTGAACTTCTTCAAGACTGAACGTACTCCCACTAGTCTTTCTAGAAACAAGGTCCCTTTCTAGAAATACTCCAGTCATAGCAACAAACACTTTGTGCTGACTAGGAATGTAGAAGTAGTATCCCTTCGTTTCCTTGGGATACCCTATGAAATAACACTTATCAGATTTGGGTCCTAGTTTGTCTGAGACTTGACGTCGTACGTAAGCCTCACAACCCCAAACCCTCATGAAAGACATCTTGGGACTCCTCCCTGTCCATATCGTATATGGTGTCTTCATGACAGCCTTTGATGGAACACGGTTTAGTGTGAACGCTGTCGTGTCTAGAGCATATCCCCAAAAGGATATATGAAGATCTGCGTGACTCATCATAGATCGTACCATATCTAATAAGGTATGATTCCTCCTTTTGAATACACCATTCCACTGTGGTGTTCCAGGGGGAGTGAGTTGGGATAGAATCCCACACTCAGTTAGGTAGTCACGAAACTCATGGCTCAAGTATTCTCCACCTCGATCTGATCGAAGTATCTTAATACTCTTGCCAAGTTGGTTCTGTACTTCATTTCTGAATTCGTTGAACTTTTCAAAGGATTCTGACTTATGTGTCATCAAATA
This sequence comes from Boesenbergia rotunda, assembly GCA_024364735.1. Taxonomy (NCBI): domain Eukaryota; kingdom Viridiplantae; phylum Streptophyta; class Magnoliopsida; order Zingiberales; family Zingiberaceae; genus Boesenbergia; species Boesenbergia rotunda. The sequence continues at coordinate 48,088 of JAGFNQ010001787.1, read as the reverse complement.
CACATAGCCATATCTACTGAAGTCATCAGTAAATGTGATGAAGTACCTGTAACCACCTCTGGCAGTGACATTGAAAGGGCCACATACATCACTATGTATGAGTCCTAACAAGTCTGTCGCTCTTTCGCTATGTCCACTAAAGGGAGTCTTAGTCATCTTGCCTAGAAGGCATGACTCGCATGTCTCATATGACTCAAAATCAAATGAGTCCAGCAAACCATCCTTATGGAGCTGGGACAAGCGACTCTCATTTATGTGGCCTAAGCGACAGTGCCAGAGATAGGTTGGGTTCAACTCATTTGATCTCAACCTCTTGGTATTCACGTTATAGATAGGGCTCTCTTAGTCTAGAATATAGAGGCCATTCATCCGATGTGCGCTACAATAGAACATATCCTTTAAATAAACAGAACAACATTTGTCCTTTATTATGAATGAAAAACCTTTGTTATCTAAACATGAAACTGAAATGATATTCTTTGTTAGTACAGGTACATAACAACAGTTATTCAATTCCAGTACAAGCCCAGAGGGTAGAGATAGAAAGTAAGTCCCTATAGCAACAGCAGCAACCTTTGCTCCATTGCCTACTCGTAGGTCCACCTCGCCCTTGGCCAATGCCCTGCTATTTCTCAGAGCCTGCACATTAGTACAAATGTGAGAAGCACACCCAGTATCTAATACCCATGATGTAGAAATAGAAAGGTTGACTTCTATAACATTTATACCTGAAGTAGAAGTCTCACTTCTCTTCTTCTTCAGATCTTCCAGGTATACCTTGCAGTTCCGCTTCCAATGCCCAGTCTTACCGCAGTGGAAGCAGGTAGCATCCTTAGCAACCCCACCTTTAGGTTTGAGTGTTGAAGAGCTGGCTTTGCCCTTGGTTTGGGTCTTACCCTTACCTTTGGGCTTCCAGTTGCCCTTACCCTTGCCCTTTTGTACCATTAGGACGGTACTGGACTTGGCAGTGGTGAGATTAGGCTCAGCAGTTCTTAACATATTGAGTATCTCGGGCAGTGGTTTGTCTAATTCGTTCATGTTGTAGTTCATGACGAATTGACGGTAACTCACCGGCAACGATTGCAGGATCAGATCGGTAGCCAGCTCTTGGCCCAAAGGGAACCCCAACCTCTCGAGGTTCTCGACGTACCCAATCATTTGGAGTGCGTGAGTTCCTACAGGGGTTCCCTCGTTCATCTTGCATGAAAAGAGGGCCTGAGTCACTTCAAACCTCTCATGCCTTGCCTGCCCTTGATATAGTTGCTTGAGATGGCCAATCATATCAAAAGCATTCATTTTCTCGTGTTGCTTCTGAAGCTCAGGAGACATACAGCATAGCATTAGGCATGACACGTCTAACGCGTCATCTAGATGCTTCTGATGAGCATCTCTAATACTACGAGAGGCAGAGGTTGCTGGTGCATCAGGAACTGCTTGCTCCAGAACGTACAGCATACGTTCCTGCGTGAGGACTATCCTCAGATTCCTGTACCAGTCCAGGAAATTAGCTCCTAGGAGCTTGTCCTTCTCAAGAACAGATCGTAGAGAGAGAGAGTGTTCGTGTTTAACATGGTAATCTACAACATAAAATGCAGAAAATAAATATCCACCATTGTATCATATTTTATTTATCATTTAACTAGGCCTTTAATTAAATGATGCTCCCACTGAATTATAGGGCTTTGGTAGAATCGTGTCATAGATGTGGTAAAACCACACTACTAGATCAACACCAACTAACTATAATTCTCGTAGGTCAAGATCCACATCATACTACGCCTTGAGTTAGCTTTGGCTAAATCGCCCAAGACTTAGTATGATCGGTAGGTACTAATTACCAATTACATCTCTATGCAACTCTTGTTTATAGGATCAAGAATTAACATTTATGAATAATCTTGAGTTAGCTTAGGCTAAATCTCCCAAGACTATTGATAAATGCGATCTTGTCCTACCTTTCCAACTATTGGAGTATGCCTATAGTCAGGCTCGATCCAATTGAGCTAACTAGTTACTCAATCTAATTGAGCTCAATCTAACCCAAGCGTGATAGGCGGGACCAAGGTTGTCCCTCCGCATATGATCGTGGTAGTGATGGGTATCAAGGCTCGTTAGGCATATACGAGTTGATTTCGATTTAGATCTAATCTAATCGATGATGTGCATCGTATTTAGGCATTTATTAAATCTAATTTAACCTAAATGTGTATTAGGTGCACATCATGATGTGGTTCCCACATTACATGTGCATCACATACACTCATGTATATTCTATTCTATACTAACATGCATCACATACATATAAGCAAAAATAAAATATACAAGAAAATTAAAGTGTGATTAGTCATGGCCCTACTAAGATCTTCTATAGCCAATGAGAAGATCCATTGGTCAACCTAGGGTCTAGGCAGCAGCTTCTCCAAGCTCCTCCTTTCCAGAACCCCATGTGTTGTCGGCTTGCTTCCCACGAGTCCGTCTTCTCCAGAATTTCCTTCATCTTCAATTTTGTACATTACAAAATTTATACTCGAGTTACATTCGAGTCTTAAACTAATTTTAACAGAAATAATAAATAAAAGGACGACACGCAGGTCGCAATCACAATACAACACACACAACACAAATAACGGCACGCAGGCCGTAATATAAATTACACACATATTTTAATCTAATTAAAATAGGGTCTTGGGCCATGACCATCACACTACTGTACATAATTCAAAATTATATATTTTACAGAAATTTATCTAATTTTTCTATGTATTTTACGAATTTTATGAGTCACAACTCCACGGTGGTCCCGTTAAGCGGGGTTTCGGGCACAATCACGTGACAAGGCCCCTTGCAGGGTTAGGGGCGGCGCCCCTACTCACGAAATTAATTTCGTGAGTGTCGTATCGCGATCTAACAGTGCCTAATCCGCTGTCCCAAAATCTATTTGGCGAAACTTGCCGTTTCGGAGAAGTTTTTCTCGGTGGTCGAAGTGTACAAGTGCTTCGCACTCGTTGCTTCGCCTCTACGAGAATAATACTCATAAATCCTAAAAAATTAGAAAATTACAGAATCATAAACTACTCTAAATTTTGTATCCCATACAAAAAAAAAATACGTGCTTCGAACTTGGCTCTGATACCACTGTTGGGTTTTTCGGGCCGCGAAAACCGCCTTTTCGCGTCGCGGAAACCCCGAGAACCCAAAGCCATGGATCTCGTGCGAAGAAAAATTCCGAAACAAAAATCACGTATTCATTTCATGCTCAAAACTNCCTTTATTATGAATGAAAAACCTTTGTTATCTAAACATGAAACTGAAATGATATTCTTTGTTAGTACAGGTACATAACAACAGTTATTCAATTCCAGTACAAGCCCAGAGGGTAGAGATAGAAAGTAAGTCCCTATAGCACAGCAGCAACCTTTGCTCCATGCCTACTCGTAGGTCCACCTCGCCTTGGCCAATGCCCTGCTATTTCTCAGAGCCTGCACATTAGTACAAATGTGAGAAGCACACCCAGTATTAATACCCATGATGTAGAATAGAAAGGTTGACTTCTATAACATTTATACCTGAAGTAGAAGTCTCACTTCTCTTCTTCTTCAGATCTTCCAGGTATACCTTGCAGTTCCGCTTCCAATGCCCAGTCTTACCGCAGTGGAAGCAGGTAGCATCCTTAGCAACCCCACCTTTAGGTTGAGTGTTGAAGAGCTGGCTTTGCCCTTGGTTTGGGTCTTACCCTTACTTTGGGCTTCCAGTTGCCCTTACCCTTGCCCTTTTGTACCATTTAGGACCAGGTACTGGACTTGGCAGTGGTGAGATTAGGCTCAGCAGTTCTTAACATATTGAGTATCTCGGGCAGTGGTTTGTCTAATTCGTTCATGTTGTAGTTCATGACGAATTGACGGTAACTCACCGGCAACGATTGCAGGATCAGATCGGTAGCCAGCTCTTGGCCCAAGGGAACCCCAACCTCTCGAGGTTCTCGACGTACCCAATCATTTGGAGTGCGTGAGTTCCTACAGGGGTTCCCTCGTTCATCTTGCATGAAAAGAGGCCTGAGTCACTTCAAACCTCTCATGCCTTGCCTGCCCTTGATATAGTTGCTTGAGATGGCCAATCATATCAAAAGCATTCATTTTCTCGTGTTGCTTCTGAAGCTCAGGAGACATACAGCATAGCATTAGGCATGACACGTCTAACGCGTCATCTAGATGCTTCTGATGAGCATCTCTAATACTACGAGAGGCAGAGGTTGCTGGTGCATCAGGAACTGCTTGCTCCAGAACGTACAGCATACGTTCCTGCGTGAGGACTATCCTCAGATTCCTGTACCAGTCCAGGAAATTAGCTCCTAGGAGCTTGTCCTTCTCAAGAACAGATCGTAGAGAGAGAGAGTGTTCGTGTTTAACATGGTAATCTACAACATAAAATGCAGAAAATAAATATCCACCATTGTATCATATTTTATTTATCATTTAACTAGGCCTTTAATTAAATGATGCTCCCACTGAATTATAGGGCTTTGGTAGAATCGTGTCATAGATGTGGTAAAACCACACTACTAGATCAACACCAACTAACTATAATTCTCGTAGGTCAAGATCCACATCATACTACGCCTTGAGTTAGCTTTGGCTAAATCGCCCAAGACTTAGTATGATCGGTAGGTACTAATTACCAATTACATCTCTATGCAACTCTTGTTTATAGGATCAAGAATTAACATTTATGAATAATCTTGAGTTAGCTTAGGCTAAATCTCCCAAGACTATTGATAAATGCGATCTTGTCCTACCTTTCCAACTATTGGAGTATGCCTATAGTCAGGCTCGATCCAATTGAGCTAACTAGTTACTCAATCTAATTGAGCTCAATCTAACCCAAGCGTGATAGGCGGGACCAAGGTTGTCCTCCGCATATGATCGTGGTATGATGGGTATCAAGGCTCGTTAGGCATATACGAGTTGATTTCGATTTAGATCTAATCTAATCGATGATGTGCATCGTATTTAGGCATTTATTAAATCTAATTTAACCTAAATGTGTATTAGGTGCACATCAAGATGTGGTTCCCACATTACATGTGCATCACATACACTCATGTATATTCTATTCTATACTAACATGCATCACATACATATAAGCAAAAATAAAATATACAAGAAAATTAAAGTGTGATTAGTCATGGCCCTACTAAGATCTTCTATAGCCAATGAGAAGATCCATTGGTCAACCTAGGGTCTAGGCAGCAGCTTCTCCAAGCTCCTCCTTCCAGAACCCCATGTGTTGTCGGCTTGCTTCCCACGAGTCCGTCTTCTCCAGAATTTCCTTCATCTTCAATTTTGTACATTACAAAATTTATACTCGAGTTACATTCGAGTCTTAAACTAATTTTAACAGAAATAATAAATAAAAGGACGACACGCAGGTCGCAATCACAATACAACACACACAACACAAATAACGGCACGCAGGCCGTAATATAAATTACACACATATTTTAATCTAATTAAAATAGGGTCTTGGGCCATGACCATCACACTACTGTACATAATTCAAAATTATATATTTTACAGAAATTTATCTAATTTTTCTATGTATTTTACGAATTTTATGAGTCACAACTCCACGGTGGTCCCGTTAAGCGGGTTTCGGGCACAATCACGTGACAAGGCCCCTTGCAGGGTTAGGGGCGGCGCCCCTACTCACGAAATTAATTTCGTGAGTGTCGTATCGCGATCTAACAGTGCCTAATCCGCTGTCCCAAAATCTATTTGGGCGAAACTTGCCGTTTCGGAGAAGTTTTTCTCGGTGGTCGAAGTGTACAAGTGCTTCGCACTCGTTGCTTCGCCTCTACGAGAATAATACTCATAAAATCCTAAAAAATTAGAAAATTACAGAATCATAAACTACTCTAAATTTTGTATCCCATACAAAAAAAAAATACGTGCTTCGAACTTGGCTCTGATACCACTGTTGGATTTTTCGGGCCGCGAAAACTGCCTTTTCGCGTCGCGGAAACCCCGAGAACCCAAAGCCATGGATCTCGTGCGAAGAAAAATTCTGAGACAAAAATCACGTATTCATTTCATGCTCAAAACTCGATCTACTCCTAGATCTAAAGAGGGATAAACCATTTTTACATTTGGTGCGTGCCACGCTTAATCCCGCTCGCTCCTTTTGGAAGTCGGATCTCTAGGACGTCAAGTGCCGTCCCTCTAGAAGTATCCACGCGAACAAAGTGGATGGAGGAAACCCTTTAGGTGTGCTAGCACCTTTCAAGGGTTCGGCCAAGAGGAGAAGAAGAAGAAGAAGAACACCAACACTTGGAGGAGGAAGAAGAGAAGACACACCATGAGAGAAATGGAACCAAAAACATGTTTTTGTTCTCTCATTGTGGCCGGCCACATAATGGCCATTAATGGCCATTAAGTGGCTGGCCATAATGGCCATTAATGACCATTAAGTGGCCTGCCATAACCCCCTTTCAATTTGAATTCAAATTCAAATGGGGGGTTACAACCTTTGGAGATGATGTGGAGCATCATCATTGGTCAAATACCAAGCCAAGTCATCACTTGGTCAAGTCAAGGTGAGGTGGCCTTTTGGTCAAGTCAAACTTGAGCATTAATCTTCCTTGATGAGGTGGCATCCACACTTAATGCTCTTGATGATGTGGTGCATCATCAATGGTTGGCTCCATGCCAATTCATCACCATGATGTGGCATTAAGTCAAGTCTAACTTGAGGTGGATTTGGGTCAAGTCAAACTTGCCTTTTATGGACATTCCATATTTAGTCAAGTCAAACATGACTCCATTTCTTCTCCCATGTCAAGTCTAACTTGAAGTGGAACCAAGTCAAGTCAAACTTGATTTGGATTTGGGTCAAGTCAAACTTGCCTTTTATGGACTTTCCATATTTAGCCAAGTCAAACTTGACTTCATTTTTTCTCCATCTATTTGTTCTTTAAGCGGTATCTAGCAACACATCATTGCTACCCAAGTTACAAGAATGTTGAGATCCAACATCACCAATGTGACTACTAATTATGACTTTCATAATATGTGACAATGTCATTCTATCGTCGATATCTAGATTGATCTTCTATGAAGCATAGACCGTGTCATCCTCCAATCAATCTATGTGTCTTGAACTCCATGTAGACTCACTATAATCAAATAAGCTCAATATCTCATATTGCCTTATTTGGGCATGGCCATGCACTTAGTGATCTCACTCTATCAAGACTATGATATCTCTCCCGTCATATAGGAGGGATAGATCCCATCTACATCACTCACATCCCTCCGCATAATTTGTTACATACCCAGTAATCGCCTTTATAGTCCACCCAGTTACGGGTGACGTTTGACGAAACCAAAGTACATAACTCCTTATGTAGGGAACTATGGTGACTTCAGGTCTAAGGACTAATAGTCATACTAATAGTCACATGAGAAAGTATATGACACTCATATAACGATCCATGATACTTTCTCATGGTGGGTCATTCAGTATACATTCTCCAATGCATACTCATGTGTCAACTTGATATCTCATATCCATGACTTGTGAGATCAAGTCATCGTGTTGACCTACATGCTAGTCTCTATGCATTAACATTGTCCCTGAATGTTAATACTTGACTAGGAATAATTAAGAGTAGTGTTCTCTATATCATCTCACTATCGATTCAACCAATCGATTGATATAGATATGAACCTACTACCAAGGACGTTATTACACTTAGTTATTTGGCACCAATACAAGTAAGTATAATATCCATAATCAAATGCCTTTATATATATATATGAAATATGATACAATGAGTCCATACAACAACCATCACATGATTGGCTCTAGGGCTCTCACTAACAGTGAAAAGTCCTAACATGGAGGGATAGGTGAAAAGTCCCAACTTGGACAGTTAGGTGAAAAGTCCCAACTTGAAGGGTCAGATGAAAAGTCCTAGCTTGGTGGGCTAGGTGAAAGTCCTAGCTTGGAGGGCTAGGTGAAAAGTCCTAACTTGGAGGGTTGGGTGAAAAGTCCTAGCTTGGAGGGCTAGGTGATGAAATCCTGGTGAGTGAAGCCAGGTCCTTGCTTGGGAAGCTAGGTTGAAGTCCCAGTGAGTGAACATGGGCATGGAGTCTTGGTCCGGGGGACCAGGATGAGTCAGAGAAGGCAAGGGAGGTCGTTCTCTTGACTTAGAGTGGATTTGGCCTTGCCCGGATTGGTCTGGTGAACGATCAGGGAAGTTGGCTCGGAGTTCGTTCATGGATCGGTCTGGTGACCGATCCAGTGATGTCTGATCGGTCTGGTGACCCATCAGGGAACAACCTGATAGGTCTGGTGACTGATCCCGAGTGCCAGAACGGTCTGGTGATCGATTAGGGAGAGAACAAAAACGTTGGTTGGATTCTGTTCAGTCCCAGATCGGTCTAGTGACCGATCCAGAGTGCCAGAACAGTCTGGTGACCGATCAGGGAGAGAACAGAACCCTTGGTTGGATTCTATTTAGCCCCAGATCGGTCTGGTGACCGATCCAGAATGCCAGAATGGTCTGGTGACCGGTCCACGACCTAGGATCAAATGTCCGCGATTACGGTTTTCTCACAGTGGACCGATCAAGCATGAGCTTGATCGGTCAGCGCCTATCCTGATCGGTCTGGTCACCGATTAGGCTTCACTCTGATCGGTCCGGTGACCGATCAGTAGCTGTAACATTAATTCGAAATCACTGTCAGACGCTCTGATCGCGTCTGTTTTCTCTGCTGATTCTCTGATACACTGCTGATATGTTTTGATATGTATTGCTAAGCATCTATTGGAGTGTGCAGGTAATACAAGAGGATTCAAATACTCAAGGAGGGTCAATGGAGGGTTTTCCATGGAGCAGGTTTGGATCTACTGTGTTTTCAGGTCTCAACGCCGTCTGGCGCAACTACCAACTGACGAAGGTGCGGCTGGCATCTGACGGAGGCTCAGCTGGAGGAGTGTCCAGTGGACTGAGTGCTCAGAGAGGTCAGTGGGTCAGGGTGTGAGTCAGTGGTGCAGATGGAGCTGGCGACGTTGAGCAAGAGCTTATGAGACGAAGCTGGAAGCAGAGGAGCTGAGGCAAACAAGACAGAAACTTGGGAAGTTTGGCTAGACTGTGTTCGTGCTCTCTGTTGCATTGTGCTTAAGCGTTCTACTACATCCTTGTGAGATCTGAATGAGCATTCCTTCTTGTGTGATCTCGTGTACTCAAGTTCCATCATCCGTGAGATCTGTGGAAAGGTTTCTCCACCGAGAAGGAGGCTGTATCTTATCCGAGTTCACCGGGGCTTGATCTGCCGACGATCAAGGGATCACCCACCTTACGGGCACGCCAAGGAGTAGGGGCAAGTTATCCCCGAACCTTGTACATCACGGTGTTAGCGTCGGTTTGTTGTCTGTTTTTGTTTTGGTGTTCTGCTTTGTTTCTGTTTCTGTTTCTGCATTTGTATTCCGCTGCTTAACCCATATGTGCAGAAAGCTTCAAAAGTGCAAGACTTGTAGTATTTGGCTATATTCACCCCCTCTAGCCATCCAAGTTCCAATAGAAAGGGCAAAGCAACCCTAAATTCCTCCTCTTGAACCGAAACTTGTGGAGCTAGAATTCGAACTGAAGTAGTTGTTGTAAATTCCCCTTTTTCACGGATTTCCCATTCATTTTCCACCAAAATCACAGGATCAACTGAGGAAGGAGTGAGGCTTGAACTAGGGTTGAAACCAACTGATTTTGAAGATGTTTCACGGCTGGTTGGGGCTGAAGAAGTAGGTGCTATCCTGTTTTCAGAAAAATCAGCCCTTGGAGCATTTGAAGTTGAAGCAATTTTCCCACTCCTCAAAGTGATGACACTAACATTTCCCTTTGGATTGGGAGTAGCTTGAGAAGGTAGTTGACATGATCCTTGGGCTTGCATTTGGTTCATCCCACTAGCCAATTGTCCAATTTGTCTCTCAATGTTTTGTAAGGTTGGATCATTTTTTTGTTGGCCTTGTTGTTGCAAGAGTTGTTGTAACTTCTCCTCCAGCCTTTGTTGTTGAGCATTCACCCCACTAGATCCTCCATAGCCTCATTGGTTATAATGAGTCTTTGGTTGGCCTTGAAATGAAGATTGAGGTTGCAGAAATTGTTGAACTTGCTGTGAACCTTGAAAATAGGGCTGTTGGGGCTGATTATAGGGTTAAAATGGCTGTGAAAATTGTTTAAAATTAGGCTAGGAACTTGGTTGAAATTGTTGAGAATTGTAGCTCTGAAAATTTTGAGTTTGAAGTTGAAATTGTTGTGGTGAGGGCTAAAATTGAGTGGGCTGGAAATCCTGATTTGAGGGCTAAAAATTTTGATTGAATGGCTGAAAACCTTGCTGAGAAAACTGATATCCTTGCTGAATATTTGGATTACCTTGGAACCCTTGCTGATTGCCTTGGAAAGGTGGCTGATTTTGATTAAAGGGTTGCTGAAATTGCTGAATTGGTTGTTGAAATGGCTGAAATTGTTGCTTCCCTTGCTGATTTTGTTGGAAATTCGGTTGAGGTTGCTGATAAGGCTGTTGTGATGGGTTTTGTTTATAAAAAGAGTTGTCATACTTAACATTTGGATGATCCCTCTAACCCGGATTGTAAGTAGATGAGTAGGGGTTATTTTTTGCTTAAAATTGTCCCCTAGTCAATGTCGCTAGTGTCTCATCTTGTTGGAGGTTAGGACATAATCCGAATTGTGTTCTTGGCTTGAGCAAATACTACACAACCTCATCACTTGGCTTGAAGGTGGAGGTACTGAAAAATTTTGATTTTTGCTCACATTGTTTAGAGCCATTTGCTTCACCAAGGAAGTAAGCTTCATCAAAGAATTCTTGATTTCATTTTGCTCATTAGATACCATCTGAACCTCATTTACTCTTCTGGTTGACAATGCTCTACTCTCAAATTACAGTGAATTTTCTGCCATATTTGAAATCAACTCTCTAGCTTGATATAGTGTTCTGTTTACCAGGGCTCCCCCAGCTGCAGCGTCAATCATAATCCTATCCATCTGGAGTAGACCCTCATAGAAGTACTGAAAAAGTAGCTGCTCACTGATCTGGTATTGTGGGCAGCTAGTGCATAGCTTGTTGAATCTTTCCCAATAATCATATAGAGTCTCTCCTACTACTTGCTGTATACCATAGATACTCTTTCTGGTGAGTGCAGTTCTAAAGGCTGGAAAGTACTTTTCCAAAAATACTTTCTTCATAGAAATCCAGCTAGAAACGTGCCTAGTAGGTAAATAGTAGAACCAATTCTTAGCTGCTCCAATCAGGGAAAATGGAAATGCCCTCAGCTTAATATCATCTTCTGAAATCCCCTGAGGCTTCATGGTGGAGCAAACTACGTGAAATTTATGTAAGTTTCTATTGGGATCCTCTCTAGACTGTCCTTGAAATATAAGCAAAAAGTGGATGAGTCCTGATCTCAACTCAAAGTCACCAGTGAGCTCTGGGTAGGCAATGCAAGAGTACTGGAAAACATCATCGGGTGCTGCAAGTTCCTTTATGGTTTTCTGGTGGTCTGCCATAGGATCAACTGAATGAGTGGAAATAGAATGAGTAGGAATAATGTCAAAAGCCTCTGAAACACTTATTTGGTTCTGTTGGATTGATAGAATACGATAGAGGGGGGGTGAATATCGTAAAACCGTTTTAGATTAGATTGAGAGAAATTACGCAGCGGAAATAAATAAACACAAACGCTAACACAAGAATTTTTACTTGGTTCAGAGTCACGGCCAGCTCCTACTACAAGGCCCACGGTCCTTGACCGTTTACTGCGGGCAATACTATAATCGCGCAAGTTATTACATGAAGTATTACAGTAGTAGTGCAGTAAAAATACAATTAAAATCTAACTCTTCGTTACCGACGCCCGGTGTGTATCGTTCTTTTGGTGCGTAGGGTCGTTGTCGGCGCTAGAACCTCGAGGTCATATTTTTTCGAAGCAAAGCGCTTGAGCGAAGAGTATTGAGGCGTTGGAAAACTGTGTTCTGAAGCCTTGGGGGTCGAACCCCTTATATAGTGCACCTGGGGGCGCCCGGGGCATTGGGGGTGCCCTCCGCATGTCACTCGATCCGTAAACCTCTCGGTCAGCCTTTATCCCTCCAGGATCGGGCTCGATGTTTGACAGGGGCGGTCGGGACATAGGGGGCACCCCGGTTGGCCCAATCTGCTGGCTTCTCGCTTGATAGATTTTGGTTGCTTCGTTGGCTGGGACCCAGGGCACTCGAGGCATCCGGGGCGCCCGGGACACTGGGGGCGCCCGGGACATCCGGGTTGCCCTACCCAGCTGCTGCCCCTCTCCTTTGGGGCGTTCTGAGCTGTAGAAACTCGTTCCTTTGGTCCTGCATCCAGGGTTAGTTCCAAACAAAACAAAGCAAGAATGTTAATGAATTTTACATCCGTAGCTGTCTTGGTTCTGACTTCGGGTCTCCCAAATGGAGCCCTAGGTCGAGCCAACTGCCTATTGTTCCCTCGACGGGGAGCGTGTCCTCACCTACTCGTCTCAGGAGACTTTACCTTTTGCCAACCGACTCCTCCGGTTGGACTTTTGCCCGATGCACCTGACCAGGTCTTCGTGACCACCTTCCGACCAGGTCTTCGGTGCCCAGCTCCTTGCCAGGACTTCATTCCCAGCTCCTTGCAAGGGCTTCGTGCCCAGTCCTCGACCAGGACTTCGTGCCCACCTTTCGAGCAGGTCTTCGGTGCCCAGCTCCTTGCCAGGGCTTCGTGCCCAGTCCTCGACCAGCACTTCGTGTCTAGTGTACCTAGGGCTTCTTTTCCTGTATTCTTAGTGAACATGTTAGATCAACATAATATCTTAATTTTTTTAACCCTTTCCCATTATCAAAACCCAGGTTTGACATAGGTGCTGCCTGCACCAACAATCTCCCCTTTTTGATTTATTGCAATCTGGTTCAAAAAGTTAAGTAAAAGATGTTGGGACCGGGTGCATGTTGACAAGGATACGGGTTCGTAAATTTTAAAATATTTACGTGCAGCGAAAGAATTAGCATAAATAATTTCTCAAATTATTTTTAACCACATATCTAGCATGTGAGCTTATGATGTGTGGGCATGAACATAAATTAAAATTTTGCAAAAAAGTAAACTAATTTACTAAGTACCTCGCGTAACTCGACGTAAGGGACGAGATCCAACCGTAGCGTCCCTTGGAAGCTCCGCCTCTATTCGCGTCCACGCTGAGTTCTCTTCGGGATGACTTCGCAAAGCCACGAGTTTTGTGCCGACGAGAACTACTAGATTCTCCAAAGGCACAACTAGAAAAACAAGAGAGAAAGATGGAAACTAACCACCAAGTAACGGAATCAAAATTCCGGGAACGGAAAGAAGGAGTCGCGATCCGTTTCTTCTTCTTCGGCACCTTCTTGGCGGATGAAGCACTCGGCCACCCTTGGGATGTGCGCCGACCCTAGGGGAGGAGAGAGAGCCGGCCATAGAGAGAGAGAGGAGGGGCCGGCCCTAGAGAGAGAGAGAGAGATAGAGAGAGAGAGGGAGCTACTAATCTCTTGATAACTCAATTGAGGAATTCAAGCCTAGCCTTGGTTCCTTTATATAGTAGCCTCTCCCTTGCCATGTCTCCCCTTTAATGGAATTAACGGAATAAATTTTCATAAGAAATTTATCTTATAAATATTCTCATTAATTATTCCGTTATGCCAAGTTTTATTATAACTAATTTTATAATAAAACAAATACATCTCTCTTTTTAATTATGGAATAAATTTTCATAAAATTTATTATATAAATTTTCTCATCATGGAAAAATCAATTCATAATTGATTTTATAAAATAAAAATAAACCATTTAAAGTTTATTTTAGTCTCCAAAAAAGCAATAAATTTATTATATAAAATTTTCTTTATCATGGAAAAATCAATTCATAATTGATTTTATAAAATAAAATAAACCAATCCATGGTTCATTTTAATTTCCATAAAAAGAATAAATTTATTATATAAATTTTTCTTATCATGGAAAAATCAATTCATAATTGATGTTATAAAATAAAAATAAAAATAAACCATTTAAAGTTTATTTTAATTTCCTTGAAAACAAATTTATTTATCCATAATTTTTATAAAACAAATCGCGCATGATTTATTTTATAATTTAAACCAAATAAATTGGTTTCTCCCCATTGTTGTGGCCGGCCAAAACAAAGAGGGTTGGCACCCTCTTTGGCCGGCCAAAGCTAGCCGAACCTATCGCGAATTAAACTCATTTAATTCGCCCGATAAGCCTTCAAAAGACTTAGCCATTTTAAGCTTCCATTGCGCCTCTGATTAACTCAAATTCGACTTATTTCTCTTGATCGAAAAATCTAATTTTCAACTCGTTTTAAATCCCTCGGATTACTCATTGTGCGTGTGACTAAATAGGCTTTCGATTTATGTTGGCCGTCTATAATCAACCAATTATAGAACGATCATGAGTGGCACCTAGTAGTACATCATGACCCCCAATTAATCGAATGATCAACGGTTGACCTTAGAAGTAATTCTGAAACCCTTCAGCAGCTCTAATAAATCGTGCCTCATTCCCTTCACCATCTTATACCCACTTGGTTCTGGACATGGTCTGTGTGTGTCAGTCCCCACTAGGCTGACTACGTCACACCTCGCCCAAGTAGTGTCTTTCTCGTCCTTTGGATTTCTAATTACTCTCATGTATTTAAGAGACTCATACCTAAACATGATATGCTCTGGCCAGAGGCTATGAGTAACAATCCGACGATAGGCCTGGGTATACATCTCCTCGCAAGGAGTGGTGAATCATTTGTAGGCTGTTCAAACATCTTCGGGCACTTCGGCTTATACCCAACCATCCTGGGTCCACACCTCCTTGCAGATGCTTGCTTAAGATGTTAAAGTATAGGTCTCCATGACCAAGATGACTTGAACACCGCAAGTCAAAGGAACATCGCACTTAAGCTGCGTAAAGAACTTCACTGACCTGTCTATGTATAGACTACCACGTGAAGTTTTACAGTCAGTCACTCCAATGAACTAGTTCCCTTAACTAGCATCCATGTTTATCTCCGGACATCCCAATGTCACCAGCCAGTGAGAATCAGCTGATTAGAGAATAACCCATGCTAGTCTCAACAGAATTGATAGTGTCCGTTTTTATCAATTCATCGACTAGGGATATTTTCAATACTTCACAATTGCACATGTAGAGATAATCACTAGTTGTGATCCCATCACAAATTCTCTTATGCTGTGAAGTGTATTGCGGACATTCAGTAGATGAGTTTAATATCCCAATCGAATACACAAATATGTATACTCAAATAGTGAATTTTCATTTATTAAAATAAATATTTACAATCATAAGGCGATTGCCTTAGGACACTTCTCTAATATCACTAACAAACTCCCACTTGGCCTAATGCCAATCGCTACGGTATCCAATACCACAGGCTCTAACATGACCCTCAAACTTGTTCTGAGGTAATGCCTTAGTTAAAGGATCCGCTAAATTCCTTTCAGTGGGTATTTTCTCAATTTGTATATCATTCCTACTTATAATCTCTCTGATCAGATGATAGCGGCGAAGCACGTGTTTGGATCGCTGATGAGACCTTGGTTCCTTTGCTTGTGCAATAGCTCCATTGTTGTCGCAGTAAACCGGTACTGCTTCATCAATGGTTGGAACCACTCCAAGTTCGGAGACTAACTTCTTGATCCAGACTGCTTCCTTTGCTGCTTCCGAAGCTACGATATATTCCGCTTCCATGGTGGAATCCGCTACGGTGTCTTGTTTGGAACTTTTCCAACTTACTGCGCCTCCATTCAAAGTAAATACGTATCCAGACTACGATTTGGAGTCATCCTTATCTGTCTGGAAACTGACATCTGTATACCCACGTATTACCATATCTCCTTCTCCATATATTAGGAACACATCCTTAGTTCTTCTTATGTACTTAAGGATTGTCTTGACAGCCGCCCAATGATCCATTCCTGGATCCGACTGGTATCTGCTTGTGACACTCAGAGCGTACGATACATCGGGCCTTGTACATAACATAGCATACATGATCGATCCTATCGCGGATGCATAAGGAATCTTATTCATGCAAATCCTCTCGTCTTCTGTGCGCGGACACATAGACTTTGAAAGGTTGATCCCATGCCTGATGGGAAGGTAACCTTTCTTGGATTCCGATATGCTAAACTTTTTGAGCACTCGGTCTATATATGTAGACTGCAAAAGACCAAGCAACCATTTTGATCTATCTCTATAGATTCTAATCCCAAGGATATAGGTTGCTTCTCCCAGGTCTTTCATAGAGAATGTTTTGGACAACCAAATTTTAACTGTCTGTAAGACTAATATATCGTTTCCTATAAGTAATATGTCATCGACATATAATACTAGGAATATGACTGCACTCCCACTAACCTTCTTGTACACACAAGGTTCGTCAGGATTTTGTGAGAAATCAAACTCTTTGATTGTCTCATCAAAACGGATGTTCAAGCTCCTTGATGCTTGCTTCAGTCCATATATGGATCGTCGAAGCTTGCATACTTTGGTTTTATCAACCAATATGAAACCTTCAGGTTGTATCATGTATACATCCTCAAGCAGGTTTCCATTAAGGAAAGCTGTTTTCACATCCATTTGCCATATCTCATAATCATAATGAGCTGCTATGGCTTGGAGGATCCGAAAGGATTTATGCATAGCTACTAGCGAATAGGTTTCGTCATAATCAATTCCTTATTTTCGACGATATCCTTTTGCCACTAATATAGCCTTAAAGGTAACAACATTACCTTTCATGTCGGTTTTCTTCTTGAAAACCCACTTGCACCCTATGGGCTTAATCCCTTCAGGTGGGTTAACCAAGTCCAATACTTGATTTTCGTACATGGAATCCATTTCCGACTTCATGGCTTCAAGCCATTTGTCCCTTTCTGAATTTTTCAGAACATCTTCATAACTGATAGGTTCATCGTCGTTCGATTCACTTATGAGAAATCCGTATCTCTCTGGAATATTGAGTGTCCTATCAGACCTACGAAGAGGTGGTGTAGTTTTAGGTTCAACTGATAGCTCATCATTATGAGTTATTGGTTGTGGGTCTAGACTAGGTGTCTCTGTAATGTCTATTGGAGTTTCTTGAACTTCATCAAGTTCAATGCCACTCCCACTGTTTTCTTGTAAAAGAAATTCTTTGTCCAGAAATACAGCATGCCTTGAAACAAACACCTTTTGTTCCAAGGGATGATAGAATTGGTAACCCTTCGTTTCCTTAGGGTATCCAATAAATAGACATTTATCAGACTTAGCATCCGATTTGTCTGATACAGTCCGCTTAACATAAGCAGGACAACCCCATGTCTTAAGGTGAGTTAAGTGAGGTTTCTTACTATTCCATGTCTCATATGGAGTAGTAGAGACTACCTTGGTCGGGACTCTGTTTAGCAAGTAAATAGCTGTCTTAAGTGCATAACCCCAAAAGGATTTTGGAAGAGTTGCATGATTCATCATTGACCTATCCATGCCCATCAAGGTTCAGTTGCGCCTCTCAGATACACCATTATGCTGTGGTGTATACGGCGGAGTCCATTGGGACAATATCCCATTGTCCCTTAGATAATCTTGAAACTCTTGACTTAAGTATTCACCACCCCGATCGGATCGAAGTATCATAATACTTTTGCCAAGCTGTTTCTCTACTTCATTTCTGAACTCTTTGAATTTCTCAAAGGCTTCAGATTTGTGTTTCATCAAGAACACATACCCGAATCGTGAGTGATCATCGATAAAGGTGATGAAGTAGCTATAGCCTCCTTGTGCAAGAGTTGTCATTGGTCCACATACATCAGTATGTATTAGACCAAGCAATTCTCCCACTGGATAACCTTTTCTGGAAAAGGGTAATTTGGTCATCTTGCCTTTTAAGCATGATTCGCATGTATCAAATGAATCGGGTTCAAATGATTCCAAAATTCCACATCGGTGTAATTTGGTCATGCGTTTCTTACTTATATGGCCAAGATGACTGTAACGCCCCGAAATTTCCCATATGAAATATTAGGAAATATATATATTCATGAATATGAAATATGGTGGAATTCATGAAATAGTATCATGAAATATTATGAATTCATAAATATGAAATATTATGGAATTCATGAAATATTATCATGAAATGTTATGAAATATTATGAATTCATGAAAATGAAATATTATAGAATTCATGAAATATTATCATGAAATATTATGAAATATTATGAATTCATGAATATGAAATATTATGGAATTCATGAAATATTATCATGAAATATTATGAAATATTATGATTTTATGAAATATTAGTAATATTATGAAATTTCATGATGGGCTTGGCTTGATATGGATTAGTGCAAAAATGTGATAAAAAGGAGGAAGCAAGGATTGAACCTTGAACCTCCTAGTTGCACTCACCATGTCATAACCAATGCACCAAGCCATGTTTCTTGTTAGAGAAGGAGAAACATGCTTGTTAAAAGCTAGGGAAGTGAAGAGACATGTCTCTTCAAGAGAAAAGTATAAATAAGAGAAGGAAGTGGTTAGAATAACTACCTCTTCATCTTCCTCTTCACTTCTCCACCGAAAGTCTCTTCTTCTCCCTCTCCATTTTCGAAAAGTTAACCCTAGGGTTTTAACCCTAGGGAATTGGAAGGAAGAAGAACCCTTTAAGGTTCTTGCCTTCTACTAGGGCCAAGATTGCTAAGAGAAGGCAAACAAAGGAAATACTCACCTTCCTTCAACCAAGGGCACCTTAAGATCTTAGAGAAGTAGAAATCAAGCGAAAGGATGTAAGTATCCCCTCGCCTGCAGTGTAATAGTTCTTGAATGTGGTATCCTTTAACATGTTGTAAACAAAAACCTAGGGTTTTTGTTCTTGCATGTTTCGGCCACCCCCCTTAGGGGAAGGCCTTGTTTTCTTTTGTTACATGATTAGACCCTTGACACTTAGGGAATATGTGTATATTGATTTCCTTCATGATAGTTGAACAAAAAGGGAAGAAGAACTAGGGTTTTGGTTCTTGTAAGATTCGGCCACCCCCTTAGGGGAAGGCCTTGATTCTCTTTTGTTACATAATTAGACCCTTGGAACTTAGGATATATGTATATGTGTGGTTTATGCAAAATGTTGTGAACAAAACCTAGGGTTACACCCTTGTGTAGGTTTCGGCCAACACCCAAGAAGGGACCTTGGTTACCCCTAGATGCATGTGAAGACCCCTTGGAATTTAGAGTATACCTATATGTTGTGTCCCTACATTTTTGTGATAGCAAAACCTAGGGTTTTGAACTTGGATGGGTTTCGGCCAAGGCTTAGAAAAAGGGGTTAGTGAGGGTTGAATTATCCTACAATATATCCATGGTTAAGATAAGTATACAAGGTGTTTGAATAAATGTATGTGTGAATGATTAATGCAAAAGTCCTAATATTTCCCTACTCTTGATGTTTCGGCCAACCCACTAGGACTAGGGTTTGTAAAGGTCAAACTACCCTATGATATATGTTTATGGTTGGGGATGATCATATGTATATGTATGTGGTGTTAAATGGAATGGTTGATGAGGAAACCTTAATTGTTAGCATGCTTTGATATGTTTATGTATGAGGTGTTTAAATGAGATGTCTGATTGAAATCTTAATTGATAGCATGCTACCACTTCCTACGATATGAATATGACCTATGTGACCAAAGCTTGTCAGGTCTAAGGTAGGTTAAGTGGTTGAAATATGATGCATGATGAAATATGATGAACATGTATGAAATGTGATGTATATATGAACATGTATGACATATGATGCATGTATGAACATGTATGAAATATGATGAATATATGAACATGTATGAAATATGATGTATGTATGAGCATGCCTTATAGCCCATGAGGTACATTTATGAAATTGCATGTGATATGTTAAAATGCTTAAATGGATACTCAAATAAGTATGGGATCAAGAGCACCCCTTATGTTGTGTGGTGTGTCCCTACGGGATCATGAGCACCCTTGAAGAGTGGTGTGTCCCATAAGAGTGAATATGGAGTATTCCTTAGCATATATGTAACAGCATGATAAGTATTTTACTTTTAAGTTGTGTACCCGACTCGGAAGGGGGTCGTTAAATAAATCCGGGGTGCATGTTAACGTGGCTCCGGTAGGACGGAATGGTCCTGCTCTAATGACTTGGTGGCTCGCTACCCCAATTCATTAGGGAACGCGCAATAGTTTCCGCGCGATAGTTGGTACACAACAGGGCCCGATATGATATGGATGTATTTTTATGTAATACCATTATGGAATTGTTTTGAAAACATTCATTGAAAGCATTTGTTATATGTGAAGAGTATGCTTATGGTACTTGATACTGTATGCTTAGAAACTTAGATGTTTAATATGCTTTGATGAACTTACACTCATGATTGATTAGGTGTACATGTTATATTCTTTCGCACGGATTTTGCGAGTAGGACAGGATCCTTACTAAGCAGTTTGCTTACTAGTTTATGTGTTGTCTTATGCTGCAGATAACACTTAAATGGAAGGAAGAGGCAGGAGGCTGAAGATGTGTGGGGTGGTGGCTCGGGAAGAAAGATTTCTATATCTACATAGTTATGCTTATGTTTTAGTCCTTGACAATAAACATTAGTGATTAGGATTGACATGGCATGATAGTGTTTACCTTGGAGGTCTCTTATACTTGATTATGTTGTGAGTTACATTACTAGTAATGTTATCATGTTATAGAATGACACTGGATAAATTTTGCAAGCATGCTTGTACCTAGTTTCCTTGAGTCCTTGCATTGTTGTTTTAGTGTCATGCTAGAAGATAGAAATAGAAGAAAAAAAATATATATATTACTATATGATTGAATGTACGTAACCCCGCCCCGAGAGTAGATATAAGGGCGGGCGTTACAATGACAATGCCACGTGTAGGAGTCTATTCGATTATCTATTCTAGCACGTTTGTTGCTAACTTCGATATTGAAAATGTCACCGGATAAATCTAACGTGTAGATACCATTGCACAAAGTTCCATTCCCATAAAGAATGTCATTTAAAGTTATGTAACAATAATTGTTACTAAAAGTTAAATGATAACCCTTTTCATTCAAACATGAAATTGATACAATGTTCTTTATTAACGAAGGAACGAAATAACAATTATCTAATTCTAAGACACGTCCAGTGGGGAGCTTTAGCAAATATGTTCCGATGGCAACAGCAGCAATCTTTGCTCCATTTCCAACTCGCAAATTTGCTTCTCCTTTGACGAGTCTTCTTCTATTCCTTAGCCCCTGTATGTCATTACATATATGTGAGCTACACCCAGTATCAAGTACCCAGGTATTTGAGGAAATAGAGTGACATTCAATAACGAAGATACTTGAAGAGGATGGGGCATCGGATGCCTTCTCTTTCAAGGACTCAAGATAAACCTTGCAGTTTGTTCGCCAGTGACCCTCCTTGCCATAGTGATGGCAAGTGCCTTTTAGGGTATTTTCAGTCTTTTTGGCCTTTTTCTTCTTTCCCTTATTCTGTTCTTTGGCCTTCCTCTTAGAACCTTTCTTCGAGGAACTAACTAACAGTACCATCTTTTGTTCCTGCTTCACAGAAGGCTCTACAGTCTTCAGCAGGTTGAGCAACTCAGGAAACTGGTCTGGAGTTGCATTTTCAGGAGGATGGTTGGGAAGTTGATCTTCAAGGACATAAGCAAGCTTTTCTGCCTTGAGGACTATCCTCAGGTTTCGAAGCCAGTCCATGAAGATTGGCCCAGTCAGTTTATTGGTGTCCAAAATGGAACGCAAATTCAGAGAAGACATGATCGAGTGATTATCCTAGAAATACAAATTGAGCTTATGTGAGAAGAATGATTAAAGAATGTATCAACATACATAAAATCCTATTTATTTTTCAAATTGAATAACCCTTTTTATCAATTCGGGAGATCGTAGGAACATCTCCAAATAGGTTGATATCCAACCATAGATAAGAACAACCATGGCTGTGGCCATCAAGTTTTTCTTAGCAATGAAGGTAGGTAATTATACCGATTACACATCACATATATGTAACTATCACTTTATGCTATCAACTAATTGAATGTTTGGAGAAATCATTGGGTTGTTAACTCATTAACAAGTATGCAACTTTATACATAGCACCCAACTGCACCTCTCTTTGCATCGACCTTGCCTGTGGCACAACAAATCGATGCTCCAAGCTTAAGGCTGACCCATTAATCAAGAAATAGTTTTAATATGGTTGGAGCTCATTCAACCGTTTAGTCAGGCTTGGATGTGTCCAACAACCAAAACTAAGGATTGACCTCTGACTCCAACTATATTATTCATAAACTAATTCCATGGTTTGAACATGTTGAGGTTCAAGCCGGGCATGGATGTGTCCATCAACCCAAACGAGAAACAAAACTTCGATTCTAACCATATTAATGGAAGGTGTTGGCCTTAATATTTTATAAGGGGTTTTGGGTCTCATCCTTTCTTTTCTAAGCACATTCATGACATATAATCATGTCATGACTAACGATTTCCTTAATAAAGTATGTATGTGACTTAATTTATCAAGTCTCATTAATTGAATTAGGAACCGGATTTCCTAATTCTAATTTCGTACTTTATTAAAGGAATTGTTTTGGGAAATAATTTCCTAAATTGTCATAATCAATTTCAGAAATAATATATTTAAGACTTTGATTTCTCTAAATCAAATCTTATTAAATTAAGAGACATGAGTCCTTAATTCAACCACATATTATTTTCATGAAAATCTCATTTAAGAAAACTCTATAGGAAACCATTTTCCTAATTAATTTTGGAGACAACAATATGTAAGAGCATCACCTCTTAAATCATATTTTATTCATAGATTTAATTAATTACAACAAATCATTTTCTAAGGGTGGCTCCCCGAGGCTCAGATACCCAAAGAAAAGTAATTTGTCGTAAATCCAATTTGGTCCGCTTCGGAAGCGTAACCAAATTAAACATGACAATCTCATTTAAAATTGGGAAATTAAATTACAACAACTAACTTTAAATTGGACGGCTCCCCGAGGCTCAATCCAAAATAAAGAATTTTGTTGTCAATTTAAAAACCAATTCAAATTTAATTATCAATTAATTGACCATAAATTTGTCTACACTTTCTTGAAAGAAAGTGCCTAAAATTGTGAGATTTCATAATAGGTTTTCAGAATAATTGTAAGTTTCTGGTACAAAGAAAACTTACATATTTCTAAAATTGGAAAATTTCTAAATTAGAAAAATTTCCAAAATTGGAATGTTTCCAAACATGGGAAGTTTTCACAATTATTATAAAATTTCAGAAACTAGAAAATTTCAAAAGTTTGCGAAATTTCATGAGGATTTCCAAACTTAGAAATTCCTAAATCTAAAATTTATTATAATTTGAAAGTTTCCATAATTGAAAAAATTTTCCAAAATTGAGATCATGACAAAGTTTTCCGCAATACAATTATATAATTATGTCGAACACTAACCGGCTCTGATACCACTGTTGGTACTGGGTGCATGTTCACAAGGATACGGGTTCGTAAATTTTAAAATATTTACATGCAGCGGAAGAATTAGCATAAATAATTTCTCAAATTATTTTTAACCACGTATCATGCATGCGACCTTATGATGTGTGGATATGATTATAAATTAAAATTTTGCGGAAAAGTAAACTAATTTACTTTGTACCTCGCGTAACTCGAAGAAAGGGACGAGATCCAACCGTAGCGTCCCTTGGAAGCTCCGCCTCTATTCGCGTCCACACCGAGTTCTCTTCGGGATGACTTCGCAAAGTCAGAAGTTTTGTGCCGACGAGAACTACTAGATTCTCTAAAGGCACAACTAGAAGATCAAGAGAGAAGAAAGGAAACTAACCACCAAGTAACGAAATCAAAATTCCAGGAAAGGAAAGAAGGAGTCGCGATCCGTTTCTTCTTCTTCGGCACCTTCTTGGCGGATAAAGCTCTCGGCCACCCTTGGGATGTGCGCCGACCCTAGCGGAGGAGAGAGAGCCAGCCCTAGAGAGAGAGGAGGGGCCGGCCCTAGAGAGAGAGAGAGTTAGAGAGAGAGAGAGAGAGAGCTACTAATCTCTTGATAACTCAATTGAGGAATTCAAGCCTAGCCTTGGTTCCTTTATATAGTAGCCTCTCCCTTGCCATGTCTCCCCTTTAACGGAATTAACGGAATAAATTTTCATAAGAAATTTATCTTATAAATTTTCTTATTAATTATTCCATTATGTCAAGTTTTATTATAACTAATTTTATAATAAAACAAATACATCTCTCTTTTTAATTATGGAATAAATTTTCATAAAATTTATTATATAAATTTTCTCATCATGGAAAAATCAATTCATAATTGATTTTATAAAATAAAAATAAACCATTTAAAGTTTATTTTAATCTCCATAAAAGGAATAAATTTATTATATAAATTTTTCTTTATCATGGAAAAATCAATTCATAATTGATTTTATAAAATAAAATAAACCAATCCATGCTTCATTTTAATTTCCATAAAAAGAATAAATTTATTATATAAATTTTTCTTATCATGGAAAAATCAATTCATAATTGATTTTATAAAATAAAAATTAAAATAAACCATTTAATGTTTATTTTAATTTCCATTTAAACAAATTTATTTATCCATAATTTTTAAAAAACAAATCGCGCTAGATTTATTTTATAATTTAAACCAAATAAATTGGTTTCTCCCCATTGTTGTGGCTGGCCAAAACAAAGAGGGTTGGCACCCTCTTTGGACGGCCAAACCGAGCCGAACCCATCGCGAATTAAACTCATTTAATTCGCCCGATAAGCCTTCAAAAGACTTAGCCATTTTAAGCTTCCATTGCGCCTCTGATTAACTCAGATTCGACTTATTTCTCTTGATCGGAAAATCTAATTTTCAACTCGTTTTAAATCCCTCGGATTACTCGTAGTGCGTGTGACTAAATAGGGTTTTGATTTATGTTGGCCGTCTATAATCAACCAATTATAGAACGATCATGAGTGGCACCTAGTAGTACATCATGACCCCCAATTAATCGAAAGATCAACGGTTGACCTCAGAAGTAATTCTGAAACCCTTCAGCAGCTCTAATAAATCGTGCCTCATTCCCTTCACCATCTTATACCCACTTGGTTTAGGACATGGTCTGTGTGTGTCAGTCCCCACTAGGTTGACTACGTCACACCTAGCCCAAGTAGTGTCTTTCTCGTCCTTTGGATTTCTAATTACTCTCATATATTTAAGAGACTCATACTCTAAACATGATATGCTCTGGCCAGAGGCTTTGAGTAACAATCCGATGATAGGCTTGGGTATACATCTCCTCGCAAGGAGTGGTGAATCCTTTGTAGGCTGTTCAAACATCTTCGGGCACTTCGGCTTATACCCAACCATCCTGGGTCCACACCTCCTTGGAGATGCTTGCTTAAGATGTTAAAGTATAGGTCTCCATGACCAAGATGCTTGAACACCGCAAGTCAAAGGAACATCGCACTTAAGCTGCGGTAAGAACTTCACTGACCTGTCTATGTATAGACTACCATGTGAAGTTTTACAGTCAGTCACTCCAATGAACTAGTTCCCTTAGCTAGCATCCATGTTTATCTCCGGACATCCCAATGTCACTAGCCAGTGAGAATCAGCTGATTAGAGAATAACCCATGCTAGTCTCAACAGAATTGATAGTGTCCGTTTTTATCAATTCATCGACTAGGGATATTTTCAATACTTCACAATTGCACATGTAGAGATAATAACTAGTTGTGATCCCATCACAAATTCTCTTATGCTGTGGATTGTATTGCGGGCATTCAGTAGATGAGTTTAAGATCCCAATCAAGTACACAAATATGTATACTCAAATAGTGAATTTTCATTTATTAAAATAAATATTTACAATCATAAGGCGATTGCCTTAGGACACTTCTCTCATATCACTAACAAAAGATAGGTGAAATACCAGTTTAGTTTTCTCCCACTTGAAGGAATCTCCCCTTGTGTTTTTCAAAGGTTCGTGAGGTTTGAAAAATTTCTATGTCCAACAAAAATGGAATTGATTTTTCAACACTTAGAACATTTTTCAAAAGTAGTTTTTAGAAACCATTTTAAAAAAAAAATTGGTTGCGCACTTGGAAAATTTATACTTAGAAATGTTACACTTTAGAGAAATTTTCAAGTAAATAACTTAATAGAAAATTTTCTAAGCATCTTCTAAAATTTTTTATTACTAAAGAAATTTTTGGGTTGTGAAAATTTTCCAATCTCTTTAGTATTTTAGAAACATTTTACTTAGAAGCTTTTTATTTAAGATAAGTGCTTGGAAAAAAGTTTTGAACATAGCTTATGTTTAAGTATTGAGAAACACTTTTGGAAACAGCTTAGGTCAAGTACTTAAAAACTGTTAATGTTTTTTTTAAAACATTTTGAAAGTAACTTAACTTAAGTACTTGAAGACAGGTTTTTGAAAGTACTAGGATTATTTTACATTTTGAAGAAAGGATAAAGTTTTGAAAAATTAAATTTCTTTAATTTTACTCCTTTCCATTCTCTCCCCCATTGCCATATATCAAAAAAGCAGTATAGCAAAAAAAAATTGCATAAGAATGTAACAAAAGAATAGTGTGCTGTACTGAACCAATTCAAGATTTAAACTGAACCAAATCAATTGGACTTATGTTTGTCGGGTCCTGTCTAACCCAATTAGTTACTTACTAACTGTTATAGACAGTAGTTTTCGCTAGGGTTAGTCAAGTTAAGTGTTGTGTTCAAGTTAGATTTTCTAAGCTTGACACTCAACCTGATTACTGTTCAATTTGTATTTAGTGCACCAATTACTGCAGATGCACTGACTTAAAGTATCTTGAATTAAGGCAAAGACCTAAGCATCTCAACCCATTCTAGGTTATCAATCAAAAGTACCCTATGGTGCTTGTGAGATGCTGGCTTCTAGATCTATAGGTGCATGCAGTTTCTAGGGTTAGGGCCTAGGCTAGGTCCATTTGCAAAAAAAACTTTAGTTTTGAAGGGGGTAGTTTTTCCAAAAAAAAACTAAGTCGAAAAATTGATTTAAAACTGTAAAAAGATTTTGAAAATCAAGTGAAGGAGTTTTTTTTTAAAATAACAGAAGTAGAGTAAACCTATTCTACCAAGCATATCCCTAGATAATGATCAAAGAATCAGGAAAAGCAAATAGTCAACTCCATAAGTCAGCTGGTCAAAAGAGAGAACCAACACAGTCATACCACAGTCAACCCTACTAGGTAGGGGCAGTCAAACAGTCACTAGTATAATGCCAATCTAATCTAGGAGGAAGGACCGGGATGATCGGATGAGCCTGGCTGCCAGGATCAAAATAGTGACATCATCTCGTGATATCGTGCGTCGCTAGTCTCTCGATCGGCTCGGCGAGCATCCATATACTCCACGTGATAAGCTTCTACTTCCTCCCTCAGACAGTGTACCTCGGTCCGAAGTAGAGCTAGTGTCTCGACAGTCGTCGGAGGTGGGGGCTCGTCCATCTGCTGTCGAATCTCAGCCACCAGATCTGCGACATCAACCTCAATCTCCACATTTGAGACGATCTGGGGTCCGGCTCGGTGACGTCTCCACGATAAAACCCCGGTACCCGAGACCTCTATACCAGCTAGGGAAAAGTTCCTAAAACCTATCTCATCAAATTCAGTCATCACGGTCATATCTCCATCGGTAATGTTACGACCATGATGATGAAGAATGGAGGTGATGATGTGGCAGTAAGGGGTGCATACCCGCCCCTGAGTGGTAACACTGGACGCATGTAGAATCGTATGGAACATGTGTTGCCTAATGTCGATATCAAGATGATGGATCAATGCGTACAGAAGGAAGGTATGAAATGGTCGCATGGTCGCGACGTCCCTAGTGGATAAAGGTAGAATGCAGCGGACTAGAACTCCAAAAAGAGCGTAGTCCTGGACCTGAAGGTCAACAGACTGAAGTCGTCTGGCCAAAGGGTTTCTAGCATCCCTATAGATGTAGGAGTATAGAGTATCTGTTAGTGATATGAGAGAAGTGTCCTAAGGCAATCGCCTTATGATTGTAAACATTTATTTTAATAAATGATAATTCACTATTTGAGTATACATATTTGTGTATTTGATTGGGATCTTAAACTCATCTACTGAATGCCCGCAATATAATTCACAGCATAAGAGAATTTGTGATGGGATCACAACTAGTGATTATCTCTACATGTGCAATTGTGAAGTATTGAAAGTATCCCTAGTCGATGAATAGATAAAAACGGACACTATCAATTCTGTTGAGACTAGCATGGGTTATTCTCTAATCAGCTGATTCTCACTGGCTGGTGACATTGGGATGTCAGGAGATAAACATGGATGCTAGTTAAGGGAACTAGATCATTGGAGTGACTAGCTGTAAAACTTCATATGGTTATCTATAAAGATATGTCAATGAAGTTCTTACTACAGCTTAAGTGCAATGTTCCTTTGACTTGCGGTGTTCAAGTCATCTTGGTCATGGAGACTTATACTTTAACATCTTAAGCAAGCATCTCCAAGGAGGTGTGGACCCAGGATGATTGGGTATAAGCCGAAGTGACCGAAGATGTTTGAACAGCCTACAAAGGATTCACCACTCCTTGCGAGGAGATGTATACCCAGGCCTATCGTCGGATTGTTACTCAAAGCCTCTAGCCAGAGCATATCATGTTTAGAGTGTGAGTCTCTTAAATATATGAGAGTAATTAGAAATCCAAAGGACGAGAAAGACACAACTTGGGCTAGGTGTGACGTAGTCAGTCTAGTGGGGACTGACACAAACAGACCATGTCCTGAACCAAGTGGGTATAAGATGGTGAAGGGAATGAGGCACGATTCATTAGAGCTGCTGAAGGGTTTCAGAATTACTTCTGAGGTCAACCGTTGATCTTTCGATTAATTGGGGGTCATGATGTACTAGTAGGTGCCACTCATGATCGTTCTATAATTAATTGATTATAGACGGCCAACATAAATCAAAAGCCTATTGAGTCACACGCACTACGAGTAATCCGAGGGATTTAAAATGAGTTGAAAATTGGATTTTCCAATCAAGAGAAATAAGTCGAATCTGAGTTAATCAGAGGCGCAACGGAAACTTCAAATAGCTAAGCCTTTTGAAGGCTAATTGGGCGAATTAAATGAGTTTAATTCGCGATCCGTTCGGCTTGGTTTGGCCGGCCAAAGAGGGTGCCAAACCCCTTTGCAGTGGCCGGCCATTAATAAGGGGATAAACCAATTTAATTGGTTTAATTAATAAAATAAATCTAGCACGATTTGTTTTATAAATTATGGATAAATAAATTGATATATAAAGAAATTTATAAAAAAAATTTGTAGAAATTCATTCTTTTTACGGAAATTAAAATGAACCATGAATTGGTTTGATTTTAATTTATAAAATCAATTATGAATTGATTTATCCATGATAAGAAAATTTTATACAAATTTTATTCAATAATTAAAAGAGAGAAGTATTTGTTTTATTATAAAGTTAGTTATAATAAAACTTGGTTTAAACAGAATAATTCATAAGAGAATTTATAGGATAAATTTGTTATGAAAATTCCGTTAAGAGGAGACTTGGCAAGGGAGATGCTACTATATAAAGGTACCAAAGGCAAGCTCTTAATTCCAATTGAGTAATCAAGAGATTAGTTGCTTCCTCCCTCTCTCTCTCTTATTCTCTTCTCCCTCTCTTCCCTTTAGGGCCGGCGCCCTTCTTGAGTCCTAGGGTCGGCGCCATTCTTGTGAGCTAGGGTCGGCGCCTCCTTCACCTAGGGCCGGCGTTTCTTCTTCTCCAAGTGGTGCCGTGAGCCTTCAACACCAAGGAGAAGCCAACCAAGAAGAAGAAGAAGTGGATCGCATCTCCTTCCTTCCCGAAATTTGGATTCCGACTCTTGTTGGTTAGTTTCCATTCTTTTCTCTTGTTGTACTAGTTGTACCTTTAGAGAATCTAGTAGTTCTCATTGGCACAAAACTCGTGACTTTGCGAAGTCATCCTGAAGAGAACTCGGCATGGACGCGAATAGAGTCGAAGCTTCCAAGGGATGCTACGGTTGGATCTCATCCCTTACTTCGAGTTACGCGAGGTATTAAAGTAAATTAGTTTACTTTTCCGCAAAGTTTTAATTTATGATCATGTCAACACATCATAAGGTTGCATGCTAGATACGTGGTTAAAATAATTTATGAAATTATTTTATGCTAATTCTTCCGCTGCACGTAAAAATTTAAAATTTTACGAAGCCGTATCCTTGTCAACATGCACCCGGTCCCAACAGTGGTATCAGAGCCGGTTAGTGTTCGACATAATCATATAATTGTTTTGCGGAAAACTTTGTCATGATCTCAATTTTGGAAAAAATTTTCAATTATGGAAACTTTCAAATTATAATAAATTTTAGATTTAGGAATTTCTAAGTTTGGAAATCCTCATGAAATTTCGCAAACTTTTGAAATTTTCTAGTTTCTGAAATTTTATAATAATTGTGAAAACTTCACATCTTTGGAAACTTTCCAATTTTGGAAATTTTTCTAATTTTAGAAATTTTCCAATTTTGGAAATATATAAGTTTTCTTTGTACCAGAAACATACAATTATTCTGA
Organism: Boesenbergia rotunda; assembly: GCA_024364735.1. Classification (NCBI taxonomy): domain Eukaryota; kingdom Viridiplantae; phylum Streptophyta; class Magnoliopsida; order Zingiberales; family Zingiberaceae; genus Boesenbergia; species Boesenbergia rotunda. The sequence continues at coordinate 17,282 of JAGFNQ010001787.1, read as the reverse complement.
AAACCTATTTATGAAATCTCGCAATTTTGGGCACTTTCTTTCAAGAAAGTCTAGACAAATTTATGGACAGTTATTTGACAAGTAAATTTGAATTGGTTTTTAAATTGACAACAAAATTCTTTATTTTGGATTGAGCCTCGGGGAGCCGTCTAAGTTAAAGATGGTTATTGTAATTTAATTTCCCAATTTTAAATGAAATTGTCATGTTTGATTTGGATTGAGCCTCGGGGAGCCGTCAAAATTGGATTTACAACAAATTACTTTTCTTTGGGTATCTGAGCCTCGGGGAGCCACCCTTAGAAAACATTTGTTGTAATTAATTAAATCCATGAATAAAATATGTTTAAGAGGTGATACTCTTACATATTGTTGTCTCCAAAATTAATTAGGAAAATGGTTTCCTATAGAGTTTCGTAAATGAGATTTTCATGAAAATAATATGTGGTTAAATTAAGGGATTTGTCTCTTAATTTAATAAGATTTGATTTAGAGAAATTAAATTCTTAAAACATATTATTTCCGAAATTGATTATGACAATTTAGGAAATTGTTTCCCAAAACAATTCCTTAAATATAGAATGAAATTAGAATTAGGAAATCCGGTTCCTAATTCAAATAATGAGACTTGATAAATTAAGTCACATACATACTTTATTAAGGAAATCGTTAGTCATGACATAATGTCATGAATGTGCTTAGAAAAGAAAGGATGAGACCCAAAACCCCTTATAAAATATTAAGGCCAACACCTTCCATTAATATGGTTAGAATCGGAGTTTTGTTTCTCGTTTGGGTTGATGGACACATCCATGCCCGGCTTGAACCTCAACATGTTCAAACCATGGAATTAGTTTATGAATAATATAGTTGGAGTCAGAGGTCAATCCTTAGTTTTGGTTGTTGGACACATCCAAGCCTGACTAAACGGTTGAATGAGCTCCAACCATATTAAAACTATTTCTTGATTAATGGGTCAGCCTTAAGCTTGGAGCATCGATTTGTTGTGCCACAGGCAAGGTCGATGCAAAGAGAGGTGCAGTTGGGTGCTATGTATAAAGTTGCATACTTGTTAATGAGTTAACAACCCAATGATTTCTCCAAACATTCAATTAGTTGATAGCATAAAGTGATAGTTACATATATGTGATGTGTAATCGATATAATTACCTACCTTCATTGCTAAGAAAAACTTGATGGCCACAGCCATGGTTGTTCTTATCTATGGTTGGATATCAACCTATTTGGAGATGCTCCTACAATCTCCCAAATTGATAAAAAGGGTTATTCAATTTGATAAATAAATAGGATTTTAATTAATGTATATTGATACATTCTTTATCATTCTTCTCACATAAGCTCAATTTGTGTTTCTAGGTTAATCACTCGATCATGTCTTCTCTGAATTTGCATTCCATTTTGGACACCAATAAACTGACTGGGCCAAATTTCATGGACTGGCTTCGAAACCTGAGGATAGTCCTCAAGTCAGAGAAGCTTGCTTATGTCCTTGAAGATCAACTTCCTAACCATCCTCCAGAGGGTGCAACTCCAGACCAGTTAATGGCCTATCAGAAACATGTGACCGATTCTGAACTTGCGAGTTGCATCATGCTAGCCTCTATGATACCTGAGCTACAAAAGCAGCATGAGCATATGGATGCTTATACCATCATCTTTCTTCTTCATGAGTTGTTTGAAGAGCAGGCGATATCCGAAAGGTTCGAAGTCTCCAGACTCCTCTTCACCACTAAGATGCAGGAAGGCACTTCTGCCTAGCAGTTTGTGCTAAAGATGTTGGGGTACATTGAGCGACTGAACACACTCGGTTTTGCAATGGATCATGAACTAAGTATTGACTTAATTCTGAGTTGTTTGCCCAAAAGTAATTCACAATTTGTGATGAACTATCGGATGAACAAACTAGAGACCACCATTCCCGAGTTGCTCAACCTGCTGAAGATTGTGGAGCCTTCTGTAAAGCCGGATCAAAAGGCGGTACTATTAGTTGATTCCTCGAAGAAAGGTTCTAAGAGGAAGGCCAAAGAACAGAATAAATGAAAGAAGACAAAGGCCAAAAAGACTGAAAAGAAACCGAAAGGAACTTGCCATCATTGTGGCAAGGAGGGTCACTGGCGAAGAAACTGCAAGATTTATCTTGAGTCTATGAAGAATAAGGCATCTGATGCCCCATCCTCTTCAGGTATCTTCGTTATTGAATGTCACTCTATTTCCTCAAATACCTGGGTACTTGATATTGGGTGTAGCTCACATATATGTAATGACATACATGGGTTAAGCAATAGAAGAAGACTCGTCAGGGGAGAAGCGGATTTGCGAGTCGGAAATGGAGCAAAGATTGCTGTTGTTGCCATCGGAACATATTTGCTAAAGCTCCCGACTGGACGTGTCTTAGAATTGGATAATTGTTATTTTATTCCTTCGTTAATAAAGAACATTGTATCTATTTCATGTTTGAATGAAAAGGGTTATCATTAAACTTTTAGTAACAATTATTGATACATAACTTTAAATGGTGTTCTTTATGGGAATGGAACTTTGTGCAATAGTATCTACACGTTAGATTTATCTAGTGACGTTTTCAATATCGAAGTTAGCAACAAACGTGCTAGAATAGATAATCGAATAGACTCATACACGTGGCACTGTCGTCTTGGCCATGTAAGTAAGAAACGCATGACCAAATTACACCGATGTGGAATTTTAGAATCATTTGAACACGGTTCATTTGATACATGTGAATCATGCTTAAAAGGCAAGATGACCAAATTATCCTTTTCCGGAAAAGGTAATCCAGTGGGAGAATTGCTTGGTCTAATACATACTGATGTATGTGGACCAATGTCAACTCTTGCACAAGGAGGCTATAGCTACTTCATCACCTTTATCGATGATCACTCACGATTCGGGTACGTGTTCTTGATGAAACACAAATCTGAAGCTTTTGAGAAATTCAAAGAGTTCAGAAATGAAGTAGAGAAACAGCTTGGCAAAAGTATTAAAATACTACGATCGGATCGGGGTGGTGAATACTTAAGTCAAGAATTTCTAGATTATCTTAGGGACAATGGGATATTATCCCAATGGACTCCGCCATATACACCACAGCATAATGGTGTATCTGAGAGGCGTAACCGAACCTTGATGGACATGGTTAGGTCGATGATGAATCATGAAACTCTTCCAAAATCCTTTTGGGGCTATGCACTTAAGACAGCTGTTTACTTGCTAAACAGAGTCCCGACCAAGGTAGTTTCTACTAATCCATATGAGACATGGAATAGTAAGAACCCCCACTTAACTCACCTTAAGATATGGGGTTGTCCTGCTTATGTGAAGCGGATTATATCAGACAAATTGGATGCTAAGTCTGATAAATGACTATTTATTGGATACCCTAAGGAAACGAAGGGTTACCAATTCTATCATCCCTTGGAACAAAAGGTGTTTGTTTCAAGGCATGCTGTATTTCTGGAAAAAGAATTTCTTTTACAAGAAAACAGTGGGAGTGGCATTGAACTTGATGAAGTTCAAGAAACTCCAATAGACATTACAAAGACACCTAGTCTAGACCCACAACCAATACCTAATAATGATGAGCTATCAGTTGAACCTAAAACAACACCACCTCTTCGTAGGTCTGATAGGACACCCAATATTCCAGAGAGACACGGATTTCTCGTAAGCGAATTGAACGACGTGTTACTCATAAGCGATGACGAACCTATCAGTTATGAAGATATTCTAAAAAGTTCAGAAAGGGACAAATGGCTTGAGGCCATGAAGTCGGAAATGGATTCCATGTACGAAAACAAAGTATGGGACTTGGTTAACCCACCTGAAGGGATTAAGCCCATAGGGTGCAAGTGGGTTTTCAAGAAGAAAACCGACATGGAAGGTAATGTAGTTACCTTTAAGGCTAGATTAGGTGCAAAGGGATATCGTCAGAAACAAGGAATTGATTATGACGAAACCTATTCGCCAGTAGCTATGGTTAAATCCATTCGGATGCTCCTAGCCATATCAGCTCATTATGATTATGAGATATGGCAAATGGATGTGAAAATAGCTTTCCTTAATGGAAACCTGCTTGAGGATGTATACATGATACAACCTGAAGGTTTCACATCGGTTGACAAAACCATAGTATGCAAGCTTCGACTATCCATATATGGACTGAAGCAAGCATCTAGGAGCTCGAACATCCGTTTTGATGAGACAATCAAAGAGTTTGATTTCTCACAAAATCCTGACGAACCTTGTGTGTACAAGAAGGTTAGTGGGAGTGCAGTCGTATTTCTAGTATTATATGTCGATGACATATTACTTATAGGAAACGATATATCAATCTTACAGATAGTTAAAATTTGGTTGTCCAAAACTTTCTCCATGAAAGACCAGGGAGAAGCAACCTATATCCTTGGGATTAGAATCTATAGAGATAGATCAAAACGGTTGCTTGGTCTTTCGCAGTCTACATATATAGACCGAGTGCTAAAAAGGTTTAGCATGTCGGAATCCAAGAATGGTTACCTTCCCATCAGGCATGGGATCAACCTTTCAAAGTCTATGTGTCCGCGCACAAAAGACGAGAGGATTTGCATGAATAAGATTCCTTATGCATCCGCGATATGATCTATCATGTATGCTATGTAATGTACAAGGCCCGATGTATCGTATGCTTTGAGCGTCACAAGCAGATACCAGTCGGATCCAGGAATGGATCATTGGGCGGCTGTTAAGATAATCCTTAAGTACTTAAGAAGAACTATGGATGTGTTCCTAATATATGGAGAAGGAGATATGGTAATACGTGTATATACAGATGTCAGTTTCCAGACAGATAAGGATGACTCCAAATCTCAGTCTGGATACGTATTTACTTTGAATGGAGGCGCAGTAAGTTGGAAAAGTTCCAAACAAGACACCGTAGTGGATTCTACCACGGAAGCGGAATATATCGCAACTTCGGAAGCAGGAAAGGAAGCAGTCTGGATCAAGAAGTTTGTCTCCAAACTTGGTGTGGTTCCAACCATTGATGAAGCTGTGCCGATTTACTGCGACAACAATGGAGCTATTGCACAAGTAAAGGAACCAAGGTCTCATCAGCGATCCAAACACGTGCTTCGCCGCTATCATCTAATCAGAGAGATTATAAGTAGGAATGATATACAAATTGAGAAAATTCCCACTGAAAGGAATTTAGCGGATCGTTTAACTAAGGCCTTACCTCAAAACAAGCTTGAGGGTCATGTTAGAGCCTGTGGTATTGGATACCGTAGCGATTGGCATTAGGCCAAGTGGGAGTTTGTTAGTGATATGAGAGAAGTGTCCTAAGGCAATCGCCTTATGATTGTAAACATTTATTTTAATAAATGATAATTCACTATTTGAGTATACATGTTTGTGTATTTGATTGGGATCTTAAACTCATCTACTGAATGTCCGCAATATAATTCACAGCATAAGAGAATTTGTGATGGGATCACAACTAGTGATTATCTCTACATGTGCAATTGTGAAGTATTGAAAGTATCCCTTGTCGATGAATTGATAAAAACGGACACTATCAATTCTGTTGAGACTAGCATGGGTTATTCTCTAATCAGCTGATTCTCACTGGCTGGTGACATTGGGATGTCCGGAGATAAACATGGATGCTAGTTAAGGGAACTAGTTCATTGGAGTGACTAGCTGTAAAACATCATATGGTTATCTATAAAGATATGTCAATGAACTTCTTACTGCAGCTTAAGTGCGATGTTCCTTTGACTTGCGGTGTTCAAGTCATCTTGGTTGTAACACCCCAGAATTTTGCCCATATGAAATATTATGAATTCATGAAACATTATTATTATGAAATATCATGATGGGCTTGGCTTAATGGGCTTGGATGTGGATTAGTACAAAATGTGATAAAAAGAAGATGTAGAAAGGAGGAAGCAAGGATTGAACCTTGAACCTCCTAGTTGCACTAACAATGTCTTAACCATTGCACCAAGCATTGTTTCATGTTGAGAGAATAAGAAACATTCTTGTTAAAGCTAGGGAAGTGAAAAGACATGTCCCTTCATGAGAAGAGTATAAATAAGACAGGGAGAAAGAAGTTTCTTTTCTTCTTCTTCTTCCCCACTCCAATTTTCGAAACCTAGAGCCCTTCATCCCCCTTTTCATTTTCGAAAAGTGCACCCTAGGGTTCTAACCCTAGGGAATTTGGAAGGAAGGAGAACCATTCAAGGATCTTGCCCTCTATTAGGGCCAAGAGTGCTAGAGAAGTCCAACAAGGGAAATTCTCACCTCTCCTTCAACCAAGGGTACCCTAAGGAGTAAGAGAAGGAGAAATTCAAGCGAAAGGATGTAAGTATCCCCTCGCCTGCAGTGTAATGGTTATTGTATGATTTCTTCTCCTTGTAGTTTTCGAAAATGGGGATTTTTCCCCTTGAGTGAGTTTCGGCCACCCCTTAAGGGAAGGCTTTGGTTACTCCTTGATGCATGAGAAGACCCCTTGGAACTTAGGGTATATGTATATGTTGTTTCCTTCAAAATGTTGTGAACAAAACCTAGGGTTTAGCCCTTGTGTAGGTTTCGGCCAACCCCAAGGGGGAGACCTTGGTTACTCCTAGATACATGAGAAGGCCCCTTGGAACTTAGAGTATACACATATGTTGTGTCCCTTTATTTTGTGATGACAAAAAACTAGGGTTTAGGGTTTGGATGGGTTTCGGCCAAGGCATAGAAACTAGGGTTAGTGAGGGTTGAATTATCCTATAATATATCCATGCTTAGTGTATTGTATGATGGTGTATACAAAGTATTTGTATAAATGTCTGTGTGAATGTTTCATTGCAAAAACCCTAATTTCCCCTACCCTATGACTTTCGGCCAACACCCTAAGATTAGGGTTTGTGAAGGTTAAACTACCCTATGAGATATGCTTATGTTTGGGGATGATGATATGTATATGCATGTGATGTTTAAATGGAATGTTTGATTGGAAAACTTTAACTCCCCCTAGCATGACTTTCTGCCAAGGCATGAACCATTAGGGTTGTGAAGGTTGAGTATCCCATGATGTATGCTATGCTTAGTACGATACATGATATATATATGTGATGCTTGTATGGGATGTACCCTAAGAGATATGCTTATGTTTGGGATGATGATATGTATATGCAGGTAATGTTAAATGGAATGTTTGTTTGGAAAACTTAATTTTTAGCATGCTACCACTTCTTATGATATGAGTATGATCTATGTGACCAATCATGTCATGAATAAAGTATGTTTAAGTGATTGAATTATGATGTATGTATGAGCATGTCTTATAGCCCATGGGGCACCCTTATGAGATTGCATGTGATGTGAATGTTAAAATGCTTGAAAGGATACTCCACTAAGTATGGGATCAAGAACACCCTTATGTTGTGTGGTGTGTCCCTATGGGATCAGGAACACCCTTGAAGAGTGGTGTGTCCCTTGAGAAGTGAATTTGGAGTACTCCTTAGCATATATGTAAAGACATGATAAGTATATTACTTTGTAAGTTGTGTACCCGACTCGTAAGGGCTCGTTAAACAAATCCGGGGTGCATGTTAACTTAAGGTCATGGCTCCGGTAGGACGTAAGGGTCCTGCTCTAATAGGATTGGTGGCTCGCTACCCCAATTCCTTAGGGAACGCGCATTATGTGGTACACAACTGGGCCCTATATGATATGGATGTATTTTTAAGTAATACCTTTATGGAATTGTTTTGAAAAACATTGATTATATGTGAAGGGTATGCTTAAGATACTTTATGCTGCATGCTTAGAATCTTCGATGTTTAGTATGCTATGATAAATTCATGCTTATGATTCATTATGTGTACCTGTTGTATTCGTTCGTATGGATTTTGCGAGTAGGACAGGATTCTTACTAAGCTTTTGTGCTTACTAGTTTATGTGTTGTCTTATGCTGCAGATAAAAGTAAGGGCACTTAAACTAAAGGAAGAGGCAGGAGGGCTGAAGATGTGTGGGGTGGTGGCTCGGGAAAGAAGGATTTTTTTTTATATCTACATTACAATGCTTATGATGATGTTTGCTTCAACAATGAATGTTAGTGATTAGGTTTCATATTGCATGATAGTGATTACTCTTGGATGGCTCTTATACTTGGTTATGTTATGAATTGAATTATTGGTGAACTTATCATATTATAGAATAACGTTGATAGTTTTAAACAAGCATGCTCAGTCCTTAGACCTTGCATTGTTGTTTTTAATTTTATGCTAGAAGGAAAAAAAAATAATAATTATATGATTGATCGTAACTCCGCCCCAAGGGTAGATATAAGGGCGGGCGTTACATTGGTCATGGAGACTTATACTTTAACATCTTAAGCAAGCATCTCCCAGGAGGTGTGGACCCAGGATGATTGGGTATAAGCCGAAGTGCCCGAAGATGTTTGAACAGCCTACAAAGGATTCACCACTCCTTGCGAGGAGATGTATACCCAGGCCTATCGTCGGATTGTTACTCAAAGCCTCTGGCCAGAGCATATCATGTTTAGAGTGTGAGTCTCTTAAATACATGAGAGTAATTAGAAATCCAAAGGACGAGAAAGACACAACTTGGGCTAGGTGTGACGTAGTCAGTCTAGTGGGGACTGACACAAACAGACCATGTCCTGAACCAAGTGGGTATAAGATGGTGAAGGGAATGAGGCACGATTCATTAGAGCTGCTGAAGGGTTTCAGAATTACTTCTGAGGTCAACCGTTGATCTTTCGATTAATTGGGGGTCATGATGTACTAGTAGGTGCCACTCATGATCGTTCTATAATTAGTTGATTATAGACGACCAACATAAATCGAAAGCCTATTTAGTCACACGCACTATGAGTAATCCGAGGGATTTAAAATTAGTTGAAAATTAGATTTTCCAATCAAGAGAAATAAGTCGAATCTGAGTTAATCAGAGGCGCAACGGAAACTTAAAATAGCTAAGCCTTTTGAAGGCTTATTGGGCGAATTAAATGATTTTAATTTGCGATCGGTTCGGCTCGGTTTGGCCAGCCAAAGAGGGTGCCAAACCCCTTTGTAGTGGCCGACCATTGATAAGGGGATAAACCAATTTAATTGGTTTAATTAATAAATTAAATCTGGCGCGATTTGTTTTATAAATTATGGATAAATAAATTGATATATAAAGAAATTTATATAAAGAAATTTATAAAGAAATTTGTAGAAATTCATTCTTTTTATGGAAATTAAAATGAACTATGAATTGGTTTGATTTTAATTTATAAAATCAATTATGAATTGATTTATCCATGATAAGAAAATTTTATACAAATTTTATTCCATAATTAAAAGAGTGAAGTATTTGTTTTATTATAAAGTTAGTTATAATAAAACTTGGTTTAAACGGAATAATTCATAAGAGATTTTATAGGATAAATTTGTTATGAAAATTCCGTTAAGAGGAGACTTGGCAAGGGAGATGCTACTATATAAAGGAACCAAAGGCAAGCCCTTAATTCCAATTGAGTAATCAAGAGATTAGTAGCTTCCTCCCTCTCTCTCTCTTATTCTCTTCTCCCTCTCTTCCCCTTAGGGCCGGCGCCCTTCTTGAGTCCTAGGGTCGGCGCCCTTCTTGTGAGCTAGGGCCGGCGCCTCCTTCACCTAGGGCCGGCGTATCTTCTTCTCCAAGTGGTGTCGTGAGCCTTCAACACCAAGGAGAAGCCAACCAAGAAGAAGAAGAAGTGGATCGCATCTCCTTCCTTCCCGGAATTTGGATTCCGACTCTTGTTGCTTAGTTTCCATTCTTTTCTCTTGTTGTACTAGTTGTGCCTTTAGAGAATCTAGTAGTTCTCGTCGGCACAAAACTCGTGACTTTGCGAAGTCATCCTGAAGAGAACTCGGCGTGGACGCGAATAGAGGCGAAGCTTCCAAGGGACGCTACGGTTGGATCTCGTCCCTTACTTCGAGTTACGCGAGGTATTAATGTAAATTAGTTTACTTTTCCGCAAAGTTTTAATTTATAATCATGTCAACACATCATAAGGTTGCATGCTAGATACGTGGTTAAAATAATTTAAGAAATTATTTTATGCTAATTCTTCCGCTGCACGTATAAATTTAAAATTTTACGAACCCGTATCCTTGTCAACATGCACCCGGTCCCAACAGTATCTAGGTCAATGTGAGAGTAGGGAGCATCAAAGGGAGGATCCCTAGGAGGATAATAGCAAAAGGTGGATTGAGAGAGTCGTAGTCCAAGAAATCGGTTGAGCAACGAAGGTGTAATGGTCAAGGGCATCCCTTGAACTGTGGTGACAAACACAAGGTTATTCTGTCTAACTATGTTGTTGTAGAATTCTGCACATAGGGTTGCATTAATGGGATGAGTACAGAAAATAAGGTTGTCTAGTTGGTAAAAATTGATAACATTTATGGCTAGTGGACAAGATTGAGTGAAGAAATGCCTGTTGAGATAACTTGTTTTTATAGGTTTATAAATCATTCTAGCGAATTTATTACAAAGTTTCAAGGTGGGAAACCTAGGATCGGGGCTACGTTCGGTACCAGGGTTTGATTGGTTTGCTCTGCGTTTTCTAAGATAAGAAGCATGCGTTTAAAAGAAAAGAATTAACAAAAGTAATTTTAAATGCGAAAAAAAATCATACCGAGTAGCCGCTCGGGGAGGCATGGTCGAGGTTGAGAGAGTCACTCGGGGGGAGTTAGGTCACCTTGGAAGGAGAAGAGCTGAAGAAGAGAGGAGTTTTGGGTGTGGTAAAATGAGGAGGTTTGGGTGACTTATATAGGTGTTTTATCTCGGGCGCCGGGAGCTCTCGGGCGCCCGGGTCAGATGGTCACTGCTTTTAGCAGTTACCTAGTGCTGGACGAGGCGCCCATGATGGCCCGGGTGCCCTGGTCAAAAAGGGATGGCAGCTTTTCTGCCATTGACTGGTACTGGGGGTACCCCTAAGGGTCGGGCCGCCCTAGTTGGGGAACATGGCAATTTTTCTGCCTTGAACGAAGTGAAAGAGATGTGGAGGGGGGGGGGGGGCGCCCGAGGAGTCACGGGCCCCCGGGTTAGGTGGGAATTGTCAATTTTGTAGTTTTGTTGACTAGTTTGACCATTTGACCAGGGTTTAATTATTTTGACCATGGTATGACTACTTTGATCATGATTTGACTACTTTGACTATGGTTTGACTGCTTTGACTATGGTTTGACTAGTATTAGGTAAACTCCATTCTAAACTATAGGTTTTAATGTTTGCATTTAAACAACAATACAGGTATTAAATGAATTTCAATTATGTTAAATTTTACCATCTCACACATTCTAGAGTTGTCAATCACGTTTGCCTTATGGGTTTTTGTGAGACAGGTTTTAATAGATAACATTATTTTGAAAAATCATGAATTATTTTGAAAACTTTAAATTAATTTTGAAACGAATTATTTTGAATTTATTTTTTTTTTAAAAAAAGTGTTTGAATCTACAATTGACTGAAAATTTGAGTTATATTTGAATTGGACAAAGAATAATTTGAATTTGAATTTCAAAAATTAGCTTCCAGGTCTTGGCGAGGCACTAGGCCTTCTTTGGCCATAGCCTTATTAGATCATCAACCCTTTCCTTGACAAAGCCTTTTAATGAAATTTCATTTTCAAAATTATTTTTTTTTAAAATTCTAGTCTAACTAGTTTGGGTCTTGGATTGGTAGCTTCGGCTAGTTTCACCAGTCTAAAGAGACCAAGTAGAGTATACTTGACCTTATTCGAAGAGACTTCCCTAACGTACTATCATCTCACCGCCACCCAATACTAGGTTGTTCAAATTTCAATTTAATTTGTTCAGTCCTTAAACTAACCAATCCTAAGTCTAAGCATGGTTAATTGCAGAAATTAAATAGACAAGCAATCATGCAATTTAAAACAAGAAAGTAAATTCATTTAACTATAAAAATTATTTTAAATTGGCTCCCCCTGGACTAAAGTCACGATAATGTTTCGGCAAGATGTGAATCTTATCCTTGGGGATCCAATATTGATTTAATCCAGTTTGTTTGTTCAGGCACAGTTTGGGTACCCATGCCTGAATTTTAGGTCTGGACTGGTTCAGTACAGCATAGTATGCTCTTTGTCTAGACTTGGTTCTATAGCCTAATCCGGATTGATTTAGAACCGACTTCTATTTTCCAAGAATCATGTCACGACCCTTGGAACCAGAAGTGAACCGTTCTAAGGCTGATCTAAGGTCCTTGACTTGAGTTTTCAAGGAGAAGTTCTCTTTCTTAAGTTTTTCAACTTGAGTAGAGGTTCCTTCTTGAACCTTCTCAGTTAAGAATCCAGAGTCAGCTCTGTAGCGACCCGCCTTCTCCTGCCTTAGACGGATCGTTACTTCTGTCTACTTCTCGACTCTAATGCACGACTAAAGGAAAAAAATACGGAAATCTTTTTTTTTTTTTAATCTATCTAAGAATGATATTCTAACTTAAGTAGTCATGCATAATACCAAGTCACACTCTCCTTCTCAAAAACTCCTAAGATGAAACTTATTGAAGATTTTGAAACTTGCCTCACCCAACTCACACTTCGGGTATCAGTCGACTGATACTGCATCAGTCGACTGATAGGCCTGAAATCAGAATTTCAGGTTTCGGCATTTGCTTCAAAGCTCCACCAAACCTATACTTTCGAGCCATATAGCACCATGACACCATTTCTATACTCTATGCCAGTTTTCAAATCAATTTAGCCAATCAAAACGAATCCATAAACTTGAAATTAGGACTTTTGCGGAAGAAAATAAACTATTCAAGTTATATGAACTTTAACAATAAAGTTTGTACCAATCTTGACTCCTATGTATTCATGACACCAAATACATGTTCTATAACCTTGCCAAAGCAATGTGAAATGTGAATGCAACTTTTCTAAACATATTTAAGAAGTAAAAACTTGATTCAAGGAGAAATTGATACTATCATGGCACATGCATCTATTTCTCTAACAAAGTATCAATATCTCTAATTACTCCCATTTCTAATCATCCAATGCAATCATAAGAATATGTAGGCTAAATGAAATAACATGGAATCTATACTCTAAGAAATTGAGTATGTAAAACTATCCAAAAACTTATATGTTCGCTAACTCCATAAAACAAGAACTTGAAATCTGAATAAACTATAACATTGTAATTTAAATAGTTAAATTGTCTCGTCTCAAAGATCTCTCCAAAATCAGCCACCACACACACTTTTCTCAGCACCGCCTCGTCGCCTTCCTTCAGAATTGCTTGCCTTTACCTTTATCTGCAATAAGAGGAAATGCATCTAGTAAGCAAAAAGCTTAGTAAGTACTATCTAGCTCACAAAATCTCGAAATGTGCAAACATGCTTCTAGAACAATATGAAAATCATATGAGATACTAATATGCTTGGAAGAAAACTAAGAACATGTATAACTCAAAACATGCATACTCAAGCAATAATAAATCTCAATTTACTTTTCTTGGCTCAACTTGAAACTTTAGCTATTCTTTATCTTTTGAAAACTTTCTTAAACTTTCGAAACTTTGCTAAAGCATATACTTGAAAATAATAATCACTTGGATCTACTGAAGACGTAAGTACCATCTCATATGCACGTTCCCTAAAAGGTTGGGGTAGCGAGCCACCAATCCTAATAGAGCAGACCTTGGTCTACCAGGGCCAAGACCTTGGAATTGGACACCTGGATTTCATTAACGACGCCCTTGGACGCCGGGTACTGGCCTTAGAAAATAAAATAGCTTTTCTTTCTTTTCTTTCTTATCTGTAAATGCCTTGGCATTTTCTCGAGCACCTTGCGTGCTAAAATCCCTAAGTCTTGACTTTTGGGGATTTCTTAAGGCCTTGGCCTTTTCTTTTCTTATCTTTATCTTCTCTTTTCTTTTCTCATAGCTTTTCTTGGACCCTAACCTCATATAGGGTACTCAATAAAATATATAAGCATATAATGAACTAAGATCACATGCAAAAATCTTAAACTAAAAAAACTATCTCTTTTAAAACTTTTAAAGGAAATTCTCGCGGAAAAACCGCCTCTTACTGCAGGTGAGCAGTACTTACATTGATATCTTGGACTTACAACCAAGATTGACATCTAGAGCTCGGGAGAAACTTGAGATCTCGGAGAATTCTTCGCGCCTACGCGTTCCTCTCGTCGTGGGGATCCCGAATATAGGAATATCTCTTGGAGGAGAGCTTTGGCCGGCCCTCTAGGGCTTGGTGTGGCGTGCGCACAAGAGAGGAGAGGGAGAGGGGTCGGCGCAACTTGGGAGAGGGAGAGGGTTTGAGAGAAAATAAAACTTCTCTCTTTAACAATCTATTTATACTTATGGGGCGGATCGACCTAACTACCCCTTAAATATACTTCTCTCCATCCCTTGTTGTGCTTGATACCCTAGCCCAGCTGGTCGCGCTCGTTTCTGGTTTTCAGGGTGGTCGCGGGTTCGAACCACCGGCTGCCCTTAAGTGGTTTTTCCCTTTTTTTTTCCCTTTTTTTTTTAAAATACCAAACGGACTCGGAAAATTTCATAAAAATATTCTAAAAATTCCTAAAAATATCTAGAATATTTCTAAACCATTTTTAAATAATTCTAAGGACTTTAAGAACTAAAAATGGGAATTTTGGGGCGTTACAATCCCCCATACCTTATAAAAAGTTCGTCCTCGAACTTAGAATAATTCTGGATATCTCTCTCTCATGCTGTCCTCACGTTCCCAAGTAGCCTCTTCATGCTTTTGATTCTGCCAGATGACCTTCACTAGTGGCACTTCTTTGTTTCTTAATCTTTTAACTGCTTTGTCCACTATCTGTGTCGGTCTGCTCTCATAACTAAGATCTTCTTGGATCTGTACTGACTGAGGCTGAATCACTTGGCTAGGGTCGTGAATACACTTCTTTAGCATAGAGACATGAAAGGTACTGTGGATAGCTGACATATCCTCTGGTAGGTCCAGCTCATATGCTGTAACGCCCGACCTTATATCTACCCTAAAGGCGGGGTTACGGGTCCATACACTCATATCATACAATCATGTTAAGCATGTATATCCAAACAAAACAGTTACATACAAGAACTAGTAATAAGCATGCTTATTGAAACTAATTTACCAAGCAAGGTTTTCCTTTCAGTTCTTTTATATCTACATGCATTTACAACCTAATATGAAAATCATTTAACACACTATAGCATGAAGTCTCAAGTAATCATATAGCAAGAGTTATCTAATCTTAGACACATGCAAAAGAGCATATACAAAGGAAGCATTCATAAGCAACCGAAAGTAGTAACATCTAGCATTTTACTGAGCATGCATACTATAGGAATTAGACATTAATAGTAGTATTAGCTAACATGGCTTAGGTTTCATATCTCTAACAGTAGAGTAGTCACAATCATCATATACTCAGAGTATAGTAATACAATTTCAATCTTTTATAGGAAGCAGTTAGATTCTAGACAAAACTACGGTAGATAGAATCTTTCATCTTTTCCCGAGCCATCACCACACACATCCTCCAACCTCCCCTCTGCCTCTTCCTTTAGTTCGAGTATTTCTTACCGCTATCTGCAGCATAAGAAAAATAACAGGAACTAGTAAGCAAAACATGCTTAGTAAGAATTCGGGCCTACTCGCAAAATCCATATCAATACATCATATCATGTACACAGTAATCAGATAGAATTATCAGCATCATAAGCATCTCATCAAAGCATCATAAACATCACATCAATTTATCTCTAAGTACTTTACGGAACAATATTATCACATGATGAGAAAAGTATGCTTTTCAAAAAGGTTCCATAATGGTAAGTACTTCAAAATATCATATCATCATCCAGGGCCCAGTTGTCGTACCACATCATGCGCGTTCCCTAATAAATTGGGGTAGCGAGCCACCAATCTAATTAGAGCAGGACCCTTCCGTCCTACCAATGCCATGACCTTAACATGCTCATTGGATTTGTTTAACGACCCCCTTCTGAGTCGGGTACACAACTTTCCAAAGTAAAGTAATTTATCATGCAATTACTCATATATGTATATGCCTAAAGGTACTCTTAATCTCTTCTCAAAGGGACACACCACGCATTCGGGTGCTCTTGATCCCCTAGGGACACACCACGCATTCGGGTGCTCTTGATCCCAGTTTTAATAGAGTAACCCTTTTTAGGCATATTATCAAACACATCATGTTCATATCATCAAGGTGCCCCATGGGCTATGAGGCATGCTTTTATACCTAACAAGATAGGTCACATGATTTATACACACATCATATAAGTGTAGCATGCTTCATGGTTTCATTAGGTACTTCCTAACCCTAGAGCTAGGGTTGGCCGAAAGTCACAGGCAAAGGAGTTTGGTTTTCCAATCAAATAATTCATTCAAGCTTTCTTACAAACACCTCACCTATACTTATTAAGCATGGACATATCAAAAGAAAAATCATACAACCTTTACCCTAATTCCCTTTGGGTTGGCCGAAAGTTATATAGGGTAGCATACCCTAATTTTGTCTTCTCAAAAATTTGGAAAACAATACACATGTATACAACATTTGTTAGCATTCATGTCATGCATCAAGAAGTGATTTCACTTCACAACCCCAAGGGAATCCAAGCCTTGGCCGAAACCTTGTAGGGAACCAAAACCCTAATTTTTGTTCTCTCAAAAATTTAGGAACAACACATAGGTGTATAGAATCCCTAGGGCACTAACATGTATCAAGATTTAATCAAAACAAACTTCTCTTGGACCTCCAACCATGGGTGGCCGAAACTTGTAGGGTACCAAACCCTACTTTTTGTTCTCTCAAAAATTTGGAGAACAACATACATCCATACCCTAAGGTCCTAGGGATATCCTCATGCATCAAGAAGCAACCAAACCCTTCTTCCATGGTGGTGGCCGAATGGTCACAAGGGAGAAACTCCCATTTCCAAACAACCACAAGGAAACATACAATCAACCGAAAGCGATTACACTGCAGGCGAGAGGATACTTACATCCTAGCGCTGGATTTTAACCTTCTTTAAATCGTAGGGTACCCTACACTTCAAGGGTATGTGAAAACCTTTTCTTCCAAATCTTTTCTCTAGAGTCCCTTGGTCTTGGTAGAAGCAAGGACACTTGGCTTTCCTTCTTGTAGTTGCCCTAGGGTTAGAACCCTTGGATGGGGTTTTCGAAAATGGAAGAAGTGAAGAGGAAGATGAAA